>CM074734.1:132349639-132854639 GCA_037367245.1 Phrynocephalus guinanensis
GCATGCCTCTTAAGATGTCAGCTTTCATTTTCAGTTTTATGGAATCCCACCAATGTGGGGAAGACTTAGGTTAGATTCTATATGGCTCAGGTTTGAGATGACTGAATTAATTATATATTATATTATATATATATCAAGTTTTATACAATTCTGTCTCTGTTTCACAATGGGAATATCTCTCCAACACTGGACAATTAGGAAAAATGTATACTTCTGGTGAGATTTTTCCCAACAGATCCCTGTTAATTAAAATCTCACTCTCATGAATATCACAACATGACATCAGAGATAACATTTTCTTATTATTTATTTATTTATTTATTTATTTATTTATTTATTTATTTATTTATTTATATGCCACCCATCTTCTAAGCAGAACTCCAGGCAGTTTACAATAATACTGTACAATAAGACTTCAACCTCCAGGGCTAGTTATGCCCTACTGCAGACATGTCTAAACTTCAGCCCTCCTGATGTTTTGGACCACAACTCCCAAAATTCTAAGCTTAGATTGCCAATGACAAAGGACTCTGGGAGTTGTGGTCCAAAACATCTGGAGGGCTGAAGTTTGGACATGCCTGCCCTACTGGGACCATCGGGTGGTGGTACCTCTTAAGCTTCTCCCTTACCACTCAACTCAGTAATTCCAACAGATTAGTGAGGCATGATTTGCCCTTGCAGAAGCCATGTTGGCTCTCCTTCAGCAGCGCCTTCTCTTCTATGTGCCTATTAATTTTGTCTTTTAGGATGGTTTCCATCACTTTACCTGGGACACATGGCAAACTGACAGGTTGGTAATTTCCTGGATCACCTCCGGATCCTTTTTTGAAGATTGGTGTTACATTTGCTACTTTCTGGTTGTCAGGCACAACACCTGATTTGAGGGAAAGATCATATATTTTAGGCAGGACATCAGCAATTTCTGCTGATAGTCCGCAAGGTGTGTCTGTGGGGGATGAGGTGTATGGCATGGAGAAAGCTGGAGCATCCCCCCTCATAGTCAGGGATGAAGAACAGGCATGGAGAATAATTTGTCTTGGAGAGTAATTAATACCCTGCCCCCTTCCATTATCCAGTCCACTGGCTGAGCCTCCTGGGCAATCTGTCCCTTGGGACCAAATAAATTTTGTAGCTTAATATAATCCCTGTTTTATGGTTTTTAGTTGATAAGGTTAGTAAGAGCTGAACTTAATTTTCACATTAATTACAGACGGATTTTACTTTCTTGTCTCTGCAGTCTTAGGGAAGTTCCACTGAACGCCATGGATCATACTTCTGGGTAGACCAATATTGGACTGCACTCTGCGCCTTCATTTCTTTGTTCTTTTCTAAAATCTCTCCCTCTCCTCTTCTTAGATGCCCGAGATGTTTCCTATGAGCCTTATTAATCCTCTTTTCCCATCTGCTTTTATCAAGGCACACAAAGAGATGGTTCTCCAAGCTGGTCTCTTTCATCTTCTTCTGGAAGACACATTAATTGGCCACTCTACTTCGACAAAGGACATCATGTGCATAAAGAAAAGTGGGTCATTGGCTCTCAGCTCCAGCTCTTCTCCATTCATATATGTGATGTCACCCTTCTGTTAAAATCCAGTGAAATGAAATTTAGCTGAACATGCAGCAATACATCTGGGCCAGCAGCCGGTCTGGTCAAAGAGCAGAAAACGTATCCAATCACACCAGTGAAGAAGAATCTCTCACCATTACAGGTGGACGTGCCCTCAAACTTGTTGACGAGATAATCCCATTAAATAAATAAAGTTTTGATGCAGCTAAGACTCTAGTGATAGGATCTCTCTGGAGTTCTAAGTACTTCAGATCATGTATGCACAGACAGCATTCCTTATTTCAGTCTTCACTTATGCTGCCCTCTTTATATGACCATAATGTGTATTGTTAGCTGGATAGGAAACTCAGGTGCCTTAATTAGCAGTGATGTCATGAGGTAAGAATGCCATGCCCCATGCTTGCCCCCCCCCCCCCTTAATAAAGGGTGCTTATGCTTCAGATGTGGGGTTTATGGTTGAGAGATGTGTGGTTTAACCACAGGTGGTGGTGGTTTTAAGAATCACGTTTCTGCAAATGCATTCACGTGAATGCAGCAGCAAAGGAGAAACAAGGGTTATCAAGGGAAAAATAAGGGAGGTATCAAATAAGGGAGGTGGGAGAAGAGACAGAGAAGAAACAAGGTATAGTACTGTACTGCCTGAAATGGAAGTAGCTGTAAAAAGGAGAGCAGAAAAGAATTGGGTTGGGCAGTTTTGAACCTCAGGATGGTTTGACATCACGTGCTCCAACAGAAGCTACTGCAGACAGATTTGATCCTCCCCCCACCATTTTGGCCTGGCAGGTCTCCTTCCTTCAACTGCATGTTCTCAGTGCTTTGCAAAAAGGTCACGGCGTCCTTCCATGTCCTTATGTTTAAGGCACTGAAGTCTTCAAGAACCTCTAGGAAATGTCAACCTGTTAGCTATTTGATTCTGCTATAGGATAGGGTGACAGTAATTGGGGTTCAGATCCCTCTTGGCCATGGAACCTCTCTTAGGGGGAAGGATGGCGCTGGAAAAGCCATGTCTTAAATATCTCATTTACCCTGAAAACCCTGTTAGGGTCACTTGAAGCTGGATGCAAAATGGCAGTATGTCAGACACCCAGACACAGAGACTTTCTGCGAATGAGTTCCAGGTGGCAAATACAGCTCTCCTCCTCTGCCCTTCATGCTCACAAGAGCACTGGGAAGATGGGTCAGATATTAGATGACTAGCCAGAGTTCTCCCAGGAAATGTCATGTCTCAGTTGGCAACCAAAAGCTGGATCTTCTAAGATCAGGTCCAGCATTTGAAACACTACACCACAGAAGCTCACATAGCATTCATGTGCTTGCGCTGTATAGAACTGCTTCTACCCTCTCCCCATCCCTCTCTTTCTTTCTTTCTGTGACCTACTTGTATCCTCTCTCTCTCTCTCTCTCTCTCTCTCTCTCTCTCTCTCTCTCTCTCTCTCTCTCTCTCTCTCTCTCTCTGTGTGTGTGTGTGTGTGTGTGTGGTGTACATAAGGAAGATACTGCACCATAACTGGGTCAGGAACACTGAAACAGTCACATACACGTATGGTGGTGGTGCTGAGCCCCCAGGCATTATGGCTAAGGAATAAGGCACTATCTAAATGGAAATATGTACAAATCTGGCTAGACAATCAATGTTTTAAACTCTTTGGGTTCTGGATAGAGGAGTTGTGCTTGTTGCTTTAAGACTGTTTCTGCATTTTGCCTTGGAGCTGTTACACAGAGGTACCAGCTGTAAGGAATGGACAGAAGTCTCCCTGGTACTGTAAAGGCATCAGCCTTTAGTTGGCAGGACCTCCTTATGCTGGTTGATCTCAGAGATCTGCCAGCCAAAGGATCTTCTGGCCAAATGGCTGCTCTGACTAAGATCTCCTGGCAGGAAGCTGAATGGGGATGGATGGGAAGGCCAAGGGGAAGAACATTGCTGCATTATGCCAGGTCTGCACCCTCTTCAACCTAGGACACTCATCCATTTCACCGTCCAAAATTAAGTCCAGAGAGTACTCAGTGATTCCTACATCGGAAGAGGCTTCAGTCGAGCCTAAATGCAGCCAGCCTAATATAATCTCTGCTAGCCCTTGGCTTTCTCATTTGGTTAGGACTGCACTGTCCCTCTGCAGCAGCAAAAAAAGGTCAAAATGTAGCACACAAAAGGCAAGTGGATGTCTTGACATTTCTGCTTTCATGCAACAGAGGCCAAATCTGATATGGACAGCACTGGAATAGTAGAGTTGAAATGGCAAATGGGGGGGGGGGGGGAAGTACTTTTACTGACCAACTGGATGCTTTGTCAAAGATAACTCAGATCCTTCATGTGAAATTCATTGTAGAATTGAACAAGCTAGAAATTCCTTCCAGAAAATGAGGAAACGTCTAGATAAACCAAGACTTATCTATCAGATTCTTCATACTCAAATATTTTTATCCTATGTATTCAGCACATTTCTCTATGGTGTTGAAACTTGGACCCTTACAGACACGTTAAACATGAATCTGGAAGTACAGACGAATTGACGGCTCAGTGAACCTGGAGTGGGTCAGCAGAGGTGTAGCTAGGCTTTTCAGCACCTGGGGGCAAAGTCAGTTTTTGTGCCCCCTCCTGGCCCCCTCGTGACAAGGTGTCACACCTACCAAAGCCGAGTGGAGGATGGGTGGCGGCGGCAGCCTAACTTAACTTGGCCACAGAGTCTGCAGCATGCTTGGGCTGTGTAGCCAGCTCACAGAGCTCTGTGGACGCAGCGACAGCCTGGAGGTGACCTGTTTGCAGCCTGCACCCGGGATTGAACTCCCACCCCCTTAGCCCTTTGTCTTCACCTGCAAGCTCTGGGAAGCCCTGGGCTTTGCGCCAAGCCGGAAAGCTGAAAACAGCTGCAATGATGATGATGATGATGATGATGGAGGAGGAGGAGGAGGAGGGTCCCAGAAATCATCCCCCCCCCAGCAATAGGGAGGCCGGGGGGCTGCCCTGCCTCTCATTGCAATCTGCCTTGGGACTGCCGGCAGAGGTTCAGAACTAAGGTGAAAGGGCACAAGGGGCTCTCGTCCATCTGTCAGGAAGCCTAGATGTGGTGCAAGAGGGGGCCGCCAGGGCCGGGCATCCCAACCAAGCCTCTCCGACACCCCAGCCACCCGACCTGGGCAGAAGCAATTGACTGGGTGGGGGACCTCTGGATCCAGGAGGTGGGCAGGGCATCCTGGGTAGGGAATCATAGAGTACTATAGTTGTAAGGGACCTTATCAGGTCAAGCCCCTGCTCCCATGCAGGAATAGAAATCAAAGGATATCTGTCAGGGGGTTGTCCATTTTTTTTCTTGACTGTCTCCAGTGTTGGAGCACTCGCTGCCTCTTGAAGTCGTTGGCTCCATTGCAGTACTGCTCAATCTGCCCCTACACAAGAGATGCACTACCAAGTACCCTGCATAGGAAAAGGAGTGCATGGTTTGGAAACAGGCACACCCTCTCCACAAATAGCTCAATGATTTAGAGATCTGGCTGCAGAGCTGGAGGTAGGGGGCTCAATTCTCCACTTGGCCTCGACAGGGGCATGACCCAATGAACAATAAGGTCCTTCCCAGCCCTGCAATTCTGAGATCATCATCATCATCAGTAACACCACCATCACCTTCCTCTTTTCCTTTGATGGCCCCCACCCCTCCCCACCCCGAACCTCCCAGACCCCTCCCCCCCAGCTCTCTCTACCCTGTCCTGAGACCACCTCTCTCTTACCCTGACATGCCCTTGTGGGGCACTTTCCCTCTCCTCCCTACCCCTCCTTTCAACTACCCCACATCCTTCTCCCCTTGGCTCCTCACCTCCTTTTGGAGAGGGGTCTCCCCTCTTTCCCCACCTGCACCCCACACTCTTTTGTCTCCACCCACCAGATCCATTGTGTTCTCTGGGAGGGGGAGGGGGAGGGGAGAAGGGGCAGGAGCGTGTGCGTGTGCGTGCACTCTCGTGGTCCCTGGACCTCCTCTCTCTTCCGCCTCCCCTTCCACACACACACATATACATACCTGTTATCCGTGCTTCTTTCTCACCTGTTGGGCACGTGTATGGGCTCACCTCACTAAAGGAACGACCCTCCTGCAAAGAGGCACACACACACACACACACACACACACACACACACACACACACACACACACAGACCTCCTGTCTTTCCCCTCCTCCCTCTGGTGCATCACCTGCTCCTGCCCCTCCCCTCCCCTCCCCCCCCCCCCTCCTTCTCCTCTCAGGGGGGCACACGTTTGGACTTGGCAGCCCTTCAAATAGAGGTTGTTCTCTGTAGAACAGGCCCGTTTGGGCATCCAAATACTGATGGAAACCTTTCAGGGACTCTGAAACCTAACATGAACAATTGAAGCAATAGCCCTGTTCTTCTGATAGCAAATTCGCTCTTTTTCCAGAACTTCTCAGTTTGATTTTAACTCGAATAAGACAGAAAGTGTTTCCCTGTATAATTTTCTTCCATGCAAAACTTCTGTATCCTTATTAAACAAAGGTCAAACCATTTGTACTGCATTTTAATTTTTAATTGAAATTTCACAGTGTTATCTCAGCAGCTGCCAGCAGAGTTCCTCAAACCCCTTGGGAGCCATCACTCACAACCATTTCCCCCCCCCAATGCTGTTTTCTCCCACTACGTTTTCATTACACCCTCGGTCACCTCGGTCCAGTTGTGTCTTGGAATAATAACAGCTCGCTCTGGTGTTTAGAAGGAATCCCACAGGTGCTCAAGTAAGGCAGAAATGGCTTTGGATTGCGCAAGAACGCGATAATCTCCACCTGACTTTTTGCACTGGAGGGAAACTAGTGCCCCTCTGGATATTCTTAGGCTGCAGCTCTTATCATCCCTTCCCACGGGCTGCGCTAGGCTCAGGGCCAACGATTCTTCACCCATCTTCTATGGTACTTACAATGAGGCCAGTGGTGCCCTTCAGTTTGTATCATTGACCTGTAACTGATGGAACTCTTAAATTTCTGAAAGGCAAACGGAAAGCAAAAATAACTGGGTCAGAATTCTAGATCCAGTTCTTCAATGGCCAGTGCATGCGGACAAGGAGGATTTTTATGATGACAGATGCAAGCAGACAGAAGAGAAGCAACAAAAAGAAAAAGAAACCCTCTCCTATAAAACTCAGGAAATCAAAGGGAAATTAAGTTTAGGGATGCTAAAAGATCAACTGAAGAATATTTTATTTGACAGCTAGACAACAAAGAGAGCTGACAGAGGAAAAGCAACACTAACACCAAACTACATTTCTTCAAAAATGTGGTGTTAGAGGGTTCCAAACACCATGGATGTCTATGTTTCACATGCAAAAGAATCCAGAACCAGTCCCATATGGCAGTAGATGGGTGATGAGAGAGTCTTATCTCTGTCTCAGACCTCACTGAGAGCTGCTATCAGCTAAGGCAGACAATACTATGCTAAATGAGCAAACAGTCCTCCTGGTAAACAGTTCCTTATGTTCTTTTGCTCCTATAAGTACCATGCCTACTACAGCCACTCCTCACTTAACAACCTACCGGTTTAATGACCACGCATGCTTGCATCCAACACCAGTGGTCGAAGCTGCCGCTACTGAATAGTTGCTGCCTCAGGATCCGGCCGCAAGGTCTAGGCCAAAGCATCCAGCCTGCTTCTGCTTGTCTGCACCTAATTTGTTAGCAGCTCAGAAGGGAGGAAGCAGGACTACAGCTCCCCGCTTCTGCCTTCCTCCTGCTCAGTTATGGGGAGGAGGCACCTTCATCTCTATTTTCCTCTTCTTTTGTTCTGCTTCTCCCATGGCCTCCCAGAGAGCCTCCCCGCTTAAGCCTGTCTGCAAGGAGGGTGGACTCAACACACCACAAGATGTACACCTTAACCTCCTCACTTAACAACTCATTCAATTCATGACCTAGCCGTAGGAACGACAGTTAGAGCTGTTTGGCAGTGGAATATGCTGCCACGGAAGGTGGTGGAGTCTCCTTCTTTGGAGGTTTTTAAGCAGAGGCTGGATGGCCATCTCTCGGGAGTACTGTGATGGGGGTCCCAGCATGGCAGGGGGTTGGACTGGATGGACCTTGAGGTCTCTTCCAACTCTATGATTCTATCGTTAAGTGAGGAAGTGCCAGTATTATAATTAGGGAGCCAACTTAGGTAACTGATGGAAAGGAGGAACAGTGAGTTGTTGGTGGGCAAAAAACAAAATGTGGGCCATGCAGCCTGCCCTGTGCCCCCTAAGCTAGCCCGCTGCCATCAGGTACTCTACAATTCCCAGACAGGAGGCAAAGGTTTATGACCTACAGCCCAGTTGTCTCTGGTACACGGAGGTGGGGGGGGGATGAGGCACCATTTTGACTTCTGTCACAGGCAGCAAAATGTTTTCACACAATCCTGGCTCCTGCAGGGAACAAGGACTCCAGACTGGACAGGAAAGTGGCAGGTTGCAACAGGAGGATGGTGATTGTCTCTCTAAGGATATTTATCCAGAGAATATAGCATTACTGTATTTGCATAATTATGGCAATTTAAAAAGCCACCATGGTGACAGAGTGAGACATTTTAATGTCTTCTGTTGATGCACATTCTTCCTACCAATGCTATTTCTAATTCATTCCTGTCATCGTAAATTTATCCAAGTAGTACCTCTGACTCCAGATATAGGAAAGCTGTTCATTTTGCCTGAGTTTTCTGAATGTAGAGGGTCAGAATAAATGTTTCTCAGCATGATTACACAGCCATCTGCAGGGCGAGGCTGAACGTGGTGGGACTCTAGGAAGAAATGCTGGCAAGTTTTGTTGAGGGAAGGTTTGTGGGTTTAAAATCTTTTTATCTCACCTTCCTTCTTAAACAGAACCCAAGGCAGTTTTACCTTCAGCCTAAGCCAGGGGTGTCCAAACTTTTTGCAAGGAGGGCCAGATTTGGTGAGGTGAAAATGCGTGGGGGCCAAACATTCACCCACATTTGGCCTCCGTGCCAGACTTTGGACAAGTCTCTATAACAGGCATGTCCAAACTTCAGCCCTCCAGATGTTTGGGACCACAACTCCCACAGTCCTTTGTCACTGGCAATCTAAGCTTAGAATTCTGGGAGTTGTGGTCCAAAACATCAGGAGGGCTGAAGTTTGAACATGCCTGCTCTATAACATGCAAGGAGGCAGGGAGGATGCTGCAGCAATGGTAGGCTAGGCAGTTGGCTGGGGGAATGGACAAAGGCAGGGAGGGCAGGCAAACCACAAAACTGCAAACTGATGTCTCCATACAGTATGGGGAGGGGCCATCTGGCAGGGATGCATGACAGGCTGAGCCAGTGGACAGAAGAGGCCGCGGGCCACTCGAAATTTGAAAACAGGCTGCATTTGGCCCCCGGGCCTTACTTTGGACATGCCTGGCCTAAACACGCAAGCACATATTGGCTTGCCAAAATGCACCACCTGTGCAAAATTTAAAAAAAAAACATGTGAGGCATCATCTGCACTTATTGGAGAGTGCTAAAAAAAATCAATGCAGTGCTGCTCTTTGACTGGAAGCCAGCAGATCGTGGCTCTCCCTCAATTCTTCCTTCTTCCAAGAGAGCAGTCCTTAGCAGTCTGGATGGTTCTAAATCGGTTTCTCTGCAGAGAACTGAAGAAATGCCCCACAGGCTCTTCCAACTTCTTTACAATTAAAAGGAATTTTATAAAAACCTCCTCAAAGATACAGTTTCGGAAGCCACACACCTGGCACAACTTTCACATCTCTTCTGTTCCACAGGGAATGACCGTGTATCTCATGTGTATTTTTGTCTGTCTGCCTGCCTCCTTGTCCTTCTGTCTTTCTGTGGAAATGGCAAAAGAAGCCCTGTTCTCCTTTACAATGTATGTTGTAAACCACCTGACATACTGACAGCTAGGGACGGACACCTTACAAAAAATGAAACACTGTTTCATCACTTTGTTAGCTTACAAATCGTTTCGTAAGCTAACGAAACAACAGGCAGCATTTTGTTTCAGATAGTAACGAATGGATGTTTTTTCATTTTAAAATGAACCATTTTGTTACTTTCTAAAAGAGCTCCCCTAGGTCCAAGGGGCACCAAATTTGATTGGTAGCTCCCTTGGACTCTCCTCTTTAAGCCCTCCAAATTTGGAGGGGTTTGGTGGTAAGAGGGATGGGTAATTTAGCTCCAAAGGGGGTGCCCCTAGAAAGCTTTTTTTCTAATCGGAATCGGAAAAGCCAAGCTTGGCCTCCAAATCCAATTAGAAAAAAAGCTTCCTAGGGGACCCCCATTAGAGTTTAATTATTCACCCCCCCCCCTTACCACCAAACCTTTTCAAATTTGGGGGGCTTACCTAAAATCACTTGCTCCCCTGGGTCCTTTACGCCCTGGGGGAGCATAGTGGTTCATTTTTGTTTTGTTTCGTTAATAACAAAACTACTTTAAAATTTCGTTAGTAACGAAATGAAACAAAATGAGGATGGAAATGAAATGAAATGGATTTTTTTTCATTTTGTGCCCATACCTATTGACAGCACTATTTAATTACTCATCTATAGTGCATGTTCTGGTTTCCCCATCGTTCATATCTCTACAAACCTGATCTTCCAGTTTTATTCCCAACATGTTGAAGCTTCCCTGAGTGATGAGTGTTGTGTGACCCTTACCTTTACTGGGGGATCCCTGAAAAAGTGAACCAAAGTTTTGAGAGAAAGGGGAAAACATTACAACAATGTGGCAGATTAATTGGATCTAGTGGGGAAAGAACACCAGATTTAATGCCATGAGTGAAACAAAATTCAATATGAAGAAACAAAGTGGTTATCTTTTTGCCTTCATTTCCAAATGTACTAGTTGCAATTTTGATGAAAGATCGGGTTGTCACACTAGGTGGCCAAGACCAGCAGTGGCCAAGAAAAGCAATGGCCAAGAAAGTTGGTGTTGACCCAATCCCTCACAAGCTATGTTTCATATTACATGATCATTCACCCTTCCTACTATATCATCCCATTCCCAGATGAGAAGGGAAACATCTCATTCCTCATTCCTTGCCATGTGGACTTCCAGTTTATTTTTTATTTTTATACTCAGCTTGTCAACCTACAGAGAAAGATTGATTTTTTAAACAAATTGCACATCAGCCAAATTGGTTAGCTTTTCAGCTGAGGAACAAGTGAAGATTGTTGCAAATAAACAAACAAATGGTATTGCCTATAATGTCATTATTAGGCATTCTCAAGTCATGAATGACTAGCAACAACCATCATCAGCAGGGTATAGAAATAAATAAATAAATAAATAAATAAATAAATAAATAAATAAATAAATAAATAAATAAATAAATAAATAACAGGGTTCTCAGGGTGTGTGAATGTCTGAGGAAAGGTTTACTGCTCCCACCTTCTAATGAGTTCCCATGGCCAAGTGGGGATTTAAACCCGAGGTTGCTGAGTTGTGGCTCAACATTTTATTTGCTATTTCATTTATTTATTTATTTTCATACTTGTATACTACACCCATTTCCCTGTCGGAACTCTGGGCGGTTTACACAAAATTAAAAACAATAGCATCCATAACAAACAAAACGATATTGGCAAGAGGCAGGGGAAACATAAAAAATAAAATAAAAAAACACAGGTACTCCCCTAGCAATTACCGAAGGTGTCCTTAAATAGCCAGGTCTTCAGTGCTTTTCTAAAGGATGCCAACAAAGATGCCTGCCGTATCTCGCTCGACAAAGAATTCCAAATTGTGGGGCCAGCCACCGAGAAGGCCCGTTTGCGAGTGGTCCCCTTGCGGGCCTCCTTCGGGGTGGTGAAAGGGCCATAGAGGATCGGGTGGGTCAGGCCAGATCTAATTGTCGGGAAATACCCTCTGCCAGATACCATACTGGCCCTTTAATAATATTACAATATAAATGAACTTGGGAAAAATGAATGCTGGGGTGAAGAAGAACTCCTGCCATGTGTCACATATGAAATCACAGAAGAGGAAAACTATCATTGTACTTACAAATCTATATCCACCTTGTTTAGTCCTCACAGACTCAGATGTGGTGGCCCAGAGATACATCAAATCGTCTAACCCCATCAGGGGTTCTCTCATAAACAGGTGCAATGTTATTAAATACTCAAACACTTGGCAGAAATTCACACTGATTTTTGCCTGTGGAATATGGCGCATGAACATTTTTGTTAACGTTACCATTGGATTTAAAGCCTGAAAGGGTTCATTATTGTCAATGCAGTAAAACTGAAGGGTGGAGGCACTGGTTGTGTAGGTTCTTCGTGTGTGGTGGTAGAGATTTGGCATATAATTCAGTTGACTGTCAGGTGAACATGGGTAATTTCCATTTAAATTAGTCCCTAGTAGGGGGTGCATTATTCTTTTGCCATGCTGCTGAGTGATTGTCATCCAGGGACTAAATTATTGTTGAAATGCTTTCAAGATGCTAGGAGAGAAAGATAGCGGGTAAAGAATTACTGAAGACCACTGAACTCGGTGGGAGACAATAGACTTAAAAAAGCAGAAAAGAAAGTATGGGCACACTTCATGGATAATATCACCTCACATTTAAAATTATGATTACAGTCATGAACAATACAGAGTTTTAATTTCTAACACAAACTCCAGTGGAAATAGCGCCTGAGACAAAGCTGGGTATAAAATAATTAACCTAACTGTGCTCAGCCTTGTTTGTGAATACACACCTGGATCTTAATATCATACATGGAGGTATCCCTTCAAATAATGGGAAGGATACTAAAGATGTAATCGGATGTGTTTACATTAGTGGGTTTTAGTGGCCTTTGGCTCTAAAGAGGCTTTGGACTTCAGGTTCTTGGAGTCACATCCAGTGCAGCCAATGGTCTGGATCAGTGTTTCTCAGCCTGTGGGTCCCCAGATGTTCCTGGACTGCAACTCCCAGAAATCCTGGCCAATTCAGCTATTGATGAAGACTTCTGGGAGTTGCAGTCCAGGAACATCTGGGGACCATCTAGTCTCATGCACTCCCAGAGGCATTTGGTGGGGCCACTGTGAGATACAGGAAGCTGGACTAGATGGGCCTTTGCCTGATCCAGCATGGCTCTTCTTATGTTCTTATGTTCTTATGACCTAGAGGTTGAGAACCACTGGTCTGGATTCTGGAAGGTGAAGTCTAAAACATCTGAAAGGCCAAAGCTGGGAAGCCATTGGTTTAGATGGGACATAAACTTAAAAATGAATTAAAAAACAATTCCAGAGCCACAATACTACCAAAAAATAGACATTAGTGGTCTCCCATTTAAAAAAAAGCAGTGTAATGTATTGTTGAGACAATAATTTCATAGAAAAAATAACACTAACAAAAACAGTTGTTCAAATATGTCATGCAGCTGATTGGATTCATGGCAATCGCTTTAGAGTAGAGATGGGCATGAACTACCAAACTAGTACTGGCATGTTTTTCGACCAAACAGATGTTTGGTGCTTCTGAGCCTCACTTCCTTCAGCAGGCACTCGCTCAAAAGCAGCACCTGGAGGGGGCACATAGCTGTCTCCCATTTTAGCCGGGAAAACCCCGTATTTTATTATCTTTCATGTTTTCCCTTGGGTTGTTGATATTCCCGGAAATATCCCGAATTCCTCCCACCCCCTCCATTCTGAGAGCGGGTGAGTGAGCAGTGTGCCGGCTGTGTGCTGATGCCCTTTCACCCAAGCAGGGCAGTTCAAAGTGGGAGGGTAGCGCGGTCCCCCGCCCCCCCCCACCCGCTGCCCAGATGATGGGTGCAGTGTTTTGCCTGTCTGCGGCCCAGCTGAAGGTGTGGAGCAAGGCTGGGGAAGAGAGGCAAGCTGGTGCGGCAGCCAGAGGTGCGTGCATGCATGCATGCATGCATGCATGCATGTGTATGTGCATGCTTGCGCATTCTGCCTCCCTCCTCTCATCCCAGGCTAGTGGTGAGCAAAGTTGACAGGTATGAGTGGGCGGGAAAGGAAGCACTGAAAAACAGAGATGGGTACAAAATGACAAATGAAACACTGTTTTGTTATCTTGTTACAAATGACAAAACAGTGTTTCATTTTTCATTTTGTGCCCATCTCTATTTTTCAGTGCTGCCCTCCCCTGCCCCCTCCAGGTGGTGCATCTGAATGAATGCCTGCCGAAAGAGGTGAGGCTCAGACACACCAAACATCTGTTTGATCAAAAAAACCAACCAGTACTAGTTCAGCAGTTCGTGCCCATCTCTGGGCCATTATGTTCATGATCACAACAGAGAAGGAAAAAGTTATACTACTTCTTCCTACCTAATGCAAGCCCGATCTTTATTTACACTCTTAGCAGCTGTTATTTGCTCATGAAAAGGAGTGGTTTGGTACTATACAAAGACATGTCTCTTATTACACCTAGAATGGACCTAAGATAAAGAATTCAGAGTACAGAACTATTGTATATCCCTATTCATCTTATATTGTACTTTCTAGTCCTAAAAGGCATGGTGTAGCCTCATTTAAATGGCCTGGCAAAAATCGAACTATGTTCCATAAGATGCTACACTGCAGTGTGGGAAGGGAAGCAAAGGACTAATTGAACATCCTCCCAGTAAGCACTCTTGATCCACTCCCTGTTTCCTTTTCACTTCTAAAACGTCCTGCAAAGAAATTCTGCCAAGTCTCCCTTTGCAAACTGTTTCACTGCTCAATTGGTCATCCTTAAGATCACTCACATTGGTCTGCTGGAAGCAAAAACAACTGCCTTTGTGCTTAGACATGAGAAACATTCAGGGTGGGGGCTGATTGCTTCTGATGGATTTGTGGGCAAAGGAAGGAAGTGGGATCTTTTGTTTTTACATAAATGCCACACATACGACCACACTCCGGAACAAAATGCCAGTAAAACTGTAAGCAGGGGATTGAAATTCAAGACCATTATTCGCACCTCTGCATTGGTATCCCACCATTTCCTACATGTCACCCAGAGCAGACTTCATGGGCCCATCGAGCTATCCTGTTTTATTCTCACGGCACTCCTGAAACATGGACAGATAATTGCTTTAGCAAATTGTTTTCCCAGCCAAAGCTAGGGAAAGATTAGTGCCTTAGGTGTAGGCACATGCATATATGTATGTTGTGCGCATGTGTATGTTGGTGTGACCTTCTGACATCTGAAATGTCAGTTAAGGTCCTCTTGGGTCCCTTTGTCTAATTTATGAGTGTATCTGTTCACTGAGAATAGACGTAAAACATCCTCATGCTAAAAGACAGAGCTTGGTTTTTGTTTCTCAGGGGATGTGTTTTCTCAGACTTTTCACCTTCCCCTCATCTAGAAAATCATGCTGCAGAGTCTGCTCCACATATTTCCTACCTGAAAAGAAAGTTGTCATCTCCCCTTTCTCTTAAAACCCTCTCTAGACTGAGGGTGTGACTTCATCAAGTGGGGATGGATCTGCTTGCATGTGCTATGATCTAGTTTTTCAAAGTGTGTCCCTGCTGGTTTTCATAGGTGAAATCTCTGTAGTCATTCAAAAACACGAACAGGTTTCTCATCACTCGTCCTCAGATGCCTTTGATCTGACAAGGTGCTAACTGGCAATTCCCATCTCTTTTTAATTTTTTAATTTTTTCAAAATGGATTGGTGATCATTTTTGGAAACCCTTTTCTTTCTTTTTAAAAAACCTGTTTATACACTTAGTTGAGCAGGACTGACAACCCTGCAAGAGCCTGTTTGTATCAGATGAGGCAGTCACACAAAAAAGATAGAAAGGCAAGGCTAGCGAAGGGAGCATATTAAACCACCCCTGCTGGCTGAACTAAAAAGAGACGATTCCACTCTTCCCATTGCTTGAATTTAGTAAAAGTTTCTCCTGCCCCCACTGTTAACAATATTTATTTAAGAACCCAAGTATACTTACAGTATTAAAACTAAACCACATTAAGCATAAAAACAATAGATTATTGCAATATTTAAAAAGAATTAAACATTCTTTTAAAACTAACTGAGAAAAGTTACACTAAAACATATTAAAAGCAACAGAAATATATTATAACAGTCCCATTTTATGAATCCCTCTTCGATACAACACTGGCTCTTTGGCTTGAAAACAGAGATGAGCACCACCCCTAGAGTGGAACACAACTAGCATGCATGCATGTGGGGAGCCTTTAGCTTTTTTGACACTAAAGGAAAGGCTACCTGGAGAAAAAGTTATTTGCCTGCTTACAGAAGAACAGTAAATATGGGGCCAGCCTGGCCTCCTGTGGGAGGGAGTTCCAAAGTCTGGGAGCAGCAACAGAGAAGGCTCTCTCCCATGTTCCCACCAAATGCACCTGTGAAGATGGTGCAATTAAGATAAAGGCTAGCTGATATTTTTATTTAAAAATGTTATGGACCATTAGATCTGAATTTGAATTAAAATGGACACTTGAACTTTTCAATGCTGCAAGCAACTTCCATATGGGTGCTGTCGCTTAACACTTGGGTGCACAGATTGCAGCATTTTACTGTTGTCATAATTGCTCCTGTTGTCTGTTACATAATTGTGAATAAGAAAAGGCCCTTGTTGTGAAACTGTGTTTACTAGGTTCCTTAATAGATTACCTAAATAACCTAATAATAGCCCAGTGGGACTTTAACGTGTTACAGTAGCAAGATTGTTACAAAGCAGTTCGGGCTCTCCAGAGACAAGCCTTACAGCAATCAAGGTCAATTGTCCTCTCCTGCCTTTGCATCTCTTTGAAATCATTGGGAAAAGGACACCGCACATTGCCTGCTATCCCACCCCTGCTCTGTGTTCTGTCTGATGATTCTTGCTGTGGCTCAAGATGCTGACATTTTCATCATCATCACCACCACCAACACCACCCCGTCAATGAACCTCCTCAAGGTCTCCTCCTTCCAGGCTCTAACGACTTAAATTAGAAGCAGAGCTCCAATCATCATTCTGCCCTGTCTTTCCGGCCAGCGTTTGGTGACAGTAGAAGAGAGCCAAGAGAGCCACCTTCCAGCGTGATTTGAGAAGGAGGCGGAGGAAAGGGATTTGAATGCTGGTGGGGAACTTGCTAATTGCTCCAACAAACATTTTCCAAGCAGCAGATCATCTGGTGCACTGGGCTCCATCCCAGAAGCCAACCCAATTTATTTGTCATGTTTCAACAATCTCTCTCTCCCCCCCCCCCAACTCCCCATACTGGGTCACTTAATCACTTGGCAGGCAGGCAGAAAATGCTCTAGACCGGGCTGACACCTTTTGAAACACAATGAGTTCTTACCTTGCTAAGGAGGCTGACTGACTGTTAAGAGAGGGAGAGACCAGGAAAGGGGGGTTGGCGGTGCGTGGTTGGGGGTGCGTGAGCAGGGTACAGACCAGAGCAAGCGAGGGCAGAAAAATACTGAAGGAAGCAGCCAGCAGTATTCAGTGCCACCACCCGTAACAAACTAGTGTTTGTGTCTCCTCTGTGCCTAATACACCACAACTTACATGAATGAGATATATTGATTGGTGAAAGACTCTGAATTTGTTTTTTTGGGGGGGGGTCAAGATTTACTGCCCTTCACAAAGGGCCTTTATACACGACCCCTAAGCTCCGCAGGAAATGGCTGCAAGGTCCGGACCTTACAAGTGTTTTCCCACCAGCTCCGGACTTTGCAGACAATTAAGTGCGACCCCGCCCACCTAAGCGCGACCCAGCTGCACTTTCTTGTACCTGCTTGAGGTGGGTGAAAATCCCCAGGTCCGGATTTAATCTGGTCAGTGCAGGGCTCTCCTGGCTTCTGCTTGTGTGTTTTTTGCCTCCTGCCCCTTTAAGAGAAGAGGTGGGAGGAAAAAAAGCAAGCAGAAGAGAAATGGAGCTCCAGGAAGCTCCTCCAGGTGAGCTGCATTCCCCCCCCTCTTTCTCTGGTGGGGAGGAAGGAAGGGCAACAAACCCCTAAGATCTTTGGTCCGAATTTAAGGGACCAGCGGATCTTAGGGGTCGTGTGAAAAGGCCCAAAGACCACTGTAGTTCCATATCCAGTTTGTGGGATGGAGTACATCAATGGAAGTTCTGGGTTCTGACTGTTCTTTAGACTTGGATCATGTGCAGTTAATGGTGGAAGAAATATGCTGGGGTGGGGGCTGTGGAACACAAGAGATGCCAGCTGTGCAGGCTTCATCAAATAAATGTTCAGAAAATATTTCTGTTGCCTTCTGTCAACAGTAGCTTCCAGGCTTGTGCTTCTAGTGGCTCCCTCCTTCTGGCTAGAGCTGGGTAGTGGCATACAGTCTGAACTTGTGCCTCAGGTCACCACCAGTTCAAGACTTGGTTGAAGCATGAGTCCAGTGACCTGTTAATAAGCAGCTCAGCCGTTGGTTGTTTTATGGTCAAAAAAGAGATTTCTTTGCAGATAGTTGCCTCTTGTTTACAGACTGTGTGGAGGGTCCTTAGCTGCTGGAGGTAAAACCACCAAGCAACTTGCCCCCTTCATGGGGCTCCACCATAAGCCTTGGGAAGCTAAGCCTCAGCTCTTTAACAGGCAGGCAGGACAGATGGTTACAGAGTAAGCAAGATCTTTTGGACAGACACTAAAATGAAAGGAAAGAAGCAACCCACCATTCCCTGGTTCTGCTGAGCTTCTCTGAGTAATCAGTCATCTAGTGGTGATATGACCTCTGCCTAGGTGTGTCCTTGTTCTCCTGGGCTTCGTTAGAGTAAACTGGAAAAGATCTATATAATAATTTCTTTTCCTAAAACCAATTGTACACAACAACACAGCAATAGAGAATTAAAAGCAGATGTGGCCTATTTTATATTAGAGCAATGCATCCTGTTGTCGTTATGGTTGTCATTGTTGTGTGCCATCTAGTCGCCTCCCACGTAATGGCAACCCTATGAATGAGTGACTGCCAAAATGGCCTGCCTTTAAGAACTCTTGTTTTGCTTATGGAAACCCCATGGATTTATGGAGTTAATCCATCGCATAGTCGGCCTTCCTCTTTTCCTGCTGCATTATTACTGCCATTTCCTTTTGTTTGCCTCTACTAACCATGTAAATGAACCGGCAAAATGGATATCACCCCGTTTTCCATTTTTTGCACAATTTAACATAGTCATCCCTCCACCATTTGTATGAAATTTGAACACACACATGCACACAGGGCTCTCCACTTAAAAATGAGGATAGCTTTCCTGTACCTTAATTGGAAGATGGGATTTTGCCAGGTATACCATGTATGGCAAGAAAGGTTCTCTTCCAGACAGTTACGAAGGGTCCAGGAGCCCTGATCTGGTTTTAATGTTTAATGTAACACCCACAGACACCATTTCCCACGAAGCAAATAAGACCATTAGAGAAAACATCCGGACAAGAAAGAGTTAAAGGGAAGGGAAGACCCCTTAATCTCCTCCACCCTGACCAACAACCACTTTGAAATACTCCACGTCCTCAGTTCCTTCCTGGGCTGGTTCTGCCACAGCTTCAGAGGCAAGAAAAAGTGTGAATGGGGGTGTGGGGGTGCTCTAACAGGAATCAAATTGACAGAACCAGATTATTAACAGAAACTAGTTAGAGGCCAATAGAGCTCTGTGTATAATTAATTGCTTGCCTCACTAGCACCGGAACTGATGAGAGCAGCTGTATATGGAATAATCTGCTATTTAACATTAAATTAGCACAACTCAGTCATGTGTGCTAGATCACATTACAAAGGATTCTCAGTGTGGTGAGCATCTCGGAATCCACAGGGAGGACATAAATAACATTGTGTTTGCTTCCTTCTGTTGTTTGTGAGGGGGGAAAGATGTTCAATCCCAAAGCTCACCACAAACAACTTATTAGAACCAACACAGAGAAAGCTAAAGGGAAGGCACAAGGCAGCATTGCTTCTTTTTCTTTTTGTCTTACCCTGACACCTTATGGCCATGTTTTACTATCACAGCCATGAACCTGAGTTAAAAAGAGAGGGTGTAATCAGATCACAGCAGAAATGGTTGCTACAGCAGGAGTAATCTCCCTTAAAGCTAGCCTTCCATTTGCCCGAGAATTGCTCCAGCCTGACTCCAAAAAGTAGAAGCCTTACAAGTAGATCCAACAAGATCCTGCTGGGGCACAAAGTGTGGTTGGTCTGGAGTCCATCTCCTTGCATGCCCTGTGGTCACTGGGGAATAGACGGCATCCGGCCACTCCACAAGGGGTCCAAATGGTGGTCTATTTCCAGATCTGATTACACCCAGAGGGACCCCTTACCACACTATTAAGCAAGCACACAATAAGAGCCATGAGAAAAGTGTCTGAATAGAGTGATCTCAGGGCCAAGGCCAAGTTTGCAGAGAACACAAAACTTTTCCGTGTGGTAAAAAACAGAGAAGATTGTGAAGAGCTCCAGAAGGATCTCTCCAAACTGGGGGAATGGGCTGCCAAATGGCAAATGTGTTTTAATGTAGCCTAATGTAAAGTAATGCATATGGGGGGGGGAATCAAAACTTTATCAATCAACTCATGGGCTCTGAGCTATCTGCGATTGATCAGAAAAGAGATCTTGGTGTGTTGGTGGACAGCTCCATGAAGGTGTCTACCTAATGTGTAGCAGCGGTGAAGAAGGCCAACTCCATGGGATTATCAAAAAGGGGACTGAAAATAATACAGCCAACATTATAATGCCATTATACAAAACGATAGTAAGACCGCACCTGGAGTATTGTGTACAATTCTGGTCACTGCATCTCAAGAAAGACATAGTGGAACTGGAAAAGGTGCAGAAGAGAGAGACTAAAATGATTATTGGGCTGGGGCACCTGCCTTATGAGGAATGGCTAAAACATTTGGGGCTCTTTAGTCTGGAAAAAAGGCACCTGAGGGGGGATATGATTGAGACGTACAAAATAATGCAGGGCATGAGTAAAGTGGATAGAGGGAAGCTCTTCGACCTCTCACAAAATACCAGAACTAGGGGACATACACTCAAATTGAGGGCTGGGAGAGTAAGAACAGACAAAATAAAATATTTTTTTAACCAGCATGTTGTTAGTCTGTGTAACTCCCTGCCACAGGATGTGGTGATGGGATCTGGCCTGGATGCCTTCAAAAGGGGATTGGACAGATTCTTGGAGGAGAAGTCCAGCACAGGTTACAAACCATAATGGAGATGTGTCATCTCCAGGCTTAAAACAGGGGTACTTCAAGGGCCAGATGCAGGGGAGTGGTATCAGGAGACAGATATCTTGTCTCGTGTGCTCCCAGACACATCTGGTGGGGCCACTGTGAGATACAGGAAGCTGGACTAGATGGGCCGTTGGCCTGATCCAGCATGGCTCTTCTTATGTTCTTATGTTCTTATGGTCATGGGATGATGGTCATACCCAATGTGCAGGATTCTGCATGCCATCACAAATGCTCAGAAAGCACTTCCGTCAGTGGCGGATCAAAAGCTGGTCCCTGCATTTAGTGGCACCATTCCCTTGCAAAAATCAGGGGGAGAGAGGCCCTGATACATTTAGGCTTTTCACATGGCAACCAAATATTCCCAAATGGTTGCATAAGCCTCAAATGACTGGAAAGAGCTTTCAAAGCTGGATTCCTGTATCTTTTCCACAAATAACAGAATGGGGAGAGCTCGTACATATGAATGTAACATTTGGGTCTGGTCTCAGGCAGTTGGAGGAGGTGGTAGAAATGGTATCAAGCCAGCCCTGCAATGGCCCTAGGTAACAAATGCCCAGGATGGTGTCCCCATCACAACACCTGTCCATGTCATTGTGGGGAGGATATTGCATGTGCCATGATGCAACACCAGGGCCATGGGCACCTGACAGAGCTGTTTCACTTTCTTGAAGGGTGGGGCTTACCTTTGGTGTCTGTGCTCCTCCATCTCATCTGTCCATACACTCTATGCTGGGCCCGGACATCTGGAAGCTTTTTGTACTCAAAGACTGGCAAATGGAAACGGGGTGTTAAGTTCCTAGGAATGTCCTTGTGCAGCAATGCTTCTGGCAGCTGTGGCAGCGCAGTGGGTGACTGGACCAGATCAGCCTCCGGCAATAAGTCAGATGACAAAATGATGTGCCAGCACTGAGAGAGGTTGTTGTTGTGGAGGAGGAAGAGCAAAGGATCAGACCTCTTGCCTGCCTCACTCCAGCCATATAAAGGACCAGGTACAAAATACACTGCCTACTGAAGTTAAGCACAAGAAAATGTGGAACGCATGGCAGAAGCAGACTCTTTGGAAAGCCCTAAATGTAATCCTGCCTGCTTGCAGGGTGAATTCAAAAAATTGATGCAGATTCATTTTTATCAATGGTCCTTGGCAGCATGTGAGGCTTCTTCTCATTAGTCAAGGAACAGAACACATTGGCAACCCAATGACAGCAATGATCCAAAGAATAAATACTTAAGGACAAGCAGGAAGTTTGTGGCTGGCTTCCTAGTCCAAATCTGCTGCATTTCATCTTATAAAAGGATCCTTTGAGGCGAAATTGCTGCCAACTGCTGAAAAGACAAGTTTGCTTCCTGCTGAAGGATAATTAGCATGCTCCAAGCTCTCTCTCCCCTCCAATATTTTGCAGCTACCACTTTAAATGTTTTTCAGTTTGTCACTCTTGGGCAGATCCTGCTACTAGTTCAGTTCAGATGACAATGCTTTCCCTGATGCTCAGACCTTTTTGATGTAAACCTTTGGTGACAACCAAGGGGTTTTCTGAAAGGAGCGACAGCTTTGCTGCTTAGCTCAAATTTTTCAAAGTACAGTGGTACCTTGTATAAAGGAATTAATTCATTCCAAATGAGATTATGTTAAGCATATTTTCCTTTATACAAATTCCCATAGGAATGCATTGAAAATGGAGCAATCCCATTTTTATGTTGTACAGATTTTCCACATAGGCAATTATGTTAAGCAAATTTCCCCCATCTCCGGAATTTTTATGTTGTACAGATTTTATGTTAGACAAACTGTTTGTTATACAAGGGTCCATTGTATTCCAAAAACCCTTCAGAGAGAAAAACAAACAATGAAACCTGAAATTAAGCGCAGCAGGATTTCAGCTCTCCTGCAAAAACAGAAATGTGACTTGATCTGTCTTCAAGAAAGGCACATAATAAACACGCAAGAGAAGCTCCTAGAAAACCGGAAGTTAGGAATTGCCTTTCCCTCCTCAAATCAGAAATCCAAGAAAAATGGGGTAGTAATATATGTTAAGCCTGAGATGCAACCAAGTTTGATTAAGAAAGATGAGGAAGGCAGATGGATTATTATCCAAGCAACCCTCCAATCTAAGAAAACGACGATTGTGGGTATATACAGCCCAAATGACAAAAAATTGCAAGAATTTTTTTTTGAAGAGTTGCTGCAAGAACTACTACAATACGAAGATACCCCAATAGTCATTTTAGGAGACTTTAATGCTGTCAACAACCCAAATATGGACAAACAATCACCACCCGGGGCAAAAAGGGGGGGGCGGGTAGTTTCCTTACCAAAATCCTTTTTACATTTATCAAGTATTTTGCAGATTCATGATATATGGAGGAGAAAACGTCCAATTACCAATGGATTTACATTTTACTCAGCTCGCCATGCCTCCTTCTCCCGAATAGACATGATTTGGGCCAGTACAGATCTGTTACTCCAAACGCAGGACATTGAAACATTGGTAAGATCATGCTCTGATCATAACCCCATTTTGTGGTCTTTAAAGGGTATTAATAAGGTTAGACACTGGAAAATCAATCACACGCTCTGGTCTGACAAAACGTTTCTTAGTAAGGCAGAGAGGGACTTAAAGACATATTTTGAGTTAAACTCTACGGAGGGTATGCAATCTAAAACTATTTGGGATGCCTCTAAGGCTTACTTCAGAGGCACAGTGATACAATACATGGCCAAGAAAAATAGAGAAAGGAAATCAAAGACTGCAGAGATTTTGAGTAAAATGGAAGAATTAGAGAATAAACTGATATTAGACCCTGGAAATAAACAATATCTTAATGAGTTATTACAAGGTAGACACCAATTGAATTTGATCCTATCTGCAGACGTTGCACACAAACTCAGACTAGCAAGGCTAAACCATTTTGAAAATGCCAACAAACCAGGGAAATGGTTGGCTTATAGACTCAAGAAACAGCAAACCCAAAGAACAATTATAAATTTAAAAGATAGTCAGGGACTTAACCAAACTGATCAAGCTTCAATTATGAAAATAGTTGAAGCATATTACCAAACCCTATTTAAAGGAAAACAGATAGACCCCAACTTAATATATAATTATTTAGAGAAACATAACTTTCCACAAACTTAATGAAGACCAAAGAAATTTAACTAATGCCACAATTTCCTTAACAGAGGTGGTTGATGCAATTCAAAGACAAAAACCCAATAGAACACCTGGCCCGGACGCTTTGCCAGCTCAATACTATCAGAAATTTTTAAATATTTTAGCCCCAAGATTACTTCATCTTTTCAATTCAATTCTGGAAGGAGAAGATATTCCAGATACTTGGAAATCTGCCAACATAGTTTTGATCCCCAAGGACGGAAAACCAAAAGAGGCTATAGAGAATTATAGGCCTATAGCCCTTCTAAATGGGGATTATAAAATCTTTGCATCTATCTTGGCTACTAGATGGCGGAAAATTCTTACCACGCTAATTCACCCAGATCAGAGAGGATTCTTGCCAAATCGATATCTCCAGTCAAACATTAGAACTTTACTTAATTCCTTAGAGTATTACGAAATACACTCCCAAAAGCAGGCAGCCTTTATCTTTTTGGATGCTGAGAAAGCCTTTGATAATGTCTCTTGGTCCCTATTGAAATCTCAAATGGATTACTTACAATGTGGTCACAGAATGCTTAGAGCGATAGAACAGATATATACTACTCAGAATGCCAGGATTATTGTGAATGGGTTCTCTTCCGACAAGATTCTTATACAGAAGGGCACAAGGCAAGGATGCCCCCTTTCACCGTTGCTTTTTATTTTATCCTTAGAGATTTTACTGCACGTGATTAGAAACTCAGCATCGATACAAGGTTTGAATAATCGGGGGGAAACCTATAAAATACAAGCTTTTGCTGACGATTTATTATTAATTTTGGAAGACCCTACACGGTCCATGCCAGAACTCCTAAGAACCCTAAAGGAATATTCAGAAATATCTGGCTTTTTGATTAACAAAACAAAAACTGTAATGTTGACCAAAAATATTTCTGTGACTAATATTCAAGGATTAGTGGACCTATCAGGATTCATGCATGTGAATAAGGCGAAATATTTAGGCATAACGGTATCCAATAAATGTTCTACCCTCATTGATAATAATTATATCCCTCTGATCAAATCTGTAAAGGTAGATCTTGCTACCTGGGCCAAACTCCAGTTGTCACTAATGGGTAGGATAGCGGTTATCAAGATGTCCGTTTTACCAAAGCTGCTCTTTTTATTTCAATGCTTACCTGTGTTATCCAATTTTAAGATCTTGTCCGACTTAGAGAAGCATATTCGTATATTCATTTGGCAAAAGAAAAAAGCTAGAATCAAGAATGCTTATCTGCAAGACAGGACTACTTCTGGGGGTTTTGCATTGCCTAATTTGTTCCTGTACTATAGAGCAGCAGCACTGACATGGATACGTGATTGGATTTCTATGACAAACGAAAGAATTTTAGGCTTAGAAGGTCACGATCTAGACAAAGGGTGGCACCATTACTTATGGTATAGAGGTAATATTCCATCCCTGTTTAAAAGACATTGGATACGGAATGCCCTAATTAAAAATTGGTTGTCTGTTAAAGACTTATTTTACCCCAAGGCTCCTAAATGGTTATCTCCAATGGAAGCAATTAGAGGACCAGGCTCAAAGGTAGTTAGTAACACTTTAACATATAAACAACTTCTGTATGAGGACCAGACTCTTAAACCTCCAAATCAGTTATCCCTTGAAGGGGTAAACATAGACTGGTGGACTTATCAACAAATATACTCGCATTATAAACTAGTGCAGAAGGAAAGTGGATTTATGGTAAATGACAATGTCTTTGATAAAATACTGTCAGCAGGTGAGAAGAAACTGTTGAGTAAGTTTTATAATATGCTGTTACTTGAAAGAACAAGTGACTCACAGGTTAAAGAATGTATGATAAGGTGGGCGGAAAACTGTGGGCACTCCATCCACTTAGATAAATGGTATATGTTATGGCAAACGATTAAGATGTTCAAATCCACCTCATATAAAGAGAATTGTTATAAAATGTTTTACAGATGGCATCTTAGTCCTCATAGATTATCCAAGATGTACAACTGTTCACCCAGATGCTGGAAGTGCGAGCAAGAAATCGGCTCTTTCTACCATATGTGGTGGACTTGCAAAAAAGCCAAACTATTCTGGAATATGGTTAAGAACTTACTAGACATACTGTGGGAGGTTAGGTTAAAATATACACCAGAACTATTCTTGTTAAACATTATAGAAACTGAGGTAACATATGATCAAAAATATGTAATTAATTATATAATAGTAACAGCCAGAATTTTGTACGCTCAACTCTGGAAGAACTCTGCAACACCTTCAAAAGACGACTTGAAAGGAAAACTATACTCGGCTATTGAAATGGACAGAATTTCCGGCCACCTGAAAGGAGAAGATGAAGAAGTTTTGTCAAGAAGATGGCAAGAGCTAATATCTGCGTTAAAAACCTTATAAATGATGTTTGCGCTCTGAGATTGTTATCAATGTAAAGCGATCCCTTTTTCTTTTTCCTTTCTCTTTTTTTATCAATAAATAAAAATATTATAAAATAAAAAAAAAGAAACCTGAAAGGTGGGGTAAAATATTTTGAATAAATAAATTAAATAACCTTCCATTTAAGAGCCCCATGGTACAGTGGTTAAACTGCAGTATTGCAGCCATAACTGTGCTCACAACCTAGGTTTCAATCCCAGGTAGTTGGTTCAAGGTTCGCTTAGCCTTCCATCCTTTCCGAGGTTGGTAAAATGAGTACCCAGCTTGCTGGGGTGCAGTGTGTAATCACCTGTAAACCACCCAGAGAGTGCTTTAAGCACTATGGGGTGGTAAATAAGCAACACATTTTGCTTTTTGTTTTTATATGGTTGGTAGTGATTGACCTCCAAGTAGTCATTCTGGACCTCTGTCTTTTGCTATTTGTATAGCTTGTAGGAGCTGCCTAGATGCCCTAAGCACATCCAATCTCGCCTGATTTTGGAAGCTAAGCAGGGTGCTGTAGGTACCTGGAGTAGGAACTGGCAAGCCACTCCAGTATTCCTGCCAAGAAAACTCCATGGACATGGGGTCATGAAGGATCGGTCACGACTGTAACGACGCAACACACACACACACACACACACGTAGCTTGTAGGAAGTATCACAAACTCATTATTTCTCTGCCTTCTTTCCTCCTAATGGGTGCTGGTGGTGTTCTCTTCCTCACTAGTACATTGCTCTACTTTCTTCCTGATTACAAACTCAGTTTCTTGTATTCACAAATCATGTCTCCAACAAACACATGCCAAAACAATATAGAAACTATTTGCCCATTCACGTCTGTTTACTTGTATTTTGCCCGCAAAAGAATCAGAGGACAAGGTTCTATCAGCATAAATGTTCAGCTATGTAAAGGGAGCATGCACATGAGAATACAATCTTGAATAAACTTACCTGGCGGTGTTTTTATTTTATTCTATTTTTATTTATACTTTCATAGCCTGTTCTATATCACAGTCTAATGAGAATGTCTTCCCCTGTTCAATTCTAAACCTCTCAATTCCCCAGTGCAGCTCTAAATGAAAATATGGAGCAAATAGCCTCTGCTGTGATCCAAGCTTTAGAGGTAGAATAAGACACATGGCAAAGGTGGATATCAGAGGCAGGACAGGCTATACAGGAAATGGAGTAGCTCTATTGGCCTATTTAACTCTATTATTAATTTTATATCAACAGGATCCCCAGGAGGGGTGTTACAAAGGTGTATAACAAGATTTGAACACATGGGATATGTGAAACTATTCAAAATTAGACAGTACAAAGTCAAAACATTCAAACAAAGTCAAAACATTCAAACATAAAAGCCACTGTATTAAAACTTATGCAGGTTACGATCCTCAACCCCAAATAAATATGTCTTGACTTGGGCACCACGCATGATGCCAATGTTGATGTCAATCAAAGCTTCCCTGCATACTGCAGTCGGGCTGCTGTGATAGGAAAAAAAACCTCCTTCACGTCTCCACTTAACAAACTGTTCCCGATGGTGGGACACAGAGGTTGATTACAGAAGCACCAACATTCCTCCATTTAATCTCAGTTTTGGACAAGGGTTTACTTAACTATCTGCTTTCAAAAAGGATGCCCCCACCAATAATGCATCTATCAGCCCAGTGTCCTTAGCCTGAGTGCCGTCTATGATGCTTCCTCAACAACAGCAGACCTGCCTCCTCCAAACCCGAAGGACCATCAGATCGAAACCTCGGCTCAAGGTTTGTGAAAGTCCAGTCCCAGTCCACAGTACACAAAGGTCTCTCCCCTTCCAGGTTACTACCATCTCTGGCCTGGTTTCCTGAACCAATCAACATCAATTTCTCAGCACTGTCACCTCCGTCATACAAGGACTTTCCAAACACACCTCTTGCCCTCCTTGACCTGCATGAACACAATGTGGTCTTGTCTAGACTGTGGTGTTGTCCCTGGTCGTTGCGGCATTTTGAACACACACACCCCTTTGCAGGTTTCAATAAGGAAGGCACACCAGGAGGGCATTTGTTGCTGGATGTACTGAGAGGTGTTGGTCCCACCAGGAATGCCCTCCCCCCCCCCAGGCATTTTACTCTCAACACAGATTGTTGCCTATTTTCTCTGGCCCCTCCTGCCTACTTCAGCCTTTCTGCCCTTTCTTCCTTGTTTCACCCACCCCGTTTTCAAGCTTTCACATTGGGGCAGGGCAATTTTTTAATTAATTAATTAATTAATTTTAGGTCTCAATTTTGTGATGTGGTGAAAGGAAAAAAATAATAATATTTAAAAGAAGCAGATTGCAAGGAGCACCTGATGTCTTCCCGGGCTACCTCATTCTCCCTGCTGTCTCTATCCTCAAGCCTTCAGATCTTTGCCACTGTGCTTTCTGTTTTTTAAACTGAGTTTCCATTTTGTGCAATTATGCCCAAAGTGATAACATTGGCGGGGGGGGGCAGGGAGAGCAGAAAGTAGGGACAGCTCCATTCTCTCTATCTACTTCATTCTTGCCTCCTAGTCTTCCTTATTTTTATCTGCACACCACTCTCAAACCTGACTGTTTTAACTGTATTTTAAATATTAATATTAATATTAATTTGTACTTCTGCACTATAAAAGGATGCAGGACCATCTGATATGCTAAGGAAACTATAGAGGGGTAGCAGAAAGGTGTAAGTGGGATAAGTGAGGGGGGCATGGAGACTGAAGGGCAGAAAGATGTCCATGAGAAAGCATCACCGAAGAACACCTCCCCACCAAGTGTGAGGATTAGCACCCATCAACATGGTGCTGGGGTCCACGCTAACAGATCCTGTACTGGACCAAGGCAGAATAAAATTACACCACCACTCAGGGGTGAGGTAAAACAACAACCATCCAAAATGCAAGTTGTTTGGTCTATTCGTGCCTGTGTTGACTAGTTGCAGCCTTGCATCATGTGGACGCCAGGATGCTGTACTAATATCATGGGTGCAAAGGACGTTGAACTGGCTTTGTGTCTCATCTCCAGGGCAAAGCTTCTGGGACCAGGATTCACCACATATTCCTGGCCTTTAACATCCCTTAGTTTCAAAGACACTACTTACATCTCTCAGCACTTCTGCTTTTGATCCAATGGTGGTTATGTGGTATTTGGTTGCTTCTATCTTATGGACACCCTATAAATTAATGACCTCTAAAATGTCTGGTTGTTAACAGCCCTGCTCTTGTCCTACAAATTAAGCCCTGGGGTTTCCCTTATTAGATCCCATTATCATGACCATGTCCATTGTCCATAAACCACAGCTGGATAACAGGAGCAAAAAGAGACTCTGTACAAAGCAGAAGCAACATGACCATCCCAGAATTTCAAAGGGAGGTGTTTTTCTTTTAAGGTGATGATTGTTACCTGGTGGTAGTAGTAATCCACATACTCCGGCTCATAGCGCTGGGGGGCCAGGCTTTCAGCAGACAATGCATCCTTCAGCAACTCTTCACAGCCTAGAAAAGGGGGAACAGGTGCTCAGAATAGCCAGTTTAAAACAATTTAGATTCAAATGTATGTGTAGAGTTCAGGCAGGGGAAAAGACAATTGGTGTTTGGAACTACAGTACAACAACAGTGCGAACCACAAAGATGCTGTTCTGTACAGGTTAATGAATCAATCCACGAGTTTGAGTAATGGGCAGACAGAGGAGTGAGCTTTACATATAAAAGGCCCTAGGTTGGCTGGTTGTTTATACATTTTCCATTATAAAGGGAATGTCAGGCAAGCATATCACTCAACAATGTAAGGAAGGCTTCAAGCACAGCCCATACCTGGGTGTAAGTAATAGGAACGGGTTAACATGCCTCAAAATCAAAAGTAGACCCAAATGAGCTCACAGGGCATAAGGTCAAATTGAACCAGCAAACTTTGGCATCATAGCTGGGAACTTGGCAACCGTGGGCGAAGATCTCTTACAGACAGGAGACAAGATAGCACACCACCTAGGATTGTTGACATTATCCCATGGCACCAGAGAGTCGGCTAGCTAACAATAATATATGGCAGCCAGTTATAAGGAACCAACCTGAAATCAAACGAAATAGGATGAAGTCATTCTGGTAAGCACCCAGATGGACATAAGCCAACATAAACAAACACTTGTAAAATACGTCACCACATCATGCAAAAGAGTATAAAAGACCACGGAAAACCATCACTTGGAGTCCAGGACAGCAAGGCCTCTGGCCGTGCTGCTCCTAGGATCCCTTAAACTAAACTCTTTTCTGTACTGTATTGTTCTGTGTTTTAACTCTATCTGCCTTTAATAAACCTTTTGCTATATAACTAACTCAGTGTGGCAATTTTGATGAACCACCAATGGTGCATTTATAATTTATAATGGTGCATTGGCAACTAACAAAGAAAACAACCCATACCAATTTTTTAGACTAATTTTATTCTTATCAGATGGCGCAATTGGCCGGGAACCTACGCTACGCTGGAGAATGTTCTGCCAGCGGTGAGGGTGAACGGGTCTCAGCTTGCCTCCCACATGAGAGTTTGTTTTTTCCTTGGACTGTCCTTGTTTCCAACCAATAACAATCTCCTCTAACCTCTGCCCTAACCTTCCCCCTTTTCCAATTTCTTTTGATCGTCTGCATTTCCAGCTAAGGTAAGCCAAAAAAATTTTTTTGCTTGGTTAATAGGGGAGAAATAGTTTTTTAGCTGCAGAACTTGACTCCCTGACTTGTTTTTCTTCTTGCCCAGAAATAAATTATGGCCATTTAAAGTATCTCTGTTTTTATATTAATAGACTCAAAAAGTCCCAAGTAACGCGTATTGCCTTGTGTGGCAGAACCAGTTAACAAATCAAGTGTCTGCCTTATTCTGCACTGCTAAACGCTCATTAAAAAAGGCCCCCACTTTTTTCCTCTGAAAGCCGAATTCTTTTCTCTAAGAATGTAAACTTGACAGTGAAAGTCCTTTCTTATCAGCCAGCCAAGGACTTCTTGAAACCTTGTATTTTGCCACTTCTCTTACATATTGTTTAATTAAAAGCCCAAACCGCAGGCTGGATTTTTACAAGACAAAAAGCAATTTTATTCTTATCATAAGCTTCACTGAACTTGGACAGCAATCCAACAACATCCAGAGGGCCATGGGTGTCACATCCCTGAGTTGAAGGTTCATGGCTGGTATGACTAGGAAGCCTTCATCTCAAGAAGCCAGAGATCCCATCACAGCAGAGACTGTGCTAAGGTTGGTGGATCATTGATTGGACCCAAGACAAGGCAACTGATCAGTAGAGCACAGTATTATGAAAGCTGCTGCTGCGGTTGCATCATTGCCGCGGCTGCTACTGCTGCTGCTGCTATTGTGGTTTTATTGACATTTCATTTATAACTTGGCACTTTGTAATTACTAAAAACTATATAGGAAAAGACATGAGGTTGACTGTTAATTAGATGAAATTATACTCCCAGAAGGCCTATGGAAATCAATGGCCAATCAGTCACAATTAGTTTAAATTCCATTGTATTCTCGAAGGCTTTCACAGCCGGGATCTGATAGTTGTTGTGAGTTTTTCAGGCTGTTTGGACGTGTCCTGGAAGTTATTCTTTCTGCCATTTTGCCAGACTCTGTGGCTGGCATCTTCAGAGGGCAAGGAGTTCAGAGCAAGGAGTTCCCTGAACTCCTTGCCCTCTGAAGATGCCAGCCACAGAGTCTGGCAAAATGGCAGAAAGAAAAACTTCCAGAACATGGCCAACCACCCGAAAAACTCACAAAAACTATCAAATTCCATTGATTTCATCAGTTCTGCTCTACAGCATTTAAGGGAAGGGAAAGGGAAGTGTGTGGTGTTAGAGCAGTTCAATCAATTGGCAGTGAAGGAAGATGTAGCCAAGGAAGCTTCTTAAGGAAACGGGTAAGAAATTTAAAAGCAATTGGAATGCAGGCAGTGAAGCAGCCAAATACATATCAGTAATAAAAGAATGGCAGAGATAAGTATCCACAGAGCAAGAAGTGAGGTGTTTAACAAGGGGAAAGAGAGCAGGTGAACAGAAGGGTTGGGAGAGAAAATACCACTGCAGTCAAGATGGAAGATAAGAAGACATGAGTGAATGAACAGTTTAAGATGAGATACTCTTGAAATTCTAATGCAAAGAAAGAACTCAGTAAAGTTCATAAAATGGGACAGAATGGAATATGGCAGGCCTGCCCAAGAGGTAGACCGGGGGCTACCAGTAGCCCGTGAAGGGTTCAAAAGTAGCCCGCCAGCCATCAATAAAAATGTGAGGGGATAAATTCTCCACCTCTACCTCCCCCACCCCAAGGATCACCACTGCCCAAGCAAAGCTCTGGGTCTGCTAGCCCACTATCTCAGCCAAGCAGGGCAGTTCAAGGGCCATGGCACAGTCTCCTGCTCTCCCTACCGGCCAGATGATCGGCGTGCTGCTGTCTCATGACCAATTGAGTTGTTGGTGCAGAGCGGAGGAAGGGGAGTGGAGGGGACAGTGAGGGGCGGGGTCATGGGTGTGCCCACCTCCTTTGCATGGTGACATCCCCCTCTTCTCCCCCACAGATAATTCCTTCCTCCCATCCTCCCATCCTCCTCCTCCCACCCCAACAACTGCCTCACAAAGACTGTGACCTGCTGCTTCTCCTGTTCCCCTTCTGAGCCCTTCCCTCCTCCTTCCACCGCCATGGCGATGTGATTGCCCCGCTGCTGGCTTGGCCCATCCCAGCTGCACAGAGAACATGGCAGAAGTGAGTGAGAGCTATGGGTGGCAACAGGAGTGGCAGCGAGGGGGCTGGAAGGGAGAAGGGGGAAAACAGGAGAACTTGAGTCAAGTCAGGCCACGGGGAGATTGGGAGGGAAAGTGCACCTTTTAAAAAAAGTCTTCCAGCTGCCTGGGCAAACGGAAGGGGCAATCTGCGCAAGCATACACGCGCCTCCCTAGCACCCGTCCACACCGGCTCGAGCAGGTGTAAGGGAATCATGTGCATGGTCAGCCTTACCATAGGAATACATTGAAATATGTTCCCTCCAGAAAGGATTAATTGATTTTCAATGCGTTCCTATTGGAAACCGCTGCTCTACTTACAAAACTTTTTACTTATGAGCATATGCTTGGAACAGATAAAATTCATAAGTAGAGGTTTTAGTGTAGTAGCCCTCAGGCACTTTCATCTGGAAAAAGTAGACCTCGGCCTGTTCAAAGTTGGACAGCCCTGGAATATGGTAAAAAAAAGGCAAAGGGAGAAAGAAGGAACACAACAATATTCATAATGGAATAGATGAGGATGGACAAGTTACAGCTTCAGAATATAAGGCTGTGACTACAAAGTGACGGAAATACAAATTGATTCATATTTTCTCATAGTGAAGTCTCACTATGGCACTGGGTTCTCCTCAATATAAGCAGAGTAGAAAAGTCATGTTATTGCTGTTCTATTTTAACTGCCTGTAGGTTGTACAGTTCAAAGGAATTGTCCTAAGGAAGCTTTTCCCTCTCAATAATTCATTTCCTCATCTTATCTTGCTGGCCTGTTGAGCAAGTTAAGCTGTTAAAAACAACAACAGGTGATCGACCCCTGGAGAACCTATTTAAAAAAATATTTGGGGAGAAAGGCTTTGTAGAAAGAGTTAAGTGCTGGCACTGCTTGCATGTATATGTGTAGGCATGTGCTCTTTTCTCTTGTGAGAGAACAGCTGAGGGGGAAGGTGCTTTGTCAAAGCACCACCTCATGTGTTTTCCTGTGTGTTGTGTGTGTGTGCCCTTGCTTGGTCTTTCTCTTTCTGCCTCTGTTTCAAAGTAATTGCACACTTTGAACAAAAGTAAAAGCTTTTTTTTTAAAAAAAAAAAAAAGCTTAAGTAGAAAGTTCTCTGGTGAGGCTGCGCTTACAGATGGTGTGTGGACAGGAAGCTAATTTGCATTTCTTCTTGTGTCATGGGATCAATAGGAAGAAGACAAAGCAGCCCATCTTAAAGCCATGGTACAGGTATTTCCTATGTGTTTTCCCCACCTGTAGAGCCAGTCCCCAACATGTGTGAGGTTAATTGGCCTCAGCCAACCACAGAGGGGTCAGCAGGGAGAGTGGATAAAACCAGTCTTGTTTACAGTTTATAACTGTTTCAATCCTCTCCTCCACACATCTGGTGCCCAGGTCTACTTGTTTCCCTCTTCCCAAGCCTTGAGAAGAAAAGAAAGGGAAAAAACTAAAGGAAAAAACAATAGTGTGGGAAGGGAAGATGGAAGCAGATCCAGGGACCTGGTATGGAGAGGAAAATATTCATATCCCAGCCAGTTTCTCTGCTGCTGTGACTCTCTTCTTGTTCCTGGAGCCAGATGAAGCGGCTTGGAATCCAATGGCTGCAATCCCTTTCCATTTGGCCTTCTCAAATAAATACACCTATCCTGTGTTGGGTTACAATACTTTTGTCCTTCCTATGCAGAAATTCATGCACATTTTGCATCCATTTTGCACACCTTTCCCCAAAGGACTAGATTTATTTTCACCATTAATTTTTTTTATGTTTTCGGAAGGACATTTTCTTCATTAGTGTCCATCGTAAGCCACGGAAATGTCTGCATTCTTGAGGTGAGATACACTTCACCCAATTGTAAATTTGTAGAGAGTAAAATCTGATATATTGTCTGCTAGACCTGGTACACTTCCTTTCCAGCCTTTATCCCCATCTTGATATTATGAGAGAGGTGCTGCATTTCTGTGATATTTTAAATATGTTCATGTCTGTTCTCGGATTTGACAGGTTAACAAGTTTGTTGAATCATCTAAGCTCAGAGAAATTTCAAGCGCACAGGGGGGGGGGGGAGGGAGGGAGAGAGAGAGGGAGGGAGGGAGGGAGGGGGGGAGGAGGGAGGGAGAGTTTCCAGCATCCAAGCTAAATATAGAAATTTAATGACTTCCCAAGCCCCTCAAAAAACCCAAAGACTGTATTCCCAGCACTGAGCTGTAGAAGACGTTAGGTTATTTTTAAATCAATGAATGTCTGTCTTGCAGTCTAAAATGTGGCCCCTTTTTGTCTCTCCCAAAATCAGGGAAACTGGGAAGGTTGCAATTGCCCTTTGGACATGTCTCTTTCTCATTCATTTCTCTAAGCGGCAGCCTGTATTTTTAGCTGTGACACTGTACACTGTTATTCCCAGCCTCAAAGCAGGTAAGCCAGAGAAAGCAGAACAGATATGTCAGGAAAAGCAAATCTGAATTCTATGGATTGTTTTTTCTCTAGCCTCATGTGTGGAGAAAAAGAGGAGGAAGAGAGAATAAGGCGGCTTAGGAGGAAGACCATATCTGGACAAAGGAGTTTTGACAGGACGGTAATGATGTGGCAGGAACGCTAATCTGCAGCCTCTGCTGCACCTCTTCTTTCTCTTGGCACACAGACAAATGGTAATAAAGAAGGAAGGCCCAGGGAAGCCAGTGTTCCGTGCACTAGATTCCATTCTGAAGAGCACTGGTCATTCATTCATTCTATTTATATACCATCCATCTCACAAGTTGTTACTCCAAGCAGTGTACAACAAATGAAACATACAATATACAGTAAAATACACAATAAACTACTGTATTCCAGATGATGACAGGGATGTCCTTTCTCAGGCGAAACCAAACAGCTGTGGTAAAGGAAGGGGGAATGAGTGGTAACATGGGCATTTGAAGAAAAATTAAATTCAAATTATATATTTTAAAGTAAAATAATCCTTATACACTCTTCATAATACAGCAAAGAAATACATAGGTGCACAATAAGACTGATGAACAATGGAAATTAAATTTTCAAGACAAATACTTTGAAATCTTAATGGTAGTGGTGGCACATTCATGTTAAATCTTTAAGGAAATCAAATTCATTGCTCTCAAAAGCATTCAACCCTTGACTCTGTTGGTTAATTTGTTAATTAACCTGTTAAACTCTAAAACTTTGGAATATCCCTTAGAATGGCTGAGAATTGCCAGAAGTTAATGTATGGAGAAACACTGGAATACCATCACCTGGCATTTTAAAAATGCAATTTGAGATCATTCCTGAAAAATTTAATGAATTAGGGCAACATAGTAATTTCTAAAAAAAAAAATTGCCGAACCGTGCCCCTGATGTTCTGGCCTGTAACTCCTACCATTTATACCAGATGACAAGGAGGAAAGACAGTTTTAGCCAAAAACATATCTGAGGTCAAAAGTTAATCATATCTAGGTTGCGGCAGGTTTTCAAGGTTTTCTAAAGCAAGGTGCCAAAACCTTACTCCAAAAAAGGCCCGTGGTGGTGGTGGAGGGTGTGGCAGCATTCTGGAAACTGTAGGAAGTATGACACTAGGGCAGGATACTGGATACTCCTTTACTCTCTGGCAAAACAGCTCATGCATCAGGAGTAAAACAACTGCAGATGCCCCTAGACCAGGGATGGGGAAAATGCAACCCATGAAAATGCAACACATGTTGCACCCAGAGCTGTTTTTACAGCCCCCTCCCACCCATTTCACTGGCACCATCTCAATTTTATTTTATTTTATTTTAAATTAAGAAATAAAATTAAAATTGTGCTCTCCCTGGGGAGCAACTTAGCCATGATTTGAGATAGTCCCTGAACTCTGGCTCCCTAGAGGATAATAAGGATGCTTTTTCAGGTTTTTTAGTGCCTATCCACACTGGCATATAGATATGGTTTATATTTCACTGATGGTATGGTTTGATTTCGGGAGGGAAACATCCACAAGTATTTCTATTTAGAATAATCTGACCTTCCTTTTAAAGACCTGCCCACACCTTTCTAGCCCAGTGATAGGGCATGCATTCTTTTTTGCATGCTCTTGTTTAGCTGAGGTTTTCAAGTGGTAATCCCAGTACTCAGCAGAAGGGTATCCACAATGACAGAGAGTGCTTCCCTTTGCTTACTTTTAGCACAATCACAGTAGGAAAAAGTTTGCAAGAGTGCGAGCAAATAATTATTAAGATAGCTTTGCAAGCACAGTAATTATCACAACACGTTCCTGGGTGACTTCTGTCCCCACCCCCATCTCCCTTTACTTTGCAAGGATGGTCCTGTTGCAGAAAGCTATTTAATTTTCTGTTCATACCCTTTAGATGTTGACCACGACATCTTTGTCATCAAGCTGCCTTGTGTTGCTGAATCTCAGGAGAGTCTTTAAACCATAAATGAGTTTCACACAAAGTGACAAGCTCATTGCAAGAGACCAGGCAGGGCTGGGAATGGGGTACATTTATTAATGTGAGTTATGGGGGGCGGAGGCAACCACAAAACCTCAGGGAGGGCAGGGAAAGAAAGAGGAAGATAAATAAGCACATGACACATAGTAAGGCATGTAAAGTGGTGCCATTGCTCTGATTCATAATAGAGACAGTATCTCTAGCCACCAATCACCCTGCAGCCTAGCCGCACTAATGAAGATCCTCTCTGAAAGACTTTCCATTCATTCCCCTCTAGAGAAGGAAAGCAGGAGGGCATTGTCAGGAGGACACATTCAGCCATGCAGGCGGCATCCCCTACAGCAGCCTCCCGTAGCATGGTCCGTGTGAGGGTTGTTGTCCACCAAATCTGGTGGGAACCAGGGTTGAGGAAGATGGTCCTCCAGGGACTGACCCTTGTCGGTAGAACCATCTTCAGCTTGCAAGGCAACCCGGGCAGAATTGAGCTTTGGGGTCGCGTTTAGGATTGCGAATGTGTGAAGCAACCACGTTTGTGCCGTGTCTGACATGCAGATTTCTAACCAGCAACTTAAACTGACCTTGGTTGTCCTGTTCTTTTTAGTCTGTTCTGTAGGACCTGGAATGACCCACTTGTAGAATTGCTTGGCCTGATGCAATATGTGTCTTTTTGAAAACGTTCCTTATTCTTCCTCCAGGGATCTCAGAACAATATACACAAAGTTCGCTGCCTGGCATTTTCCCATCCAGGCACTGGCTTAGTTTTTGGGGATGAAAATAAAGAGAACCCTGAAACCAGGTCAGGACCAAAGCCCATTTGGATCTGGATCCTGTCTTCCCAAGTGGGACATGGATACTTCTGAAAAGCCCACTCGGAAGCCATCAATGCCAGAACACTCACTCCCTGGCTGTTTGGGCTCTATGCCCACGTTTATCCCAGGAACATGGTGGGCGTTCTCTCTAGAGCTGTAGTGGGGAAAATACACCAGGCTAAAACAGAGATGCTGCTGTTTATCCATGAATGTCACGTCCTCAGTTTTTGTTTTTTTAACAGGCACCTTGGGAGGTTTGCATCAAGAGCACAATATGAAGAGGTGAATGCATCAACCTGGCTTAGACTGAGACATGCATACATATGTTTCCTTAATGCAGACATCCACTTGGCTGGCAGCCTAGGAAAAATGCCAGTGTGGAATCAATTTCTCCCAGGAAGGAAGGAAGGAAGGAAGGAAGGAAGGAAGGAAGGAAGGAAGGAAGGATTTTTTAACCTACCTGACTGTACTGTGGGAAATGTAAATGCAAATACAGTACTGTACACTTGTTACTAAGAAAGAGAGAGAGAGAGAGAGAGAGAGAGAGAGAGAGAGAGAGATTTTGCCTATTCTTGCAGAAATGCCAGCACAGATTCTTCTAGCTGTGCATCGCTGCATTTTTACAAGGCTGTATTGTGTCCCTAACAAGCAAACAAATAAAACTCAGACCCAAGCCAAAAGCACTAGCAGGAAATCTATGGCAGTCTCCCCACCTGAACTGATTTTAGGTGGCTCATCCATGAGAGGTCTGGTGGCTATAACAATTTCACTCTCTGGGAAGCAGCATCACTGGGAGCCAATTATATAGTTGGCTGGCCTTGTTTCCACTGGCTCTTTAATCTAGCAGTAGCAGCAGCATCTTACAACTACAGAGCTGTAAGGGATAAACAAACGTCGGCCACAGCTCCGAGACTTTGAAACCTCATCACTTGGAAGTTGACATGCATATTAGATGAGCCATCTGCACATCCGGGACGGGAGTTTGATTTTTACCACGAACTGATTAAATCTGTTTGAGACCTGCAGTATCCTGTTTGGTCGCTAACGGTGCCACAGGGAAAACAGCATGCCAGCTGCAACTGCTTGTTCTCTTAGTGGAGTTGCTCTAACACTCCAGAAAGATGATGGAGGGAGAAGATGGTTAGTTGCAGGGAGAAGGAGTGAGAAGAAAGAAACATCGGGGAGAAAGAAGAATGAGTAGACAGACCAGGAAGAGAGAAGAACCACCTGGGTGGAGAGGGGAGAGGAGGGGAAGATGGAGCGGACACGAGCTCTCCGTTCTGTGGGAAGGAAAGCCTGATGGGATAGGTGGGCATGCAGCTGAAGAGGGCCTGCTTGGGTCACTAGGGGAGGCGATGAGGGGAGACAACTCATGTTTTGGTGGGTAAGGACAAAAGAGCACCTAAGGAGGCTCTAGGGAGAGACTAAGGGGTTTCTCAGCTTTTGATACTGCCACTTATCTGGGTATTTCTGCTAGGTGTGGTCCAAATGGGAGTGATGGGAACTTGAGTCCAAAATTACATGAGGTTGGGCCATGCTGCCTTGTGGCATGAAACCAAATAGGCAATGAGCTGCTTTTTTAAAGTAAATCCTGCTTACACCCTTTTAATTTCCATGTGAAAAAAATCAGACTCCATGCATGAACAGGGTGAACATATGTCTGTAATGTAGACAATTTGACTGTTTTTCTGTAGGCATGGATTCTACTATGCTGTACTTTGGGTGAAAATTCCCTTCACCTTGGCTTGGGGGGCAGGAAGTAGGCCTTAGTGCAACTCTGCTGAGCTGGGAAGGGGGAAGGTTGTCCCCGCCATCACATTCACTATGGGCTACAACAGGTCTGGAAATGTTTGGAAATGTGGTGAAGTATCAAAAGCAGCAGTGAATGGATGCCTCTTTCCAGCTATGCTGGTAGTGGTGGAGATTGGAGAACACACACACACACCCCAGCTTGATGAGATTGTATGCCCTCCTCTTATGCTGAAAAAAACCTGGGCCTTCCCAGAAACCTCCTGCGGCAGTGGGGAAAATCCCAATTCTTCACTTTTTTAATTTTTAAAAAATTGCAGAGGACACCAGCAGGCCCTACCTAGCCTGGCCACCCCGAAAACAAAAGCCGTGGGGGCCAAACAAAAGGCAACAAGTTTCCTTTTGCCCAGACCAGTTCTGGTGAAACTTGGCGAAGAAGCCCTTTTCTCTAAGTTCTTCTCTTCTCTGAAGTTGGACCAGTCCCCAACCTCCACCTTCCTTTGCCATCCAGGGTCGGCTTGAGGATAATACAGAGGGCAACCACCTATTCTATCTTGGGCTCCTGGTGCTATTGGTGGGGAGGATGGGATGTAAAGGAGATGATAATTATAACTATTAATAGAAACACGAACAGCTGGGGCATCGTGTTTTGTTAGGCCTTGAAGAGTTTTCCCAAAGTATACCCCATAATAGAATGTAAGAATGAGATAAAGTCTTCCAAGGTTGTCACATAAAAAGAGATAGTGTTGAGGTACAGTGGGTTGCAGCTAAGCCTCAAGCACAGTCCAGGGCCCAAGCAGCCTCCTCAAATTCCTACCATGAAGAAAGGAAAGGAGTGGTTCTCTGTATTCCACTGAGCGGGACACAGAGGGGGAACTTTTAAGCACAGCCACTAGAGGGAGGTCACTTTTAATTTTTTAGCAAAACAATTTTTTAGATTTAGAAGAAAGACAGCAAACAAAGAGAAAGTTTTGTGGTACCATTTCATGGCTATCAGTTGGCTTTGTCAGATGAATGAACCGTTAATCTGTGTTATGTGGTGCTGAGAGGGGGAGATTGTACACAGCATTGGTCCTTGCTGTGCAGCTCAAATTGTGTTTATCTGAAGAACTGTTAACACACATCCTCTTCATGCCCGATCCAAAATGAATCACAGTGAGTTCCATGTGAGAGTCACCTACAAAACTGGGGAAATTGTGTTGCAAAAGCTTACAAGCACTGCACTTTCGTTTTTGAATCTCTGCAGTCTTTAGAATATCTTTTCCTTAACCAGGTGCCCTTCAGAAGCTTGGGGTTACAATTCCCAGCATTTATCACCATTGGCCATGTAGGTTGAGGCTGGCAGGATCTCAAGTCAAAAACAATTGGTGGGCACTAGATTTGGGAGGCTGCTTTCGAAGAATTAGATCACTAAATCTGTGACAGATGGGCATCCCAGTCGTGTCTCAGAGAGGATTTTATTGGGTAGAATTAATGCCCCAAATTGTGGCAGCTGCAGAGTTAAGGTTTTGTGCCAGATTTCTCCTATATTCAGAAAGAGGGGTATGTGGTCTTATGGTTTCTCTCCGATCCTAGAATCATAATCCTTCCTTGGAGGCAAACAGTGGTGTGCAATAGACATGGGCACGACTCAGTGAAATTGTCGTTTCCATTTTCGGTTATCGTTTCCGTTACGTAACGGAAACAGTAATGATAATTAAGCCGTCAGAACTCGAACTCGAACCGAAAAAAGAAAAATTTGGTCGGGTTTTTCGTTTCCGTTTGTGGCATTGTGGCGATCGCGCGATGCGAAGCACAAAAAAAGTTTTTAAAAGTTTTTTTTAAAAACCCCGACTCCTGGCCAAAAAAGCAGGCAAAAATATGCCGCCTGAGGCTTTGCCACCTACCAGAGGGGTGGTTTCTGGGGGTTCCCCGGCCTTCCCCCCCTCTTCTCCTGTCCTGGCCTGCTTTCACCAGGCTGGGGGGGGGGGTCATCCTCGTCGTCTGTCTCGCTGCATGCCATGCGGTGGGGGGGGGATCCAAAATGGTGACCACAATTTTTCTTTTGAAATCGTGGTCAAAAAACACACCAAATCACCACAGAAACATATGAAATTTATTTATTTTAAATGCCTGAATTTTTATAGTAGCAGCAGTGGGTTTTTTATAGCAATAAAACGTTGCATTGATTTTATTTTATTTTATTTTATTTTTTAGACCTGCCCATTTGGGCTGGGCATGGGATGGGACCATGCAAATTTTTTGAACCATTCCACCAATGGCATCGCCAGGTTTTTGACTGACACTGCTGGATGTCTCGGAGGGCATAAAAAACCGAGGCACCTTCCAGAAATCGCAGTTGGGTGTATGGATGTGGTTGAGGGAGGAGGGCTGGCTGCTGGTGCTGGTGTGATCCGATCAAGATTGAGGAGGGAGGCTGGAGGCTTTAGGATTTAAGTTAGGCAGGGAGGGAGGGAATTGAATTTAGAAAATAATTTCTTTGATTCCCTGCAGCTTTGTCTGCTGAAGGGAATAGCAGTTTATTCTTTATTTCTTCTCTGGCAGTTTGAGGATTTTTTTCTGATATTGTATAAAGGGGGAGGTTCGACTGGGAGTGGGACATGTGGATTTATTTTAAAAATATATTATATACTACCATTTATTTTCTATTTTCCCAACTTCAATTTGCTTGCACACACACACATTTGGGGTGCAAGCCAAGAACAGAACCTCTATCCTAAGTGATATCCTAACTGCCCACTTGCCCGTCTGCCCGTGCCGCCGCCCGCCCATGGCCCCCCGCCACCGCCGCCCGCCCGCACCTCCCCCCCCCCGCCCCCCACCCCGCCCGCCGCCGCCTAGGGCGCAAAAACACCTAGCGACGGCCCTGATTGCGGGACGCCCCTATGCTCTGGGAAGTCAAATCGCGCTAAATCGCGGTGGAAACGACAAACGACAAACGGAAACAACAAATTTTTGAAAAATTTCGTGACAAACGGAAACGACCTGAAATGGACCCGTTCCGACAAATGAAAACTCGAAACATCATTTTTTTCTGGTCGTGCCCATGTCTAGTGTGCAACTGAATTCTACATCCCAGAATCTGGCCTCCTCCTCTCCCTGTTCAGTTGAGGCTTAAACGTTGCCTGGGGATTCCTAGGCAATGCCATTATTTCTCTGCCACTTCCCTGCCTGCCACTTGTAGCACAGACAACGGCACCAGGGAATTCCAGCAATGTCCCATCTCACCTTTATTATATCACAGTGGTGTGGGAATTTCCTGCTCCTGGGAACACAGAAGAATCGATGCATCCAACACAACAACTTAATTTTTGGACCTCTTCCCTCAGCCATGGAGAGCCCAAGGTTTTGCATCCTTGAGTTATCCCTTCTTGCATCCTGTGAGCATCCCCTAGTGCACATTTTGGGAATAACTGCAGTATCCAGAAACCAGTGGGCTGTATGCCAGGGTTTATTTTAAAACCATGCAAATTGTTGTATCGCATTCTAAAAACACTGATACCCCTCCCCACGTTAAACATAAACCACAGGGTTGAATTGCTGGTGATTAACAAACTGCCCCCTATATTCTTGGTAGCCTGGCCAGTCACATGACAGGGGCAGGACCAAGGACGCAAGTGGCAGCTTGTTAATTAGTGTAGCCTCATGGCTTCACTTTGGTTCACAAATGTTCCTGAAGTCCAACTCCAATATGTCATGGCCAGCATAGGATTTCTAGTCTTGGATCCCAAACCAGTGGTTTGGAGCTGTGTCCTTGATGTGTTCCTGGGTCAGAGACAGGAAAGCTACCTAAGCTACATAAACATTGTTTTAAGCTTCCAGAAAGAGAAGCAGGAGGAAGAGTGGCCCGGCAGCCAGATGGGTGGGGTATAAATCTAACAAATGAAATGAAGATACAGCCACAACCACAACAGCCATGCTGCCTACCTTTGATAGCAAACACTCCGTGGCAGAAATCTTTGAAGTTGATCTTGCCCAGATCATTTGGATCCAAGTACTTGGCAAATTTTTCCACCTTGAAAAAAGTAGTAAAATAAAGCATTAGATAATGGGCAGCACTTTTCTCTAAAAAGATGAAAAGGGTGAGAAATACAGGTCTGTTTTCTTGTGCAAGGATTTTAAAACAAGAGGGAACAGTATCCATCCATCCATCCATCCATCCATCCATCCATCCATCCATCCATCCAATATTCAGTTCTGCTTTCTCTCAGGGCTAAAAAGTACTTTAAAAATAATAACAACAAAGCACAACAAATTACAAATATTAAAACATGATTAAACCCATTTATAGAAGTAAAATAAAAATGAGATTAAAATGCTTAGATTTGACACATATCGATCAAAATACAAATAATATTTGCTGTTGAAATAAAAGAAATGATATAAATCCCAGCACCCCACCACCACCACTACAGGCTCCCCATCGGAATGGGAATAGAGTAGGAGCCATCCTAGCGTCCCGTGGCAATGAGTTCCAAAGCTAAGGGGCTACCATTGAGAAGTCTTCTCTCTCACCCTCATCAACAAAGCCTCAGAAGATGGCTGAACCAAAAATAAGCATCTCTCCTACAGATCAGCCCAGGCAGATTTCTACAGGAGAAGGTAGTTTTTCAGTTAACCTTGAGCCAAGTAATTTGGAATGTACTGCGCTTAACTTGCACCAGAAACAGGAGGAGACAGGTGGGGGCATCAAGGATCGCTGTTTTCTCAAGCTACATCAGGAAGATTTGCTTTGGTTCATTTCCAGCGCGAGCATGTACTGGAAACAAACACAGAGTCAACCTACCTGTATTGAAAAAATATAAACCCCTGAAAGGCTCGGGTAGGTCTACTTGAGGGGTAGCCTGGGTTGTTTTAGCAAAGACATCATCTAATTTCTGTCTCTAGGAGAAAGCCAGCCCATCCCTAGTGGAACAAAGCATGGGCTAAATGCCCATAGAATCATAGAATCACAGAGTTGGAAGAGACCTCAAGGGCCATCCAGTCCAACCCCCTGCCATGCAGGAACCCCCATCAAAGTACCCCTGACAGATAGCCATTTGGCCTCTGCTTAAAAGCCTCTAAAGAAGGAAACTCCACCACCATCTGTGGCAGCATATTCCACTGCTGAACAGCTTTAACTGTCAGGAAGTTCTTCCTAATGTTCAAATGGAATCTCTTTTCCTGTAGTTTGAAACCATTGCTGCAAGTCCTAGTCTATGAAGTCATGAAAAACAAACTTGTCCCCTCTTTGATATGACATCCTTTCAAATATTTAAACATGGCCATCATATTCCTTCACAACCTTCTTTTTCTAAGGCTAAACATTCCCAGCCCCCTAAACCGCTCCTCGTAAGACTTTTATTCCAGACCTTCAAACATCTGGGTCACCCTCTTCTGGACCTGTTCAAGGTTGTCAACATTCTTTTTAAACTGAGGTGCACAGAACTGAACACAGTACTCCAGGTGGGTCTGACCAGAGTAGAATAGAGTGGTACTATCACTTCCCTTGATCTAGACACTATACTTCTGCTGATGCAACCAAGAATCACATTGGCTTTCTTGGCCACTGTGTCACACTGCTGAGTCATGTTCAATTTGAGGTCCACCCAGACTCTCAGACCCCTTTCACGTCAGGTGTCTCCCATCCTATATCTATGCAATTCATTTTTTCATCCTAGATACAGGACCCTACATCTCAGATCAGCTTTTGTGTATGTTGTGTGTTGTTGAGTGGAAGGGTCCAAGAAAATACCAGATCTTCATTGGGAATATAATGCAACCAAGAAAATTAGAACTGGAGAGGAAGAGAAGAAATGGTGTCTCTTAGAATAAAAATGGAGCCTGAGTGCTACATTGCAGAGTAAAGCAATGAACCAAGCTGAAGGCATCAGGAGCTGCTGAATCCTGTCATGACCTAGAAGCTCAGTTTTCTGAGTTCTTACATGTGAGCTGAACCACCACAGGCTTTTTTCAAGGGTATTCAAGTAAAGCAATGTGGATTGCTTTGAATGCTTATTTCCTTGGCTGTCAAATCTGTACAATTTATAGGACATGGCCGTATCTCTGGTGTCCAGAAAATAACAGCACAATTGAAATACTTGTGCCACATTCCCTGCTTCTCAGAGACCTTTGTACGTGCTACTGGCACCACATGGACAGAACTAAGTGCCCCCCCCCCCCAACAGCTCTGTTCTACCATTTCAAATAATCACTTGGAATTGGATGTGGTCATTTGGGATTATCTCCATTTCTTTTTTCATTCTGATCACTTTGCCATAAAAGGCACTCTCCTTGGTACAAATGATGATGGAGAAGTACCACTTGCACAACACACTCCATCTAAGAGAGGAATGGGATCTTAGGTACAAAGGGACTCTAGAAATGACTCTTGTCTGCATTGCTTCATTTTGGGTGTGTTCATGCACACACACGTAGGTCGTAAAAGACAGTGAAAGGATGCAGGTGAGTTGAATTATTAGCAGTCTCTCAAAAGCTTCACAGACATATTAAGAATTAAGAGGGCTGGTGGAATGAAGAGACACTGTATGCCATCTGTTCCACTGGCAAAGATTTGTGGGACGGCCAATAAATGTGACAATTTTAAAGTCTTGGGGCAGGCCTGTTTAGCATTTTGTGGGCAAAATCCTATCAGTTTAATGTGGTACTGAGCTGAATGCACTGCAAAATGTCTGTTGAATGCATGGCACTGATATTAAAGAAGTATAAACCAGTGGCAACAGTTCTCCCCTGCCCCTCCAACCCGAAATATAAATATTTTCTTACTAAATACCACCAAGGGCCCATCTTTTATGATGCCTGTACCAGGGAAGATTGCTGAGTGCCCTTTCAAATTTCCATGGACCTCTGGTTTCCATTGATCCTTTTTATCAGAAAAATCCCTGCTTTGTTGAGTAATCCATTTTGACATAAAATTTCATCCTTCGAATGCAGGCACATTCCTTAAGGTGGCTTGCAAAAATTATAATCACCATGTCAACATAACATGAGAATGTCAGACAAAGTATAATGGAAGGGAGGCAAAATAGGTTTTAAAATTGTCAAATGAAACTTTGTGCCCCCAGGGTTCTTCTTCTTATCCCAATCAAACTTGTATTTACTACAGGCAGGATATTGATTAGGCATCACTACCAGATCCTACATATTGAGCAGCCTGGTATAAAAGAGGCTTGTCTCTGATATATCCTGGGTCCAAGCTGTTGGACCTTGGAAACAATGAGCAGGACTTCAGATTGTCCCCAGAAACCAACTAGCCAGCAGGACAACTGTTGGAGTATTGGTGTAATTTGAATCCAAGGCCAAGGGTACATGTCTAGTAGCCTTGCAGCCACATTTTGGACTAGGTGACATTTGCAAAGATGCTTCAGAACAAGTCCCCTCTAAAATAGACTACATTAATCCAGCCTTGCGGTGCAGTGATTAAAATGCTATACCACAGCTAAAACTGTGCTCATGACCTGGGGTTCAATCCTGGGTATCAGGCTCAAGGTTCACTCAGCCTTCCAGCCTTCCAAGGTTGGTAAAATGAGTAACCAGCTTGCTGGGGGGGGGGGGGGGCAAAATATGCAGCCTGCATAATTAAATAGTAAACCACCCAGATAATGCTTTAAGCGCTATGGGGTGGCATATAAGCAGAACACTTTGCTTTGCTTTGCTATAATGAAGCTATGTACTACTGCAATCAAACTTTCCATTCGCTTTTTTAAAAACAATGTACAGGTGAGGAACACTAACTTATTCAGGAATAATAAGAATTATTCTTATTGAGCCAGTCTTTTTTAAATATATAGCCATCATGAAATATGAAACCATTTCAATCTATCTAAAAACCATAATAATATTTGATTCTGGTTTCATCAGAATAGAATTACAGGGCACAGAGTGGAATCTATGGTGAATCAAATAGAATGGTTATTCATTCAGCACCATGGACAGCTATCAGTTTCAAACAAAGCTGACTTTAGCCCTAAAATCCTTCCATATGCAAAGTACTGTATAGCAGCAACTTGCCTGGTTGAGATCCCCCAGGGCTGCTCAGGAAATACAAACTTGTCTGCTCTCCCCCAGCAGCATATCTTTATTTCTAGGGGAGGAAGTGTTCTCAGTCCCAGATCTCAGTTGACGTCCTTGGCCTCTGCAGATATATCAGCTGCTTTTCTAAAAACCCAGGATCTGGCTCCAACTATTTCCACCTTTTGCAAGAGGCATCAAATGCCCACACAAGACAGAAATGTATGTGTATGTGCTAGTTGGAAAAAAAAGTCACCCTAAAATACTAAATTCCATTATTACATACATGAGACGGAAATGTTGATTTATATAAATATGTGAACTGCTCAGGGGCTGCAGGAGACATCTAATGTTGATCTGACATGTGTGAAGGAGCCACCATAGATCCAATGTCATGTTGGCACTTCAGAAGTCTGAAATAGGAGGTTTTCCAACTGATGTTCCCCAGCAAATAATTGGGAGAATAGAGAAGCAGACATCTTGCCTCTACCTCCTTCAGTTTGGATAACCCCCCATCTTGTTAGCTGGAATTAGACATGGGCACTTGGTGCTTTGTCTCCCTGTGCATCCAGAAGTGATGCTGCAATTCATTTTTCATATGGAAGCTGTGGTATGAGACAATTGCTCATCTGGAGGTCATTGGATACCCCATTTTCACATTATGGATGGAGTCTATAGAGCTATGGAACTCCCTGCCACAGGATGTGGTGACGGCATCTGGCCTGGATGCCTTCAAAAGAGGATTGGACAGATTCATGGAGGAAAAGTCCATCACAGATTACAAGCCATGATGGGGATGTGTGATCTCCAGGCTTAAAAAAACCAGGGTATTTCAAGGGCCAGATGCAGGGGAGTGGTCTCAGGAGACAGATATCTAGTCTTGTGCGGTCTGAGAGGCATTTGGTGGGCCCACTGTGAGAGACAGAGAACTGGACTAGATTGGCCATTGGCCTAATCCAGCATGGATCTTCTTATGTTCTTATGTTCTGAAGCTATCCCCTCCCAACAGCTGATAGATATCCTCTTTGAGACACCCCCCAAAAGGAATAAAACCAATCCTGAAAGAATGAATGGAAATAAAACTTCCATGAGTGTCCTACTTTCCCGAAGTTCAGACTGCTTATGTTCTTGAATTATAGGAGATCGTTCGGCCGTAACAAAAATGGTACATTTCCAACGTTTAGGGGATTGCTTTAAACGGTCCTCCAGATTTACGCTCCAACTAGTTTTATTCAGTCCTGGAGGGAAGCACAGTCTGATTGACTTTAATCTCTCTCTACAGTACTACAGATCTCCATTTCGTCTACTCCCACCTGCAACAACACCCCTTCTAGTTTTCACCAGCTTCCTCATCTCAGCCTCCTCCTTTTTTAAAAAGAAGAGACATGAAAGCTCTGTCTCTGCCCTTTGTGACTCAGACTGCCAACAGCTTCATTATAAAGAGAGGAGGCCAAGGTCACTGGTGTTTGAAACGGCAGTTCTATCTGTACTGCTGCTGTAAGAGTGCTCATGACCTGAGGTTCAATTCCAGGTAGCAGGCTTTAGGTTCACTCAGCCATCTATCCTTCCGAGGTAGGTAAAATGAATACCCAGCTTGTGGAGGAGGGCACTGGCATAAATTGGGCAGAAGAGTGCATTTGCCCCAGGGCATGCAGCATTCTGGGCGTACCTGGAGGGGGAGAAGGAGGAGGAAGTCATGCGCCATCCCACCAACAGTCCTCCTTTCACCCTGCTAAGACTTGGTGAGGGAAGTGTGCGACGGAGGTGCTGCTTGGGGGGGGGAATCCCATCGCCTGCTTCCCTCTCCTCCTTTCCCCGGGCTAATGATCACCAAGCCTTAGCCGCGGGAAAGGAGGAGGGGGAAGCGTGCAATGGAGGTGATGCTTGAAAAAAAAAACATTGCCTGCCTACTTGGTGCTATCCGCACGCTGTGCAGTTTACACAGGAGATCCTTGTCTGGGAGACCTCCGAAGAGGGCATAAGAAAGAACGACCCTTCTCTCCCTTCTCCCACTGTTCCCCCAGGATCAGGGACCCCTTCCTCGGTGGGTGAGACACAGGTGGGGGCAGGTGGGGGTGCAAAAACTGACTTTGTCCCCGGGTACTCCAAACCCTAGCTATGCCTATGGAGGGGGACAATCTGTAGCCTGCATAATCACTTGTAAACTGCTCAGAGAGTGCTTTAAGCACTATGGGGTGATATATAAGCAGCATGCTTTGCTTTTTGCTTTTATCTAATGACAGATCCATGAATAGTGCTTTATTTCTAAATTTGCTGGCTGATCGGGATTTGCAGGAGAACAGAATCCAGCCCAACAGCTTCATAGTCATATTAAACTCAGATGAGTCATGCAAAACACAAGATTCAGGCCCTCCTTCTTTCCTGCACACATCCATTGGACTCAATGGGGAGCAGCACATTTCAACATTTCGTTACATCTCTCAAATTGATACATCTCAACAAAGTTTGGAAATATGTATTACTTTTTCAGGCTACAACTCTCATCATCTCCCAGCTGACATGGCCAAAGGTAAAGGTAAAAGTCCCCTCTCCTGCACATGAGTGCTAGTCATGTCCGACTCTAGGCGTGGCACTCATCTCCGTTTCTTAGCCAAAGAGCCAGTGTTGTGCAAGTCCGTTACCATGTGACCAGCATGGCCGAACGCATTTCTGTGCACAGAACAGTTTACCTTCCTGCTTTTTACAGTGGTACTTATTTATCTGCTAGCATTTACATGCTTTCGAACTGCTAGATTGGCAGGAGCTGGCGTTAACAGCAGGAGCTCACTCCTCTGCATGGAACCTGAGATTACAACTGCCAAGCTGCCAACTTTGCAGCCGACAGTTTCAGAGCTCTAGCCCATTGAGACACCAAAGCTCATGCTAATTATGAGAATCTGGGTCTGCAGACCAGAAAAAGGAAGAGGGGAAAAAAGGAGGGGGGGAATGCCACCCAAGCTGTAATCTCTAGGCAGCCACAAAGCAGCCATTTTTCCTATGAGTCCATTAGGCCTCATCTTGCTTCACCACTCTTGAAGAAATTCATTACTCCCTTGCACACCATTCAACAGAATAGTCTGTGAAGTTGTATTTTGACATAACCCTGTAGAAATGGATCAGAGACATTTGGAGAAAGTGCCTATTGGGACTGGGAGACAGCCTTTCCATAATTAGAAATATCCATGCAAATGCCCCAGTTTTCTGCATTCATTGCGCCGATATGTTGAGTCACCCTAAAACAGCAGGGATCTGATGGGTCTATCTCAGCATGGTGCCTGTTAGTACTCCCAGCGGAGCTCCCAGAGCCAAGCAGAAAGAGGATAATATGCTCTTCAAAACAGACTGAAAAATTTCCCCAGAATATGTCAACTCAAAAAAGAAGAAGAAGGAAATCATATGACCTGTAGTGCCACTGCTGATCTCATGGTCATTGCAATCCATTAGGCAGAGGGATGAAAGCAGGGTGGATTTTAAAAAAATTAATTGATTTAAGCCCTAATTTTAATAGTGAATTATTTTTTTTATTTAAGCAACCCAAAAATGAGATTTTTTTTAAAAAAAATGTAAATTGTGATTTAAATCAATTGTATATAAGTCAAATCTGCTCTGGGTGAAAGGCCAGAACTAACTCACTTTGCCAACCTTGTACTGGTTCCAGCACACCACGCGCACTCTCAAAGAAGGTTCTGCCTGTGAGTCCAAAGTTAAAGCACAGGCTTGGCCTTATGGAAAATCTATCCCAAACACAGAGGCTAGAATACAACTGCTTGTCCCAGCTGGAACAGAACTACTGAGGCAGCTACAGAATAGTGAGTCAATACTGAATATGGGCACAAACTGAACTAGAAACCAGGATAAAAATCAGTCTGGTTTGTAGTTTGGGTCAATTGGTCCGATTTGTCAATCCTATTTTAGGAAGCAAAATAAAGCGCTGAACTTTTTGCCCTTGGCACTACCTTTTGCTTCAGCAGAATGAGATGCCCACCTGCTCGCCCCATTCCCACTAACCCCATGGCCTCCCTTCGGTCCTGCAGCCACCATTATCAGAGGCAGATTCTCTGTCTGGCCTAACAATGTACACAGTGGATAAATAAGGACTGGGGATTCTCCAGTTCAAATCTTCTCTTAGCCACAAAGCTTCCCTGGTAACTTGGTGGCAGCCAGTATTTCTCAGCTTAACCGACCTCATGGAGGGCTTTTTCTTTTCTTTTTCATCAAGGTCAAAATCGAATATAGTACTTGTGTGGCAGTGAGGAGATATGATGGCCAGTGTCTTGATGTTTTTTGGAAGAATGTGATATTCACAAAACAAAGAAGGATATGGTGCACTTACACAGCAGGACAGTAAGGCTTGTAACTCTCATCAACGTTGTTTGGCAGATACTCAATTTATCCACAAAACTGACTTACATGAGAATTATGCAGAATGTGGGTCACTGTGAACCATTGCAGTGGGATGGGATTCAATGAGAATCACGGACTGCCTGAGTTTTTCTTTGCTTTCTCACTGATGTCTCCCTGTCACTCCTTTAAAATGAGCAAAGCCTGGGGAAAAAATCTTTTGGGACTTCAGTTCTCAGCATCCTGGTGAGATTAATCTAGGGGAGATGTGGTCCACAAAGCGACTTTTCCAAGCTCTGGGATTCTGATCCATGCAGGTAAAGGAACTGTTCACGTTAAAAGACCAGAGTCCAATTACATTGCTCTGGTGCTCTTAAAACTGAAAGAGATCTCCTTCACCCCACCCCCACCCCACTCTCCCCCCTACCCCTATCTGGACCTTGATGCCCTCTTATAAGACCTCTGGGGGACTGAGCAGCAAAGTCAGGCTCTTCCCTGCCTCTGATCACACCAGCAGGGTTCTCTTCTTGGGCCTCGTTCTTTTTGCCTGAAGGGTTTGCTCACAGAGCACACATTGGCCATGTCAACTTCAGAAAGGCATCTCGGCTGGAGTCCTAGCCCCCCGGGTTTGTTCTTCTCTTCCTCTCCCTGTGCTGCTGAATGCATGTAACACGGAGCTTGTAGCAAGTGACTGGATTCTGCAGTTGGGAATGAGATGCCTCCTGAAGGAGGAGACGGGTGGCATCCCAGCAGCGCCGGCTGGTCCAGGAATCCTGATGACAACAGGCTAGAAGCAACCCTCTGAAAGGAGGACAGGGCAAAATCAGCAATGGCTCTGGCCTTTCAGTCAGTTGCTCTGCCTTTGCGCCTTGGCTGGTAAGCTGATTGAGCCTCCCAGCACTCCCAACTAAGGAGAAGAAAGGGGGGAGAGGGGGGGGAGGAAGAAATACTGCATGTTTGTTTGTGTGAGCACCACCAGAGTCAACTCCAGTGGTGCTGGAAGCAGATGGGTCTCCTCTGGCAATAATTCCACAGGCTCTCGATTCTAAGAATGACCAAGAACAGACACCATTGTGACTGAGGAACAAACTGGTTGCTTTACTCCCTCTGGGAGCTACCTGCACAATTTCCCCAGGGGATCTCCTTTACAGAGGATCCCTATTAAACCCACAGGGTGCTCCCAAGAGTCCTGGTCTGTGAGAGGAGGACGAGTCCTAGCCCTGGCTGGAGACTTTTCAAGGATCTCCATTAGAAGTGGGAGGGGGGCATATTGGCGCCTGCTTCTCTGCTCCTCCTGGAGAAGGCCTTCTCTGTCTCTCCTACAGGCTCTGGTGGTTTTGTCACCAGTGCTTCAGCTAGGTCGGAGCAGGCACCACCACTCCTGTTGGACAACACAGGCATCAAGGTTGCATTGGAGGTGCAGCTGTTTCCTGGAGTCCTGGCCTTGGGGTTTGTCATCTGCAGCCCCTTCCTCTACTTAACGGTTGGTGCTTGAGCACTTCAGCCTGTGGCTCTTCTTCCATTCTCTCTCCACCTCAGCTGAGGCACAGAACTAGGGATCCCTAACCTTGACAGTTTCTCTTCCAACGTCTCTGTTTTTCCCTCAGTTTCCCTACAGGAAGTCCTTGAGGCCTCCTGGTCTTCATCTTTTAAACTGGTCTCCATCTTGCCCTCTCCCCGGCACTGGTGGACCTCATTAGCCAGCTCATCCAGTGGCACCTGTAGTTCCTCACCCCTCCCCTGCTGGGTCCCAGGAACTGTGGCCTCAGACGGCCCATCCAGGGTGCCAGTAGTGACCCCATCTCAGGGCTGGATCCGACATTTCACTTGCTGTTTGGTCTGCTGTGGGGACGATTTGGCACACACTTCCTTCTGGTGATCCCAGGACTCTTCCAAGCCCTGTGATCCCGATCCACACAGGTAAAGGAAATGTTCAAGTAATAAGATGGGAATCCACTTGCATTGCTCTGGTGCTCTTACAACTAGAGGTGGAGACCCTAACCCTCTCCACCCCCCATCTGGGCCTTGATGTCCTATTATAAGACCTCTGGTGCCAACCAAGCTGTTCTGAGAGCAGTTCTCTTTGCACCTTTTCCAGCCCCTATCAGGAACTTCTACTTTTCTAGTGCAGGTAGGGTTGTTCTGGTTTAGTCCATTTCCCGTGTCTTAAAGGACTGGTCAAAAAATTGCCTGAAGGGCCTGTTATGAGACTGGCTGCAGTCAAATCCATTGATTTGGACCCTTCAGACAAACCAAACACCACCACCACCACCACATATTATTATTATTATTATTATTATTATTATTATTATTATTATTATTATTATTATTATTATTATTAGTAGTAGTAGTAGTAGTAGTAGTAGTAGCAGCAGCAGCAGCAGCAGCAGCAGCAGCAGCAGTAGTAGTAGTAGTAGTAGTAGTAGTAGTAGTAGTAGTTCTTTTTAAGTGATAGAGCATCTCAGCAATAATCTGCCTGAGTACTTTTTCCTTTAAATTCACATCCTCTGCCTCTCTACCAAGGAGCAGAGGTAGTGTTCAGTTTCTTAATATCCTTGAAGTGGCTTGCTTATTAGGCCACTTCACGATACTGGAAATGAGCCTGACCAAATAGGGGTGCTTGATATATGACATACTATTTGGATACGAGGATCACATCCAGTGGGGCACTGCAACCCCCCCCCACCCCCACCACTTGATTCACCCATACCAGCTCACTCCAAAAACGCAGTGCAGACATGCTGACAATTTGTTGGCAGTGGTGCTTCTGTCACCAGCTGAGTCAGAGCAAGTGGCTCCACTCCTGTTGGATGACGCAGGCACCAAGGCTGCGCCGGAGGTGCAGCTGGTTCCTGGAGTCCTGGCCAACAACAAAATGTTGACAAGTAAACCAGTATAAAAATATGTTTTTTTTTAAAAAAAAATACCCATATTTCCCATCACCCACAGATTGTGTGTTTTTGCCACCAAGAATAGGATTATATTGTCAGTTTAGAAAATTCTTGATTCCTGTAGAGACACTGTTTCATTCTGTGTGTGGTGGTGGGTGAGTGAGTCAAGTGACAAAACTGGGACGCATGGGATTTTGAAATGCATTTCCCTTGGACACCTCCTATCACTTTGGAGAGAGCTGATAAATTATATATTATTCTGCCCAGGAGTTGGAATGACTAATCAAACACAGAAGCAAGCTATAAGGCCAAAATAAAACTAAAAATTTAAATTACTTTGAGCAAAAGCTTTTAAAAAACAAATTAGAGTCAGAACAAACTTAGAAGGGTAAATGTGATGGAGATGCAGAAGCTCATGACTGTTCCTGAGAGCCATGCTCCTAAGGAAAGCCCTAGGAGGAGACAGCTGCTTTGAACTAGAACTGCTGGGTTGTTCCAGTTTTCAGCTTCCCTAGTAGTGGGCTGTTTGTCAGGTCAACAGATCTTAGTTGCCCATTTAATACCAAATCACCTTAAACACTGTGTCTTCCATCAGGGATTATTCAGGATAATGTATTCTTGCCCCCAAATCCATTTCCCCTCTAGCTACTGTGAGGACAGGAACTAAACTCAGACAGAGCAGGGAAGTCTAAAGATTGGGGGGGGGTTGATAGCAACAGATCATGGCAATCTTCCTGCCAATCAAAACACCCCATCACTTCAACTCAACAACACTTCACCCGATCCAACTTAAAAAGAGGTCCAAATGATGCAATGGAAGAATAAGAACATAAGAACATAAGAAGAGCCATGCTGGATCAGGCCAAAGGCCCATCTAGTCCAGCTTCCTGTATCTCACAGCGGCCCCACCAGATGCGTTTGGGAGCGCATGAGACTAGATATCTGTCTCCTGATACCACTCCCCTGCATCTGGCCCTTGAAGTACCCTGGTTTAAAGCCGAGAGATTACACATCTCCATCATGGTTTGTAACCCGTGATCGACTTTTCCTCTAGGAATCTGTCCAATCCCCTTTTGAAGGCATCCAGGCCAGATGCCATCACCACATCCTGTGGCAGGGAGTTCCATAGACTTAAAGCCGGCAGCAAGACACAGAAGGAGGAGAGAATCTGCACAGCTATGTCGGCAGACCAGAACAATATCTTTGGATGAGCCTCCGCTCAACCCGTGGAGGTGGAATTTGTTTCTCTCCCTCTCCCTGTGTTTGCCACAACCATCAGCTCTAAGGCATAGTGGTGGTGATCATGAGTCATCCTTGTAGCCAAGCTATTACCACAAGGGCCTTTTTTCAATTAATAACAGAAGACTGGCTGATTCTGTTAACAAGCAGGCGGAGAGGGGTTTAATTGATTTTATGTAGATCTAAAGATTTGGAAAGGAGGTTGCGGCGGGGGCAGGGGAGAGAATACAACCTGCAGCATATATCCAGCTGAGTCTTTGGGGAGCTGTTGAAACATGGTATTACAGTACATGGACGGCACATCAGAGAGAGCTGGTGGGAGGAGATCCCCCCCCCCTTTTTGGCCAGAGGTTGTTAAGAAAATCAAGGCAGATGTAAAGAAATACACAAGGAGGCTGTTTTGTCTGGATGGATCTAGCAAGCAATCGTGGATTTTTCCGGCTGGAAATGGAGATGTGTTTAGGTGGAGAGGAGAGTCGGGAACCCTTTCATTTTGTTGACTACAACTCCCAGAAACCTCTGCGAACTGCTGGTTGGAGGCTTCTGGAAGCTGCAGCCCAGAGCAGTATCTTCTGCAGTCCCTGGGATGAAAGATCAGAAGAGGACAGTACCATCAAATCTGCAGCCCCTATTGCAACCTTGAATGCTGCCTCTGGTAGGTTTATCTGGGAGGGAGTTTCCTGGGCTGGGGTGACTGTCACTCACTCCAGCACTAGCCAATCATTGCTTCCCTGCCTCTGAATTCAAAGATAGGTCCACCTCTCTGCTGTTAAGCCTCTTCTCGCTCTGTTGACTGCTGGCAGTTTGTAGTCTGGCTGGCCTGTGGGAAGCAGTCAGTTAATCGGTGGAGGATTGTTGGTCTAACTCTAAGCAGTCACATTTTTCATTAGTATCTCTTCAATGTAAATAAATAAAACATTTTTTATTATTTCTACTATCAATGTATCAGAGTGAGTTATTGAGACTGTAGGTTAATGAGAAAAAAAGGGGTGGAGCTGCTAGCCATGGCGGGAATGCTAATGGTCCATATGTTATGGCAGTAGTGGTGAGCCTTCGGCACGCCAGATGTTTTGGACCACAACTCCCAGAATTCAAAGCCTGTATTGCCAATGACAAAGGAGTGTGGGAGTTGTGGTCCAAAACATCTGGAGTGCCAAAGGTTCACCACCATTGGGTTAGGGGGCAGCCTACTTGCCCCAGGTGCTTTGTTTATCTTCTCATTACTATCCTTATTATATTATTATCATTGCTACTGCTGCTTCTTCTGCTCCTACTACTACCACCACCACCACCACGAAAAGGAAGCAAGGCCCAAGGCATCCAAGCAGCCTTGGAGAGGAGGGGCCCTGGGAGAGTGAATTGTCGGTGTTTGGTCTGTAGGCTGGGCTTCCCCAAATTCTGCCTGGGAAATTCTTGAAGAATTCTGGGAGTTGGAGTCAATCAATCAATCAATCAATCAATCAATAGGAGGGAAAACAGCTCTAAATGCCATATTCCTAGGAGCCAGCCCTCTCAACATGCTGCAGTTGCCCTATTGTCTTAACTTTTAAGGAACGGATTGATTTAACCGCAGCCATGGTGAAAAAAAATTCAGAATGGATTATGGGCAGGTGCACCGTTGAGGACCAGCACTATGTTGTGTAATTTAAAAAGCTTTTCCACATTACATACAGCATTGCCCTGGCACAACAGATGACAATTCTCACTATCTACACTTGGCAGAACCATCTTGCAGGCAGCTGTCTTGGGCAACCCTGCACTATTTGAATATTTTAATTTGACATAACCCTAAGTAGATGCAATTGACCTCTGATGTGTTCTAGCCTTTTCTCTTTTTCTTCTTCAACCTCTCCTCCTTCTGCATCTTTTACATTGCCGTGGCTGCCTTCCTCTTTAGCAAGTATTTTTGAAAATGACTCCAATGTTCTGGACTAACATTTTAGCATGGAAGACAAACACCACAGCGAAAAGGTCAAAGGACCATCCTGTGGGCGATTGCCACCATTTTAAAAGAGAGACTCTCATACATCAGGTTTCTTTGCATCATAGATGGCATTTTCTCTGTAGCATGAAATCAAACACAGAGAAATCTCCCTAGGTTGGATTTTGAAAAGCTGTTGCATGATTTATAACAGGCACTGCAGAACAATGCCAGTTTAAATTTAACTATGGCATCCCTTTTGGTGCAGAGGAGGGTGGCGAATATTGCTAGGAAAGCAGCTTCACTTGATAGACAGTAACAAAATGCAGTTTGACTGGAAAAATGGAGGGTGGTGGCTATTTGATGTAGTCGGTGCCTCTCCTGTCTGAAATGGAGTACCTCACCTTTGACTCCCATTTACAGTGGACCCTTGTATAACAAACAGTTTGTATAACATAAAATCTGTACAACATAAAAAATTCCAGAGATAGGGGAAATTTGCTTAACAGAAATGTCTATGGGGCAAATCCGTACAACATAAAAACGGTGGCGATTAGGGATTACTCTGTTTTCAATGCTTACCTATGGGAAATTTGCATAAAGGAAAATTTGCTTAACAGAATTTTGTTTGGAACGAATTAATTCCTTTATACAAGATACCACTGTACTTAGAATCGACAAAGCTCGAAAGACTATTGAAGCAGGATTCATTGGCTCGATTCCCTTGTCTATAGTTCCTATGTCATACTTTATTTATAGGGTGGGGAACTCCCCTTAATTTTGCTGGAATTTTTCAAAAGAGAGCAAGAGTAACAGCAGAATAACAGCAGCCATGATTGGGAAATAACACACCGCTGTAGCCTAGAAAGAATGAGATTAAGGATGTTGTGGTAAATTTGGAAATACCTGCAATCGTCATGGCAGTCTCCATTAGCCAGCCAATCCTTGCTATTGAACAGTTGAAAAATACAGGCTGCTGGACTGAACCTTATAAACGAGCAAGCATCAGGTTTTGGGGGGACATTTGATGGTTCTTAGTTGCCATCCAACACCAAACCACCCTTAAATATTCTTTATTACAACAGGGATAATAACAACAGCCATATGCTGTCAAGCCAATGCTGAATTATGGCAATTCTTTTTAAGGCTTTCCTGGTAGATAATACTCAGTAGTAGATTTCCCTTCCCTTCTTCTTGGGGATACCCTGGGACTGTGCAGCTTGCCCAAGGCCACACAGGGTGGCTGGTACACACCTTAGATATTATGGAGAATCTCATCCCCACTCTCTGGCTCTCCAGCCCAACATTTAAACCACTGCTGAGCTATCCAGCTAGCTAACAGAATGTCCAGTGGGAGTTGCCTGCAATAATATGTTGTTCTTTGGTGGGGGAAATCCACATTTCCTGCCTAGCATTGCGAGGGAATGGGGGAATGGGGAACCTGGGCAGGAGATAGATGACAGCATAGTCCTTGCTATTCAGGAGGTCCCAAGGCTTCTCCACTGAATTAGATCAGCTACTGTCTCCCTTTTAATGAGACGGAAAGGCAAGTTTACTGCAGTTACACCATCTTTTGATCTGAACAGGAGGACCTTCACTGACTAAGACCATCACTTTGATTTAACCAACTATTTCCTTCCTCAAAGAGGAGTCCTGACAGTCGCAGAAAAGAAAAAGAAAAAGAAAACGAAAAATAAACTCTAGACCATCTGCTTGGGCAAAACCTCTGATGGAAGGCGAGAGGCAGTTTTGTCTCTTCAGTAAAACAAAGAGAAATACAGCAGAAGCCCAATTCATTTGCACACTGTGACGGGCACTTCCACATTTTTTTTTTATTAATGGGAGGGCCGGACTAAAACAAAGACGAAGAAGATTTTGGATAGGCAAGTTCTATTTTGCAAGATATGGGAGGCATTCCAAGCAAACTTGAGAAATCTCATTTGTTCATTCAAGAGCAATTCCAGCTCTGCTTGCAAAGAGGTTACATCTGAAGCAACCTAAGGCCTGCCCTTCACTCCCCAACCCTTTCCCAAGTCTACATGTAATTATCCCCTAGTGTTACTTTAAGGAAAATATCATCCCTAAGCTTAATGGTTTGGTAGCCACTTTCTTCTGAAATTGTTATATAGATTAAATCCCATCTCACCCACTTTTACAGATAAACTTGGTCAGGTGGAGGCCCCACTGTGTTCAGCAGATCTGAGTCCTAAGTACAAACAGTAAGGTAAGAAATATTACAAATAAAAACCCCTGCCCTTTGCTAACAAAAAAAATGACAGCAGGTAAGAGCACACTTCAACTCATGGCTGGAGATGGAGACTCCATATCATTAGCCCAACCAAGCCAGGTGATTTGATACTGTAAACCAAAAGGGGCCTGGCGTTGGCCTTGGTTTCTCAGCCTGAATAACCTATTGCTAAGGCTACCTTAGTCTTTTATATAAGCTAGTAGAGATGGGCACTGACCTTGATTCAGGGGTTTATGTGCATACATATGGTACCACAGGTGCTGCACATTCCCTTCCCCTGTCAATGACCCACTCACTACTAGACAGAGTGTACTCCTCTCCTCCTCTTCAGATGTTTTACGAGTCCACAGCAGGAATGTGGGTTTGCCTGCCCTGCCTCTTCAGTGACAGCAAACCTTTTAGCGACTGGGTGCCCAAACTGTGATTCAAAACCCACTAATTTTTCGCAAAGTTCCAAATACAGCAATTTAACTTGAATACTGGTAGCTGTGGAGGGGCAATGTCGGGTGTCCACAGAAAGGGCTCTGAGTGCCACCTTTGGCACCCTTGTCATAGGTTCACTAATACTATGCCTCTTTGTCTGAATGGGTAAACATCCAAGGAGGTAGAGCAAGGAAGCCCATGCTCCTGTTAGAGACTGTTTGAACAGCTAAAGAGGAGGAGGAGGAGGAGGAGGAGTGTGTGCCAGCTGGGGAGTTAGGGATTCAGCCAAACTCTATAAGGTAGTCTTTTGGAGTCTGGCCATCTTGACTACAGACTTGCATATCACTCTCTAATCTTTGCTTGATGCTTTGGGGCTTGTCTTTGATCTGGGACAGAGCTTTAGCAAGTTACTTCTTTGTGACGCCGTGCAGGTCTCCATTAAAAGAATAGGGACTCGAAAAAAGTGTCTTGGAAAAAGGGGTCTGAGTCATGAGTCCAGTCCAAGTCTGAAGAAGAAGAAGAAGAAGAAGAAGAAGAAGAAGAAGAAGAAGAAGAAGAAGAAGAAGAAGAAGAAGAAGAAGAAGAATCAAGTTGCAGACGTGACTCACGTCACAAGTTACAACTCGTGAGGCCCCATCCATGGAAATTTCTTCCTGTGTACAATTAAATACAGTATATAAGTAACTTGTTCTCCCCACACACCCACACCCACACACACCCCACCGCAAAAAAAAATGGTAACCCTACTTCAGAACTTTCTGCAGGTCTGATTCCAGCCCCCAGACAGTCGTTTGTTCATCTGGTTGCTTTCACCCAAAGCCTATTGCTTGCTTCCTGAGAAAATGGTTTGGAAATGAATGCAAGATACTCCCTTCCCCACACCAGAGACACACACAAAACATCCTAAATAAGAAGGGCTTGGGGAGATTTATTTGGGAGGTTGGTTTTCATAGTTTCTGGAGGACAATCACAGGGCAGAGAGATGTTATTAAATGTGCAGCCTTCCACTTACAGCAAGAAACAGATGCTTAACCTTTCAAGGCTGCATCCTGAAGACTCCTACCATCCTCAGAAGGGCATACAAGGGTGTCAACAACATTAATTTTCACTGGGATGATTACAGGATACAAAACGGATCTGACACTTGAATGGCAACTGTAGACATTGCGGATTTCAAGGAAAGGAAGCACTGCATCCATCTAGCTTGAGCACCCTGTTCTCTCAAATAAGAGAACTGTAAATGTACTCTCATTGTGTGTGTGTGTGTGTGTGTGTGTGTGTGTGTGTGTGTGTGTGTGTGTGTGTGTGTGTGTGTGTGTGTGTGTGTGTGTGTCGTTACAGTCATGACCGACTCTTCATGACTCCATGCCCATGGCGTTTTCTTGGCAGGAATACTGGAGTGGTTTGCCAGTTCCTACTACAGGCACCTTCAACACCTGGTATTCCCTGGTGGTCTCCCATCCAAGTACTAACCAGGGCCAACCCTGCTTAGCTTCTGAAATCAAGCAAGATTGGATGTGCTTACTCTCATTCCTTCCACTAAAAATTTTAAAAAAAACACATAACACACACATAAAATACAAGCAAGCCGGTATTGGTTACTATCTACAATATGGGCCTCGGCCCCTCATGGATATGAAGGGGGGTGCTGTTTAATCTCTTTAATCTGTTCCAACAAAACCAACAAGTCTTGGAAACCTTAAATAAAAAGTTGCTGCTCCCAGACTTAGGAACTCCCGTCTGCTGGAGGCTAGGACTGCCCCATCTCTGCTGTTTTTCCAGAAGCAGGCAAAGACCTTCCTCTACAGGCAAGATTTCCCTGGGACTTTATATGGATTACACCATACATGATTGCATTGTCCCTCATTATTATAAGGCACCTTGGGTCCTTTTCTAACTCCAATATCCTGTTGGGTGGGGTCTGCCTGTACAATGGGAATGACAGCAGCAGATTACCACTGGTGTTTTTTTTAATTGTGTTTTCAGCTCACATTTAACTTTAGCACAGTATGTGCAAACTATGAGCATCCCGAAATGTTAAAAGGAAGCCATTACCTAGTGGCTATCTGCTGCAGGCATAATTCCTTTTGTGCAAGAAAGTGGAGCTGGAAAAAAGGATTTCAGCCATTGAAAAGTACACAACTGTTCCATTAGAACCCATTCCTTAACAGCAGTCTACTGTAGCAAATGGACAGAATGCCTTCCAGCCTGGGAGTTTGATCTTCCAGCACTATCTCATGTGTCATATTGGACAATCACCATAGGGTTACCAAGGTATAAGTATTCAGGAGTATTTTACCCCAACTGGCTTTTGTGCAACACCAGAAAGACTCAGTTTGAGTGTCACTGGCACTGTCTGTGAAGATTCCTCTGCCAGTTTCACCTTCTGCTATTGTTGCTGCACAGCAACTGTCCTTCTAGAATGTTTCTATCCCATTATCTCTGGAACTGTCAATTCTCACGATACAGCATGACCATTAACTCATGTATGGGATTAGAGATGTAAATTTTCCAGAAATTTTGAAGCTTGGAAAAAAATGTTTTTCCCTGGGTTTTTTTTTTCCGAGGGGAAAATGGAATTTTTCAGAAAAAATTGAAATAAAATGCTACACTCCCCACCCCTTTACAGCTTGAAAGTCATTCTGTTACTTTAGGAACATAAAATATGACTATGGACAATTTGACTTGGCATAAAATATCACAACTAGCACATTACAGTAAAATATAGTGTATCCAAACAATTATTACAATCAGGATTTACTTTTTAAATAATATTTTAAGTAACAAATGGAGTAAAAATCTCCTGAACTGTTTACTAGTTTATGTGGAACAAAAAAAAATCTACAAAGCAATGTTTAAAAATCCAGAAATAAAAATTATTCATATTTCTTCTCCACAGTATTACATAAAAATAAAACAAAAACCTCATTCTCATAAAAAGAATTGAAGAAGGGGGAAATGTATAGAAGGGAGTGGGACTAAGACGGTTACTTCACGTCTTTCCTCGAGCCGAGGTGAACTTGCCTCCGTGTTGAAATCGGTTTTAGTCACGTGACCTAATGCCGGGTCTGCCCCTGTTTCTCTGTACTCACGGGCATGCTGATTGAAACCGGCAGTACTTTAACCGCACGTCCTCGATCCTTCCTCGAACAAACACAAACCAGGGTGAACTGTTCGAGGAAGAATCTTGGTCGGTAAGCGGGGGAAATGGATTCATAAGAAGGAGTTATAATTCCTGTTGTTCGATACATCGAAATACCGATGTTCCTCCCCCCTTCTCAACCAAAAAAAAAAAAAAGTAATCGCACTAAGTATTTTCTCGATGCAGGTTAAGAGGAACCGCACGTCCCCTGGGGGGCGGATCGAGAAGCGGATTGAAAAGATTCCCGAGCTCCAGGACGGGAATCTCTCACCCCGCTTGGAGCACAGTTCAGGGGGCGTGGTCGGGGTGAACTCAGATTGACCCCACAAGGACGTGAGGTTCTGTTCCTTCGAACTCAGATTGACCCCACAAGGACGTGAGGTTCTGTTCCTTCGAACTCAGATTGACCCCACAAGGACGTGAGGTTCTGTTCCTTCGAACTCAGATTGACCCCACAAGGATGTGAGGTTCCGTTCCTTCGAACTCGGATTGACCCCACAAGGATGTGAGGTTCCATTCCTTCGAACCAGTCTCCAACGGGGCCGCAAACTGCAGCGAGAGGGACGTGAAGTATCAGCCTAAGTTTCAATGATATTTTTTAGAAATAATTTAGAAAATATTTGAATACCCTGTCTTAAAATATTTTATTCACCATGTTAAAATAACGCATTCCATAATCATTGTTTCTTTTTTCAATTTTTTGGAAAAAAACCAAAAAGGCTTCAGAAAAAAATATGGAAAGAATCTGGGGGTTTTACAGATTGTTTTTTCCCCCTGGGCCTTCACATCTCTATATGGGATGGATGCCACTTAGACTGGTGTCTCAGCATTATTTGGCTTTAGGGGACCCAACTAGGAGTCCAGACTCAGAACAGAGTCTAGTATCCTGATATATATGCTGCCCATTCTCCTTGACACAATCAATGTTTTTCACCAGAGTGAAATGGGCATCCAAGCTGGGGTGTGGATGCAAAGAGGATAATCAGTATCCCCTTTCTGCCTCTTTTGTGATTATGTATAAATGGCCACTCAAGTTTCATAGAGGCTTACACATCCACCAATTCATTGGTCTCTAAGGTATCAAATATTTCTCATCTCTCTTTTTTGCTGCAAAGGGTTAATAAAGCCACCCTGAGCCATCTTCCAGTGGGCCACTCTAGAGAGAAGCTGAACATACATTACATTAATGACGAGAATCAACTGAATTATCTACAACCCCATCTGTGTATGTCTTCCTATTTTTTTTTAAAAAAAACTTGCCACATTTTGCATTAACATTTCTAGAAGAAATCTGCTGGAAAGCAGAATAATTACAAAGTTACCTGACTCCTATTATTGCATTGTTTCCTGAGAGCCGACACTAATAATTGCAGCTTGTCGCTTTTCCCATCTGTCATTAGTGTAAGCAGTCAGCCAGAGGCACTTCTGGCAGCTCCTGTGTGTTGGGTCCTGCTTGGCCTGACGTGAAGCAGCTGGCTTCTTCTGAACTTTGACAGTGTGGATTGATCTACACAAGGCTCCCATTCTCTGGTCGGTGGCTCTGACTCCCATAAAACATGCCTCCATGGGAGAAGATTGCATGGCTCGAGCGTCAAGGAGCAGAACGGGTTCTCAATCCTGAATAAGCCGCTGCCTCCAAGATGTATTATCAGGCGTCACAGTTCATCAGACTGTGAAGTTGTGTATATCAAATGGACTGGGAAAATCCATATCGTATTAGCTATTGGTTAGCAAAAGCATGTCTTCTTAGGCTAGCCCTATACTAGGTAGAGTTGGGCAGCATCCTCAAGTAGCAGATGCTGGGATGTGGGGGATGGTGGTACTGTTGTGGGACAACTGGACTCAGTGTGTCCTAAAGCTCCTTTAACCAACCTGCCCTCTTTAGATATGGGAGGGGGGATGATGATTGTCACCAATGTTGAAGCCACTGGTCCAGTCTGCTTCTGGACATAGACTAGGGAGAAATACCATGTTGTCCATTACCTGAAGCATCTAAATGCCTTGGGCTACCCGTGAAAATTTGTCTTCCCATGTGGTGTGCCTGCTCATTTTGATGATCCTAGATCTACACGTGGAAGAATAGTATCAAACAGCCCCCCATGGGTACCAAATCCAATAGGGCAGGGCCAGAGCACACAGTTAAGAACCTAAGTCACCAGTCAGAGCGTCTTTTCCTAAGCTCATGCACCCAAGACTCAACAGGTTCTCCCCAAGGCCATGATTCTCCCAGAGGTCACACCAAGGGAGGTCAAGAAAGCCTCCACTAGAAGTAGGGCCTTCATTGCTGTGGCTCCAGTATTACAGAATCAACTGCCAGTGGAACTGCACCTGTGCAGCACATGTATAATGAGATACCTAGATGAGTTTGGAGATGTTTATCACTGATTACTGGTTTCATTCTGGCATCTACTGTGATAACATCAGCTACGACGAATTGTAGAATCTGTTCTCTTTGCCTGGGAGGTCTAGAAATCTTTGTTGGTCCCCTGGGGGAGTCTCCTGAGAAATTTTTTACAACGGAGCCCTAAAACAACAAAAGCCAAATCGCTGCATGCAAATATACAATACATCTAACAGCCAATGAATATTTGGTATTCCAGGTGCACTGGAGCACGTGGTGGGCAGACATTAAGATCACACATTACTTGTACGATGTGTGGTTCCAAGAGGATTCTGGAATCAAGGTTACAACCATCAATGATGGCTATGTACTAGCTCAAATATTAATATTATTATTATTACTGTGTTGTTGTTGTTGTTGTTGTTGCTGTTGCTGTTGCTGTTGCTGTTGCTGTTAATAACATGTTATTAGTAATAACACTAACAACAACAACAACAACAACAACAACAACAACAACAACAACAACAACAACAACAACAACAACAAAGCTTTTATGTAAAGCAGCACTTTCAAAATCAATAAAATAAAATAAAATATGGCAATGCAACATTTGAAACCAGATTTTACTTGAGGCTCTACTGGCAGGCAAGGTTCAAAAGAGGACAGCAAGGAATTGGTAGAAGTTATTCCTTGCCTGTGAGTTAGGAGCCTGCATGGTATTTGTGTTCCTTAAAGCAGAATAAATTCCCTGAAGTTTGCAAAGAGGCACCAACCCTGTAATAGTCCTTTTGGCACTCTAGTCACGACGTCAGATTTTGTTATAACTGGTTTTCAGGGTAAGATGAATAAATCAGGCTCTGACTGCACTGTGAATCCTTTGCTTTAGGAATTATGATGTGTTATCACCCTCTTTTCTTTAGAGATCCTGTTGTTAATTAAATTGCCCATGGCCCACACCTATTTAACCTGCAAACATCCAAAGCAAACCCAGCCCACCAGTTCACATGGCAAACCCCCCAGGAGATTTCTACATTTTATTATCTTATTTATTTCTTAGATTTATCTCCCATCTTTCCATTAAAAACATGCTAGAGGCAGGTAACAAAACATGGATAATGCAATATGATATACTGAAACATTTAATCAATGAAACCAGCTCTATCATGGAAATTTCCCATTACTACTCTTCCCCAGATATTAGCATAATATGGGTTACAGGAGTGACAGAGGATTCCTGAACCTTCTTTAGTTCAGGGGATCATAAGTGGTAGAAACCCAGGCCCGGTTTCACTATTTCTAGGCATTAAATCTGCCGTTTTCTATGCCAAAGGTTGTGGCTTACTGCTGAGTAAACCTCTGCAGGACTACACTGTACACACACTGAACAGATACACTGTGGTAAACAAAAAAAAAAGGATGATTTCAAACATGGAGGAATATCTTTTGTTTCCTGGTTAAAGGAAAGGGAACTCAGTTTGCTTATAATGAGAAACGGATCTGGATCTAGACCTGGAATGGCCGGATGAGCCAAATCCACCAACTTGCCAACCCAACCCTATCTGTGAATTCATCTCATACCCATTTCTAAATTAAGCACATCTGCCAGAACCAACTGGGTGCTGGTGCCAAAAATAACTATGAGAAGTAGAGCTAAATTAAAGCCTGAAGCAGCCATTGAATCACCTGAAATTCCCTACATCTGCCTCAGGAGCAGAAAGACGGTCCCATTAACTTAAAACATAGTTCTATGCTGCTCATTTATATCCCCTTCTTAAGCTAAGTAGTCCAAACACTCATCTGCAGATGTTTGCTGTGGCTGACTCTGAACTTGTTAATGTTTAAAGAGACTGCAGTACTGTTCAGAATTCGTAATGGAAAGCAAACAGTGAGTTATGTAACTCCATAAAGCTTCTTTTCCCATTGCAGAAGAAAACACATGTATAAGAATCTCAAGACTGGACAGGATCCTTCTCAAAAGGTGCACAAATATAAGTTACGTTTCACAACAGGAGGTGATTCTTACAGTAATGCACGTTAAGCTGCATAAGAACAACCCAGCAGGATTTATAATAACTTATGAAGTAGTATTTATGCAGCATTTATTTTCTAAGCATCATGTTGTTCCAGGCGCTCATGTGTTTGGTTTCACATCAGAACCATCGGCACACATGTTCTGATCACAAAGATGGTGACACCACACCAAAATGCAGAGCTAAGGAGCGTGTGTGCCCAGATGGGGCTACATACAACTTTGAGTTTACTGTGAGCCCCTAGATCTTCTAATATGAGACAGACTATAACACAGTGAAGTCCTATACCACTGCACCACTCAACTGGACCTCTGTCATTGTTTGCAGCCTTCCACCTCCCATACAACCAAAGGCAACATGCAGACGACAAAGCCTTAAAATCCAGCATCCCTTCCTTTCTTCTCACCCCTGCTTGCTTTTGAAACAACTTGCCTGAAGAAGAGATAACGGGCAGAGACATACTGGTTTAAGGGTTGCATAACTTGTCCCAGCCAAGCACAACTAACTGATGAGTTGCTAGGGTGTATCTCATTCATACTCAGTCAAGCTCAATCCTGCCCTCAATGTGCCCTGGCATCTTGTCAATTAGCTGCAGTTAGCCACAACAAGTTCTTCAGATTTCTGCCATTAGGATTTCTGCCAACGTCCTGAAAAACCTACTCTTTTGGCACCTTTTTTTTTAGTTATCTTAATGAAAGTACCGCCTTAAAATGGATTTTTTAAAAAGAAACTTTCAAAGGTCTATTAATAGATTTAGATAGCTATAAATACTTGCAGTAGGTCTCAGAAGAATAATGGAAAAGACCATGAAAGGCGTCTTGAACAGCTTATATTCTCGATGCTGCCTGTTGATAGGCAACATCAATGGTTGTTTCCCCCCTTAAAGTTCCTTAGCAACATGTTCAACCTTCAATAGGATGTGCCATCAAAGACAGGACAACTTCATACAGGGGATAGTCATGTGAAGACCCTGCAAATGGAGGGGTGTCATCTGTAAAGGAAATCAAATAGCCATTCTACATTGTAGTGACCAAAGAGTTGCTATCTGCTTAGTGTGGTAGTGATAGATCAATAATAAAGCTTGAATCTGAGGACTGGGTAACTGCTGTGATCTCCTTCAATGGGGTTGTTTCACAATAACCGCCAATTTTTAAGAAATGTGGTTTCAAGTTGCTTCAGGGGGCCCTCTGGGATTAGGTATCCTAAAGCTTAGGTTTCATTTGTTTCATGACAGAACTGCCCCTTGGCTTGGTCAGAGAATGTACGTATGTATCGAAACCATTTTGTGGGTTTATTTCTTTAAATGTGGACAAACATAACCCCCAAATATCATATGCTAAGTAGTGCCATGAAAAATCAATAACCGTCCTGCTGTGACAGCAGTTCTCCAAGGGGATCCAGAGCTTCTGAAAGCTTTATCACAGACAGACTAAAAGAAGTCAGTGTGACTTATGAAGAGGGTAGTTAATTTTTCACGGACTTTGACTTTTTTTTTTTTGGCACACAATTTTATTTTTATTTTTTAACCCAGAGGAGATGCTGACCTGCTTTAAGACCAATCCACAAAAGAACAAAGAGGAGTCCAGGAACATCTGGGGACCCACAGGTTGAGAACCACTGACCTAAGGGGATGGACTGGATTATATGGAAGGAGGCAGTTTCTAAGATCCTGGTCCCGAGCTGTATAGGGCTTTAAAGGTCATAACCAGCACCTTGAATTGTGCCCAGAAACGAATAAGCAGCCAGTCCAGTTGCTGGAGAAGCGGCCCAACAGAGTCGAACTGCCTAGCTCTAGTAACCACCTGGGCCGCCGCATTCTGCACCTTGTTCTAATATAAGTCTTCCCCTGCTTAGTGTCCTCCAGACATTTTAGACTAAAAATCCCAGTATTCCCAGCTTGTATCTTGCTGCCTGGGGGCCTGGGGATGATGGGAGTTGTGATCTAATATAACCATTCTCAACGGGTCCATACCTCCCTCCCCCACCCCAGTGTGTGTGTGAGTTGGGACATTTGGTGAAGGCCCATGATGGGAAACAGTTCTTTGCACACCAACTTATAAGGGTTCATTATTTTGACTTATACAGTCCTGATTTGGCCTATATTTTTTGCGTATTGTATTTTTGGCTCTGGCCAGAAACAGGTTGAGAACAGCTGGACTCTAAACATATCTGGAAGGCACCAGCAAGGGAATAGGTGGGATAGAGATGCAGACATGATGCCTCTCCTCTTGAAAAATAATTTTATTTCAAAATAAGCTTCAGGCAAAGGGCACAAGTACGCCCTGAACTTCTGCCTAGGGCTGTCACTTTCTATATCACTTAGAATGAGAACCGCAGAAGCATATTGCCAATTTACAAAGTCATCTGTTAAAGAAAGGACAGGGAAACACAATTTCTGCTGTCTTCTCCACTCCCATCACCATGCAAGTTTTAGTGAGTGCAGTTACTCTGGGGAAGATGGTTATATAAATGAAATGGTGGGACACCTACTGGATGCTGTAAGTAACCTTGTTTACAAAGGGCGTTTATACACAACCCCTAAGCTCCGCCGCAAATGGCTGCAAGGTCCGGACCTTAAAAATGTTTACCCACCAGCTCCGGACTTTGAAGACAATTAAGTGCGACCCCGCCCACTTTAGCATGACCAAACAGCAGTTTTCTTGTACCTGCTTTTTGGAGGTGACAAAGATTTGATCCGGTGTAAGGATAGTGAGTGCGGGGCTCTCCTGGCTTCTGTTTGTTCTTTTTTTGCGCCCCGCCCCTTTAAGAGATCTGAATGCTGCCGGGAACAAAACGGAGGTAAACCGGCAGTCTTTTCTTTCTTTTTTCTCCCTCCCTCAGGCAGCCAGCAACCAGGAAGTGCCGGGGGGGGGGACAGAGGAAGACAGAGGAAGAGCGATGAACCCCTAAGATCTCTGGTCCGAATTTAAGTGGCCAGCGGATCTTAGGGGTCGTGTAAAAAGGCCCAAAGAGGGACAAGCTCTTTTGTTGCTCTTTTTATTTTGTCATCTTCATACTGTCACAAGTTTACTGAAGATGCTTGCATTTTAACACATGCAAATAACAGTTTTTCTATGGTATCTCTTTTTCCTTCTGAAATGGATCCCTTTTTATTGTTTTGAACTAGTTTCCAAATACCCTCCAGTCATTATGGTCAATGGTCAAGGAAGATGGAAACTGATGAGTCAAGAATCTGGGAAGTGACAAGTTTGGAAAATGTAGCATATTTAATGTGCTCACACTGTTATTTCAGTAAATTTAGGGCATTTATCTTACCAGCTAGCAGTCAGGTAGGTGACTTTGGTAAAATGTCCTTTCAGTTGTTGAAGACTGAGGCAAATTTTGAAGCAAAATCTACTTAGGGCACACCAAATTCTCTCTTTCACCCTATTAACAATAGTATGTTTATGCTCATTGCATGTACACAAGCTTAGGTGACCCACTCAGAGCCAGCTCTGACCTTGGGCAAAGTGAGGAAGCAACTTCAGCCAGTAGATCTGAAGCATCCAGGAAGGTCAGCAAACAGGATGTCCTTGTTGTTTTTTAATATGTGGATGTATTTTTTAAAAGGAAAAACGGATTATTCAAAAGAAACTACCTGGCTTTGGATGCTATATGTGTCATTCTGGAGTGAGGAGGGCTCTGCCCCAGGAAACGAAATGCCTTTAAGAAGATATTTTAAGTTGCTATACTGTACATATTCTTGGTGAATAATTTTGCTTGGTTCTTTTCTTCCTACGAACTTTGAAATCTGCAAACTTACTCATAAATAAAAATAAGTTGTGTTTATATCTATCTATCTATATGAGAGAGAGTCAGAGAGAGAGAGAGAGAGAGAGAGAGAGAGAGAGAGAGAGAGAGAGAGAGAGAGAGAGAGAGAGAGAGAGAGAGAGAGACTGGTTTATCAATCCAGATGGAGTTCCTTGTGTGTGTAACTCTGACAGTTTCCTTTTTGTTTTTGGACTGAGTGGTTCTGGGAACTGTAGTCGAAAACAGTAACTTTCCTAAGCTCTGCATTCACCCTTTTTTTTAATTTTAAAGAGTTCTTTGTTTGCCCACATGTGGCCTTCCTCTGATAACATCACAATGACAGTCAACCAGATATAGGTGAACAACCTTCAGGAGTGTCTTCAGCCACCTCTTAATGAAGTCCCAGGTGATGCCAGAGCCCTTGCTTAGTGTTTTGGGGACGCTAGGACTCAAAATATAAGCAACAAATTGTTTCTTACTTATGCTCTTTCTGCTGCCTGCCAGTTCAGAGGTTTCCCAGGCAAACACAAAGTTGGGAAGCTAATCCCTAAAGTTGGATGGCATGTTGGCATACTGGGTAGTGTGGAAAGAGTGACAGAAAGTGACACTTGTTTATGTAGCAGCAGTGACAACGGCAATGACAATGATAATGACGACAATGACAACAACAACAACAACAACAACAACGACAATGACAACAACAACAACAACAACAACAACAACAACAACAACAACAACAACAACAACAACAACAACAACAACAACAACAAGCTCCACCAGGCATGTGAATTATATTTCTGTTGCCATAATTTCAAGGCTCTGAGTGGATTTTGATGCTTGAATTAGTTTTTTTCCTGCCAATGCCAAAGTGCTTCCAGCTGAGACTTGTACAGTATTCTACAATTGCCCTGCCTCCTTATCAGAATTGTATCATCTTGTCCAGATGTTGACCTTTTCTGCTTACAGCTTTCCCGACCACTTCTCCTGTCTTCTTGTTTTACTACAAAGACCTCCATTAAGGTGAGTGGTGGGTATTGGGTGGAACAGCAGCACAACCTCAGTTGAGAGGGAGTATGAAGAACCCTCTGCCTATGAGGTGCAGGAACCACCCAGGGAGTAAGGAAACATATGGAATCACTGGGGGGGGGGGGAATGAAACCGATAATAAGAAGACAACCTAGAAGGTGAAGGAACCAGCGAAAGCTAGAACTCCCTTGTTCCTTAGGGAACAAATATAGGCAATAATAAGAAAAGTTCTGGACTGTTGCAAAATGCCTCCCACTGAAAAAAAAAACTATACTTGTTGCCAGTGAATTGGGGAATTTTTTTCTGATTTGTTCAGGAGGAGAGGAGCAGCACCATTTGTTGCCAGGGTTGTGAGGAAGGGGGGTCAATGTTCAAGTGATGTGTGCAGAACCCCCTTTTCAGGGGGCATTAAGAGGTGTGTTATCCCCTTCCATGCCCCAGGATGGTGCTTTATATATGGTGTTGTGGGGAGGGGACACTTCCGTTTCGGCTCGTTTCCGTTTTTCGCGAAAAAATTTTGCAAAAATTAGTCATGCTGAAGGGGTGACCAGGACAGATCTACCCTCACAGCTCCTGTTTACAGCTACACAGGGAGGAATGGGGAAACCCAATTGCTATTGGGCAATTTGCCACTCCCTGAACCCACAGGTACATTCTACTTTTCTCCAGGACCTCTAGCAAAATGGCTGCCTGTTTTGAAGGCCCACATTTCACATGCCTCCCAGGAGCTACATTGGAACTCCTCTAGCAAGGAGGTTTGGTTTCATTATTCCCAATTCACATGGTTGGATTACCCAGCCCACACTCTTATTGCTGTTTTGTACCTCTATGCCAGCTGTTCCCAAAAAGAGTCTGAACACATGTAACCTGACCTGACCCTACAAACTATGTCCTACCCAGAGCCTTTTCTCCATGACAGTTTATGGCAGAATTGGGCAACCTCTGGTCTTCAAGTGTTTTTGGACTACATTCCCTATAAGTACTGGCAATGCTTCTAAGCAATCCACTAACATCTGGGCATCAAAGCAGCTGTAATAGAGGCTTATATGATAGGTATGTCCCTGAGGAAGTATGGCTGTTCCTCAGCAAATTGCATGCTAAGTAGCGTTCCTAACATGTTTGCCTAGTTTTCTCCAGGATTTGCAGTACATAGGGGTAGAATAAAATAAAATCAATTAAAATAAAATAAATGATGAGAGTTAGAGCATTTTCCTTCTTGGGATGGCTGGCAATTTTCCCTTATTCAATCTGAATCTAATTCTATATTTATTATCTGACTTTGACATGGGCTGTACTAGGGACTCATGAGCAGAATGTTGGGTGACATTTTCTTTTTACCAGCCACAGTGAAAAGAAGGGGGATTTTGACAAAAAGCCATTGGCCTGGAAGGAAAGGAGTATTAGTCTCTCCCTCTCTACTGTGTTTCCAGTGAAAATCTTCACAAGTAGACATTACCTGTGGGTGTGGGGAAAACCTACCTATAAGACTCTGTCCTGTAAGTAGCAGCTCTCTGTGTGAGTGAAAAAGCTATACAAATATAAGAATTAAACTGCTTCCCCTCCCAAGGTCCCAGTCTGCACCATATCCCCTCCTCTCATAGTGACATTTCTGAAAAGAATAGACATCGTCCTGTCGCACCTTGTTGATTTGATGCTCAGAAAAGCACCTTTGCTGATGTTTTAGCAATACTCAATGGCAACTCTGATGGATGACAAAGGAAAAGAGAGTGAGTGATTAACCGATGCAAATATTATTCAGATCATCTGACAGGGTGTAATGCGGCAAACCCTCAAGCCTCCTGGATGTGAGGTTTTGGGATATTCCTTGCTGTGCTAATTCAAAAAGCCATGGATGGCAATGGGCAAATCTTCCCTTTCAGATCCCTGAAATGTAATTTTGCACATTTATCACACAGCTTAGCATAAATCCTGAAGTAAGAGATAGCACATTCGCATATTCAGGCTGTCAAGTTGCATTAATTTACACATACACATTCTGTGACCTAGATCTCCGAGGCCCTGAAAGCCTGCTTTTAAAAATAAGAGAGAGAATAACAATAATATTAAAAAGATTGGTTTAGGTAGAGATTGCAGTGCTGAAGAGAAGCAACCCGCATGTGCGTCAACAGCGGGCAAAGCCTGCCACCACCCTCGTGTCTTGTTCTGAGAAGCTTTTGAGGGTGTTTGTGTTGTCTGGTTGTGAGGTGACCCAATTCACTGCACAAGCCTTCACAAGAATCAACAGTTCTGCTAATATGCATGACAGGAAATATTCCTCAAATTGTGTATGGAGGGAATAATCTCCTCTAAAAAATTAAATCGTGAGAGCAGAAGGCAAAGGGAAGCGCAAATAGGAGAAACTGAGGGTGTGTGATACCATAATGACACTTTCTAGCATGTGGCTTTTGTTGCCATGTGCTGGCAAGCTGCTTTAGACTTATGGAAACCCTAATAAGGTTTTTGAGACATAAGAGGCCTTGAAGGAATGGTGTGCCATGGCCACCTTGCAGCGAGTTTCCATGAGCAACTGGGGATTTAAACTCAGATCTCATGAGTCCCAGTTCAACACTCTTTTCTGGCTATCCCATTAGGGCATGTCAAGTTTTCTGACTTTCAAAATTCAAAAATGAGGGGTGCTAAAAAGTTGCAGCTTGACAGGAGACTTTCAAAAATGTTTTTGCTTAATTGATATACAGTGGAACCTCATATAACAAATGGTTTATATAAAATCTGTACAACATAAAAAATTCCAGAGATAGGGGACATTTGCTTAACAGAATCACCTATGGGGGCGAATCTGTACAACATAAAATGGTCACGATTAGGTGTTACTCTGTTTTCAATGCATTCTTATGGGAAATTTATATAAAGGAAAATTTGCTTAACAGAATTTCATTTGGAATGAATTAATTCCTTTATACAAGGTACCATTGTAATTTGGTTTTGCTTGGCAAAAGAGCATCTAAAATGGCATTTCCCCCCTTCATTTTATGCAATTTCTGATCAATCTGTATGCTTTTGTATTTTAGAAATGATATGCTTTTTATCAAAATATGTACGTGAACTTATCTAAAAAAAGTCATTTCTCGTCATTGTAGGTGACAAAACTTGATTAGTGTGCCTGTATTTTTAATTGTGATTGTGACTGTTAAAATCATTTTAAGCTTCTCAGATACTCCAGCCATGTAGGGAATGACCATATTCTTCCATCAGGTCTGGGTCTCAGGCTGATCCCTTGTTCTTCTGGGTCGGCACACTGCTTTGTTGAAGGCCCACTTTGGATATCCACAGGCCTTACGCACTATCTTCAGGTGCTTGTCTTCCTTCTTCTTGGGTTCTGTGGAGGTGGGGATGCTCTCTGCTCTGTGGTTTAGAATCCTGATAACTCCTAATTTGTGTTGTAATGGATGGTGGGAGTCAAATAGTAAGTACTGATCTGTGTGGGTGGGTTTCCTGTAAACTTCTACTCCCAGGCCGCGGTCGGGTCTGATGATGACTGCACAATCCAGGAAAGCCAGCCTGTTGTCTTGGGTGTCTTCTCTAGTGAGCTTAATATTTAAGGTCCACCACATTGATTAATAGACGGCAGCTCTAAGAAGGGGTGGGATGGATCCCTCTAAATCTAAACAGATGTGGACACCATAAATGAAACAGCACCCAATGCAATCCAAAGAGTGAGCTATTTCAGCAAGTGCAGACATGACCTAATTTAAATTCATGAAGAGTTTTCTGTCTTCCTGTTTAAGGTTCTAAGGTTCACTAGGACTCTGTTTTGCCCTGGAGAAGTCTTTGGGAGCCTTGGGATGTGTGGGGAGGAGAACCTTAAATCACCAAAAATAGCTAACAAGGACCACAATGATGATGATGATGATGATGATGATGATGATGATGATGATGATGATGATTGCTGCACAAATGTCAGCAGTTTTAACTCCTCAAACACTAAAGTAAATGCACCCTAACTTCTGGCAGACAGAAGGATCACTTTAAAGGTATGGTCAGGCACAAACTTGAAGCCATCTGGTCACTTCATCATCATCATCATCATCATCATCATCATCATCATCATCATCATCATCATCATCATCATCATCATCATCATCATGGCAGATTATGTAAAAAATAGTACAGAGCCAGCATTATTGGAGGTTAAGAACAAGGAGGTGTTTAAAGTAAAGCAAACAAAGAATCAATGCAGAAAAACAAGAATGCAAATATGAGCTGATAGCTGGCATAATAAAGTACTACATGGGCAGTTCCTTGAAAAAATCAAAGGAAAGTAGATGAGGAAAATACCTGGTTATGGCTCTCCAATGGAACACTGAAAAAAGAGACAGAAGCCCTGATTTTTGGAGCTCAAGAACAAGCTATCAGAACAAATGCAGTTAAGGCTAGAATAGAAAAATCAGCTGAGTCCCCCACATGTAGACTCTGTAAAGAGGCAGATGAAACTATCAACCATATATTGAGTTGTTGCAAGAAAATTGCTCAGACTGATTACATACAGTGTCATAATGTAGTTGCTCAAATGGTTTACTGGAATTTGTGTTACAACTATCATCTGCCCGTAGCAAAGAACTGGTGGGATAATAAGCCTGAAAAAGTAATTGAAAATGAGCATGCAAAATTACTTTGGGACTTCCAAATACAGACAGACAGGGTTTTGGGGCATAATACCCCAGATATTGTGATTGTGGAGAAGAAAAAAATTGTGGATCATTGATGTTGCTATACCAGGTGATAGTAGAGTCACCGAGAAACAACTTGAAAAAATTACCCGATATCAGGATCTGAAAATTGAACTTCAGAGACTCTGGCATAAACTGGTACAGTTGGTTCCAGTGGTAATCGGAACGCTGGGTGTGGTGCCTAAAGAGCTAAGCAAGTATTAAAAAGAAATTGGAGTTGACAAAGTCACCATCAGTCAGCTGTAGAAGGCCACCTTACTGGGATCTGCTTGCATAATTCGCCGATACATCACATAGTCCTAAACGCTTGGGAAGCGTTCGACTAGTGATTTGTAATACAAAATCCAGCATAGATAGCTATGTGGTTAATTTAATAATAATAATAATAATAATAATAATAATAATAATAATAATAATAATAATAATAATAATAATAATAATAATAATAAGAAGAAGAATAAGAAGAAGAAGAAGAAGAAATAAGAAGAAGAAGAAGAAGAAGAAGAAGAAGCCATCAATTCAATTATGACAACCTTTTTCATGGTTTTCCAGGAAGAGAGTATTCAGAAGGTGGCATCCCAGGACTATGCAGCTTGCCCAAGGCCACACAGGCTGGCTCTGCTGATAGAAAGCATCCATACCTAAACTACTGAGCTATCCAGCCAGAGAAATTACTCCTTAGGTCTGGAATTGTTTTGCTTTTAGAAAAGTTGGGGGGGGGATAATCAAGAAGGAGAGACCCCTTCTCCACTTACTGTCAAGTGACAACCTTTAATTATGTTGAATAGGAAGTAAGAAAGATGTATGTCATTGTGCTTTCTATTTACCGCTCTGGTAAAATCATTTGTTATGCAACCAGCAATTGTGTCTGACACCTTATGTTATTTTTCATCTTCCTAATTATTTCCTCCTTTCTTCACTTAACTGAGTTAACTATGAGTTTCCTTTCCACATTTTGCTCAGCAAAACTTTGGTAAGCAAATTGATTTTACCTAATAAATGTGCCCTTTTAATTTGGAATCCACAAAGTCTGGATTTCTGGAAAATGATGCACACATCTAAGCCAGGCTTGTGGGAACTTGTGCCTATCCAGATACGTTCCTACCAATGGTAAGGAATAGAATAATGGTAAGAAAGTATGGGAATTATAGTCCATAGCATTTGGAGGGACAAAGATTTCAGATCTAAATTTGGACACAGAGGAGGGAAAGAAGGGAGAACCAAGGAAGATTGGTTCTAAACTACCAACCAGAATGGAAGTCAATTTTCTTTGTGATGAGATCTTGAGAGCAAAATCTTCAGCCTCATAAATGACTGATCAACAGGACAGGACAGTTTACTCATCAAAAGACAGACACAATTTACATTTAGCAAAGTGTGTAGTATTATTTCCTGTCCACGCCTTTGCACCATGCACACTTTCGTTTCTAGAAATTAAGAATAATTTTATTAAACCCCTTGAAACTATTGACTAATACAGGCAGCTCTAATAGGAGATAAGGTGAGTCAGCCTGGAAAGAATCATGGAAGTGTTTTACTTCACTAAACTTGAGAAAGGATTTGTATAAAATTGTCCTTATTATCCTAACTAAAGAGCTCATTGCAGCCTCATCTACTGAGCGAAGCTGATGACTCAGCTTTGAGGAGATCAAATAAGCCTTTGCTCACAGCCACCAAATTCCCTGAAATGTTAATTGTACAACATCACACAGTGTGTTATAACTCAGCCAGATAATGTATTTTCCAAAGCCTAATGATGACACAACAGGAGAAAGAAATCAATAAGGAGGAAATTCAGATCTCAGCAAGAACAAATTTTCTGAAGTTCTACAAGATACAATGCCATGAACAATATATAGATGTAGACTCGGGAAATTAATATTGGCATGTATAAAATGATTGGGGCAACCTACCAACATTCAAGCAGAGAAACATGTGTTTAATCTCAGCAATGTCACACTCTGTATCTGGTAGGCTACAAAAGGAAGTACTGCCCTAACTCAAATAGGATGTATGTCTTCAAAAGATACAAAATTTTTTAAAAAAAGCTTTCTCTGGCTTTAATTATGTGGCAACACAAAGAATGCACATTTAAGAGATTTGGGTGTTGAGAATGATACATGGAGGATAATGTTTGATAAAGAAAGATGGTGAAGAGCTTTTGATTTTAATGAGCTTTAACGCTAGCTCATAATTTACCAGGTTTGTGAAAGCAGTTCCCAAGGCAGTCACCAATTCTTCACAAAGTGCTTAGCCTCTGTTCAGGGCTGGTATCATTGCCATGAATGTTCTGGATCTTCCCAGATTTCTGGAAAGTTCTCTTGCACAATGTTCATCAAAGAAGTGCAAGTTTCAGGTCAGCACCATCAAAACTCGAAGCAGTTCTCCTGTTCATTATATTATGAACATGGAGTTAGCAATGCGAATTATAGAACCAATGGATAAGGGGAAAGAAGCTTTAAGATTATCAGATTCCACCTCCTACTCAGTGTGCAAATATATGTTTAAGTATATCTGACTGATGGCTGTCTAATTTCCTCTTGAATGCCTCAAGAGTTGGAGAATGCATCACCTCTTGAGATAAGATTCAAACAGGGACAGCTAGCGGACTGATTTAGGGAGTGACATGCCCTGAAATTTCAGACAGACATGACCCTCATAAGGATTTAACCTATGCTATATTTCTATTGTTTGGAAATGTATACACTGTTATGGAATGAAATGTATAATGCTACTTGGATCTAATCTCTCACAGGGGTAACCACATTACTGAAAAATATGCATAGGCTCTAGAAAGCTGCACCCTGGTGCATGGCATGGTTGATTTCTGTGATGAGCAATATTTACTTGTTGAATTAATGTCCTACTTTTTCTACAAGGAGTTCAAGGGTCCATGGTACTCATTTCCATTTCTGTCCTCTCAGCAATCCTGTGAGATAGGGTAGGCGGAGACAGTGATAGCCTCAGGCAGTGGTGGCAAACCTTTGGCATTCCAGATGTTTTGGACCACAACTTCAGAGTCCTTTGTCACTGGCAATACAGGTTTGGAATTCTGGGAGTTGTGGTCCAAAACATCTGGAGTGCCAAAGGTTCACCACCAATGTTCTAAGGCAGGCATGTCCAAAGTCAGGCCCACAGGCCAAATGCAGCCCGTTCTCAAATTTTGCGCGGCCCGCGGCCTCTTTTCCCACCAGCTCAGCCTGTCACACACACATCCCCACCAGGTGGCTACTCCCCAGAGTGGATAGGGACATCAGCTTGCAGTTTTGTGGCTTGCCTGCCTTCCCTGCCTCTGTCCATCCTCCCAGCCACTTGCCCAGCCTACCCGGCCCTGGCTCCATTGCCGCAGCGTCCTCCCCATCTCCTTGCATGTTACAGAGATTTGTCCAAAGTCCGGCCTGGGGGTCAAATGCGGCTGAAAGGTCAGCCCCCACACATTTTCACCTCACCAAATCTGGCCCTCCTTGCAAAAAGTTTGAACATCCCTGGTCTAAGGCTATCCACACACCTATAAAAGGGGGATTTTCCCCCCAATCTTCTCTATCATAGTCCATCAGGCTAATCACTACACCACCATGTACTGTAGTTGATGTTCATGCATGGTGGAGCAAAGTATGAATTGTGTATTATTGGGAAGACTTCACTTGCCCTTTCTTGGTTGATCCAATATCTTCCAAACATCCCAGCTAACATGTTAAAGAGTTGGAGCTGTTTCCTTTTTTACTAACCATGGGAGGAAATGGTTTGTTATGAACAAAGTACTTTTACACAATATAACAGAGGGTTAATATTGCACAGTTTTTTTGGAGCAATGAAAAGTATGAGCATGTCTAGGGAGGCCAAAAACTGTCATTCCTTTTGACACTTATTTGACACAATGTCAAATAACATTAGCCTTTTAAAAATCTACTTACCTGTATTAGGTTTTTCAGAATTCTACCAGAAGGAAGAAATAAAAACCTGCATAATGAATGGTAGCATTCCTACTCAGTGGCTTCACATTAAATAAACCGATTAAGTCGCTAAATAGATTTTAAGAAGCAAAACAGATGCCACAAGGCTAAGGTCTACCTAGCCCTTTTGTGGAGTTATTAAATCCATTATGTTCGGAGGGGAGCTTTTCCCAAGCAGTTAAGAGCAGTGCAGACAATAATAACTACATCACTATGAGATAGATTTACTGCTTAGGGTTCACAGACAAGCCCAGGTTTTCCTAGAGCGAGCCAAAAGGCTCTATTCAGAATACTCTGCTGGCTTTTATTATTTACTTTTCACCAATTAGTTTCACCTTGCACTAAGGTACCATACCATTCAGCAGTTAAAACACGGTTTGCATCTTATGCTAACACATACCCTGGCATTTCATTTTTAATATGCAGCTTACCTTGATTAAAATAGCAGCTTTAAAATGTTTATGGGTTCATTTGAAATCTGTTGTCTGAATCAGAATAAAAACTTAAGGATCCATCTTCAGCACTAGATTATGGACAGCTCCAATTTATCCAACTTTGAAATGTTTACACAGAAAGCCTGGCCAGCCAGCTCAGTGAGCTGGAGAGCAGACTGCAAAAGCAGACTTTGGGAATTGTATTCCTCACCGCATCGCCCCAGAGAAGAGCCAGCCTGGGTAACCTTGGGCAAGCTGCACAGCCCCAGAGCATCCCTAAATGAAGGGAATAGTAAACTATTACTGAGTATTGTTTTACCTAGAAAAACTCTGGAAAGTTTTGGTATATATTGGAATCGGTCTATCGGCATGTAATTACTATTATTTTTATTTGCACTGACTATTTGGGTATTGAATTTTCTAAAAACATAATGAAACCTTGGAGGAGAGAAAAGCAAGGAGAAAAGAACTACGGCACTAAGTCTCTCCCCCTATTTCAACATTAATCAGTTCAAGAGCCTCCCCATTCTGATTTCCCATCCTAATGTATGTGTGCCAGGATGTGTGCCAGGGGAAAAACACAGGGTCCCTAAATTTTCTCTGCAGGTGGCTCAGGGAGGGTAACTTTGAGCATCTTTGTTCACATGAGGAGTTTCTACCTTCCTCCAGTAGTCAATAGGTAGGTTTCATGTCTATATTGAAATTTAAATAAATTCTCATATCTTCCAATGGGGAAGAACTAACATTGATATAGAAATCCTTGTTTGGCCGTAGAAAAGAATTCCAGCAATATTTAGAAGGTAGCTGTGGACAAGTTCTGTGGAATGCAAACACATTACTGCACTGACCTGAGTGACCACAACTTTAATTTAAACATTCAGACTATGTGCAACTCCAGTAAAAGGAGTGTTGTCTCATTTGTTTTATTTTCTCTAAACCCATTCCCTAATCGAAAATACTAGTAGAAGGAAGCCAACTGGACTGACTTATGCCACAGTAGATTTATTTATTTATTTATTTATTTATTTATTTATTTATTTATTTATTTATTTGATTTATATACTGTGGCCATCTAGCCCGAAGGCTACTCTGGGTGGTTTACAAAGCACCTAAGTCCAAATTCCAAGAGTGTGTTTTATGCATCTTAATAACTAAACCAGGATACAAACTGAACTGAATTATGGTGGTTGACAGTATGTGTGTGTGTGTGTGTGTGTTGTGTCGTTACAGTTGTGGCTGTCTCCTCGTGACCCCATGTCCCTAGAGTTTTCTTGGCAGGAATACTGGAGTGGTTTGCCAGTTCCTCCTCCATGCACCTACGGCACCCGGTATTCCCTGGTGGTCTCCAATTCCAAGTACTAACCAGGGCCGACTCTGCTTAGCTTCCGAAATCAGGCAAGATCGGATGTGCTTGGGTCATCTCAGTTGACAGTATAAACCTATATAAAACACACCACAGCAAAGGATGCTGTAAAATAATGTGCTTCTATTTCTATGCTGCCCTTCATAATATTGGTGGACAGTGTAAACTAAATTAAAACAGAGCACATTGAGCCAATCCAAAACAATAAACATATAACACAGTTTAAAGATTGATTATGGCAATTGGAATTACCCCTTCCATTTGAAGGAAGGAAGGCTGGAGTTAAGATGGCTTCTGAAGGATTTTGAAAACTACTAATTAAATTCATATTTTAAAAGCTGTTTTGGGGGGATTTGGTGCAAGAAGTTTCCTGCTCTGTGTTTTCCCTGTTTGAAAGTACTTAACGTTCTGAAACTCATGAAGGGAGGTCTAGCAAGCATTTCTTCTTTACTCTTGGGGGATTCTGGGAGCTGCCTGATTCTGAGACAGATCCCTTGGCCATCTAGCAAGTATTGCCATCAGTGACTATAGGAACTCAGGCAGATACATGTTACTCTCTGCTGCAGATGAGATTGTGTGTTCACAGCAATGTGATTTCTCTGTGTTTTTTACTTTGGGAGGTGTGGAAGGAGAATTGATTGAAAGGAGGCATACAGATAAATGGAATGTTGCATGGATATTCAAATATATCTTCACTTTTGCACAAGTCAGAGGCTGACTTTTCTTTTCATTGAAATAAACAGAAGGGAAAAACTTTTCAACCTGTCCATCCAGTTAATATCCCAAAGCAGCAATTTTTATATAATAATTTTTCAATTTTCTTTAAAGGAAGAGAAACCCCCCAGAAATGGCTCTTCTACACATTCATTCTATCTTGACCTTATGGTCAGTCTTGAAATTGTTTTGTGAAAAAGATTCCAAGGAAAAGCAACTACAAAAACAGGCAAAACATACAATATATATGTTACTTACTTTTTCAAAAAAAATAAAAGGCAATCATTTCAGCTCATAATTTCACCTTTAGCCATTTTCCATATTTGTAAAACTATCGGTAACTTGTGGAAGGATGTCTATGATTCTGCGTACAACAGATTTTGTGAATATTTTTGAATAATAATGAAAGGGATTCTTTCTACAAAGGGAAGTGAAAGCAATGAATTTCAAGCACTGTTAAGGTAGAGCCTTCAAATGCTGCGATGTTATCACTCACTGACATGCGATGCTGTTTTATGAAGAGCAAAAAATTGTATACTAATCACTTTAAAGAAAACACCTTTCATTCTCAAACCAATTTTCATATGTCCAGTAGTATAATTCAGCTCTAAGATACATTGTGACTATCACTGACTCTAATTAACTACTTTCATGTGTTGACTTTGAGGATCTCCTGGTTCCAGACTTTGCTTTTCTCCACAGAACCATAATTTTAGGCTGCAGTTGAATTACAGACCTTATCACTAGTCTGATGAATTAAATATACATCATCCCCCCAACAGTGACATAAGTCTTTTGCTAAATGAGGGCCTTTATACACGACCCCTAAGCTCCGCAGGAAATGGCTGCAAGGTCCGGACCTTACAAGTGTTTTCCCACCAGCTCCGGACTTTGCAGACAATTAAGTGTGACCCCGCCCACCTAAGCGCGACCCAGCTGCACTTTCTTGTACCTGCTTGAGGTGGGTGAAAATCCCCAGGTCCGGATTTAATCTGGTCAGTGCGGGGCTCTCCTGGCTTCTGCTTGTGGTTTTTTTTGCCTCCTGCCCCTTTAAGAGAAGAGGTGGGAGGAAAAAAAGCAAGCAGAAGAGAAACGGAAGAGAAACAGGAAGCTCCTCCAGGTGAGCTGCATTTTCCCCCTCTTTCTCTGGTGGGGAGGAAGGAAGAGCAACGAACCCCTAAGATCTTTGGTCCGAATTTAAGGGACCAGCGGATCTTAGGGGTCGTGTGAGAAGGCCCTGAGTCCCAGAAGAATCCGGACAGTCTTTCACTCTCCAATTTCTCTAAAGGCTGCTTTAGAGAAAGCAAGTGAGTCTTTATTTACAAGAGCCTTGCTGTACAGATACCAACATTATTGACAAAACCAGTCATTGAAACCAGAAAGGAACTAGTGAGACCAGGGGGAGGGGGAAGAAGACAAGTATCAGGGACAAAACCTGGGGAGCAACATTGGAGAGTACAGGATTTTTTAGTCCAGTAGTTGGTTTGTACTTTATAGGGTCTGGTAAAATAATAAAGGCCAGCTGCTCATGCAAGGTGCAGCACCTGAAACAAACTGTAGCTGCTGGGAGAGAGAAAAAAGTGGGGTGGTCTACTAGAATTTAGAGAGAGGACCAATTTTCACAACTATTATAATGACTGAAAGAGCTGTTTGAAGATATTGGGTGCATCAGCTCTCTTCCCAGCCTACTGGCTGTGTGTTGCTATCACACCTACTGATTAGGTAATATGGAGATTTATGTCTAACTTTGGACTCATACGTGGGTGATGTGAGGCTCTTTAGCTAATGGGTCTCTTCCACAGATTGCTCTATACGGACCTTTTGTTCTGCGTCAGCTGGATTCTTATTTCTCCTGTCACCCACACTGATCGCCCCACCAAGGTGCTTCAACAGTGAGGTCCACTCAGTGCTGGGGAGCTGACTGTAGACTTGCCACCATCTCTGTTTTATATTTTCTACATATTACCCTTGTATCCCGTGGATGACTTAAGGGAAAGGAATGTCTACACCTTTGCTTTGAGATGCATCAATGTCAGGATTACCTAACTCCAAAGATAATAAACAAAATTAATAAGAGCATCCCTGGATGGTGACTTTCTGAATGAGGATCCACCAGTACTCCAGCCTGTACAAAAGACCTTTGTTCATCCATATATGTAGCCATCACAGCCATGAGGAAAAGGAACTCTGCACATGCTCAAATGCATGCACTGATTCAAATATTCTGACAATGGGGGGCAACCACCACCACACTGAGGACTGTTCTATGCAATCGTTAGCTGTAAGGATTGCATGTCGTTCTTCTGGAATTCTCTAAGAAATAGGGTTTATGAGGGTTAGATCCTTAGGATCTGAAGATCTCCCACAAAGGAAAGGATTAGCGGACTCCCTTATAGCTAGAATGGCGACACCGCTGGGAATGCAATGGTTCCCCCACTTCTTTCCTCCAGCTGATGATCCCCCTTACCTCATCCCCTTGACCAAACTGCAACCCCAGGGCGACGAAATGCTCCACCCGGATGAAGCCGTCGGCGTCCTCATCGCACACATCGAAGACTTCCTTGAGTTTACGCAGAAATTGCATCAGATTCGGCGGCTTCCCGGCCTCACTGGGCTCCATCGCACCCTAGTGGGGCGATTACCTGGGAGCCGCCGGCGACCGGAGGCTCTCTCTCCCCGCCGCAGCAGCCATGATCACGAGCGGGGCGAGCGGCTCTCTCTGCCTTGCGCCTCTTGCCGATGATGCCTTCAGCCCGGAGAAAGGCAGCGAATGACATCAGCAAAGGGAGGCGAAAGGAGCGCCGTGATGCTGGGCGGCGGCGGCGGCGGCGGCAGAAGCAGCGGCGGGAGGCGGCGCGGGGAGGGCGGAGGCAACAGTGGGGCGAGGAGGAAGGATGCACATCAAAGAGAAGAGGATGAAAGGAGATCGGTGGGCAGCAGCCAATAGGGCGCGTTCGAATCTTCGGCGCCTTGGAACGCGCTCTTGACAGGCATGCTTTTGATAGCCTGGATTAAAGAAGCCGGCACCAGCAGCATGCCCATCAAGACATATGCTTCAGATCCAGCCCAACACAACCGGCTAATTGCCTCTGCATTCCACCTGAACCATAAACTATATATCCCATGCCACACAAATTAGGGGCTTGGATGGCAGCCTCCCCCTTTCCTGCTACTACATGCTTTTAGTAGATTCAGCTGAAAGGTTGAAGTTCACAATCAGGGGCCAGTCTTCACATTTCTGATCAATTCACCTGACAGCATTGTTGTGATAATGGGGAAAGGGAGAATAATCTTCACTGCCCTGAGCTCCTGAACAGGAAATACAAAAATACAGCTGGTGACCGTTAAAATATCAATGACTAAATGATCTGTGCAAGTATAAAAGAAAGTCAGTCGGTTTTAATTTAAACCAAGCTACATCAGCCTTCATGCTCTGCAATGGGTTCAGGTGGCAGGAATTTCCCCCCAGCCAAGATGTATTATTAAAACCCCAATCCTAATGACTAATCAAGGAGCAGATTCCATTGAACTTATTATGAGCCATCTTTGGATCCAAGGCCAGATTTATGTGTAAGCTAATTAGGCTGAAGCCTAGCACCTCAACATCTAGGGGGTGTGTGTGTGTGTGTCTCCACAGCTCTGCCTCCCTCCCCCCAAAGCTGGTCGTCTCCCCTATCCCAAAATTGCAAGCCCAAGACTTCATGTAAAGGCAAGGCAACTTGGGTCCAGCAACTATGAAACTCAGGGCAGTTGGCTCTTTTTGGCAGTTGGTTCTTTAAATGGCTGATATGGTTGGATGGGAGACTGGGTTTTGCTGCTCCTGAAATTATTAGATGAGAAATGATACAGTAGTGATGCAGTTTATGAGCATTATTCATTCCGGAAACATGCTCATAATCTAAAATATTCCGATATCAAAACTAATTTCCACATAGGAATGAATGAAAACTTCCTCATTCTGCTCTGGGGCTTTTCACTGCTGCCATTGCTCCCTTGCCACTGCAGCCGCTGGTACTGTGGCAAAGACCAGAAGCCTCTGCAGCTGGGACCTCCAGAGATGTCGTGGTGAGGGCCAGAGGCCTTTGCAGCTGGGTCTGAATTCCCCCACAGCCGGGGCCTCTGCCAGAGCCAGGGAAAGGGCTGAAGGCCTGCAGCCAGGTGCAGACATCTCTGCGGCCGGTGCCATGGCGAGGGCAGGAGGCCTCCACAGCTGGAGCCACAGCAAGGGCCGAAGGCCTGTGGCTGGGTCCAGCAGCCTCCGTAGCCAGTTCTAGAGGCCTTGATGGCCAGGACCTCCGCTGGTGCCATGGTGAGGGCCAGAGGCCTCTGCAGCTGGGGCCTCTTCTGGTGTTGTGGTGAGGGCCAAGGGCCTGTGGCTGGGTCCAAAGGCCTCCATGGCTGGGACCTCCACCGGTGTCATGATGAGAGCCAAAGGCCTGCAGCCATGTTTGGAGGCTTCCGCTGGTGCTGCGGCAAGGTCTGAAAGCCTGTGAGTGGGTCCAGAGGCCTTTGCGGCTGGGACCTCTGCTGATGCCAAGACCTCCATGGCTGAGACCTCTGCTGGTGTCATGGCAAGGGCCAAAGGCCTGCAGCCAGATCCAGAGGCCTCCACTGGTGCTGCAACAAGGGCCAAAGGCTGGGTCCAGAGGCCACTGCAGCAGGGACCTCCAGCAGTGCCATAGTGAGGCCGGCCATGGTTAGGACCTCTGCCGGAGCTGTTGCAAGGATCAAAGGCCTTGGGCCAAGTCCAGATGCCTCTGTCAGTGCCACAGCGAGAGCCAAAGCGAGGAGGAGGAGGAGGCGGCAAGCCAGAACATGAAAGAGGGAGGCACACCCCTGGCCTGCTGTGCCATCACCCCTCACTGCCACCTTTGCTGTCACCACCTTGCTGGCTTGACAGTGGCAGCAGTGGAGGAGGGGGTGATGGCAAAACGAGCACCTCTGGTGCTCCTTTGGCAAGACTGCTAATAGAGCAGAGGATCTTGCTAAATGCTCATTGTGGTGAACCTGGATTTTACAAACCCAAACCACTCATTAACATTGTGATATTAATAGTTCCTTTCCGCTGCCACCATTTCCCTACACGATTATGCCTTAGCTAATAAATAAACTGAGGCTGGCACCTGCTTTAATGTTTCAAAATAACAATGGAGTTTAAGTTACAGATTATAAGAACTAATAATACATGCTGTTCACTTGAGGCTTTTACTTTTGCTTAGCTGTATAAACAAAAACAGTTATATGTTCATTTTCTTGTTCAGTTGTTCCCTAAACAATCCTTAACTAGTCCCTATCCAGGCCCTGTCTAGCCCCTATCTAGGCCCTATCTAACTGGCATCCCAATAGTCACTTGCTTATATATGTCACATTAGAGGGAATCTGCCCTTCCTGAGGTCCACCATTTGCCGCCTCACAGGCAAGATTCTGCTGTTCAACCAGGCGTTCTCTCTGAGTCTCCATTGTCTTATGTTTATTCTTATTTGTAGGCATTATATCTTCCTTAAAATTGTAAATAACATATGTATATGTGTAGTCTTTATTTTTAAAAGCTCTGTTTATATTCAAGGGTTCCCCCCCCTCTCTGATACTTTGTTATTAATTTCCTCAGGAGCTGCCAGCCCTTTTGACAGTTACACTGTAATATCCACCTGGCAAACTATCCAGACTCACTGTATCAGCCCTGTTTCCACTGTTATTCCACACCCTTTATTAACCAAACATAAACTCACTCTCTTTTAATTATCATTATTTCTCTAGTACCTTTGGTTTTTTACCTCAGCTAGCCTTGTTCTCCTTTTCACCAGAGAATGTGGCAGCTATAAACCCATAAGGCACTCTGAAATTTACACACACCACACACACACACACACACACACACACCAAAGACCCCTGAAGCCTGTGGGAAATGCAAGGAGGGGAGTCGGTGGCCACTTGCAAAGGAGGGTCAGAAAGGCTAATTTGGGGGGGCCTCCCGGGAGTGAGGCAGAGGGAAGTTCCTGGTGCTTGGCTCTGAGACAGTTAAAAGCAGCTGAGCTGGGAGGAAGGGAAGAGGAAGAGGAAGAGGTGAAATTGGTCATCCTCCTCCTTCAGCCTCCCTCCCCCACCCACTCCTTCCTCTTTCCTGCATCTGGGTGGGTGAAGAAGAACCGCGCCTTCTCTTCTGGACTACAACTCCCATGGCAAGGCAAGGCAAGGCCAGGCGGTGGTGAGAGTTTTGCCTCCTTTAGGCTCTCGACACATGTATCAGTGTTGGTGAACTTATTATGGCACGGGGGCCAAAGGTGGCGCTTGGAGCCCTTCCTGTGGGCACCCGACATTGCCCCTTCACAGCCACCTGCATTCGGGTTCAATGGCTGTCTTGGAAGGTTGTGACATATTAGTGGGTTTTGAATCGCAGTTTGGGCACTCAGTCTCTAAAAGTTTTGCCATCACTGGAGTATATCTTTGGACTATATAACCCCTGTGGCCGTGCTGGCTGGGGATTTTGGGTGATGTAGTGGAGGGAAGGAAGACCTTTGCAAGCCCCTCCAGCCTGTGGGCCACGTGTTTTCCCTCCCAGTCGCCTGGCCTGGAAGGAACCGGCGTTACTTACCCGGGAGGCGGAAGGGAACTGGACTGGAGGGGTGGGGGTGGGGTCCCTCATCCTGAGCAAAGACAGCGTCTCTTCTGAGTCTTGTCCTGCTCTCTCCTTGGTGGAGCAAAGGCCACCCTCCTCCCTGCTGAGATCTGCTCAGCACCTCTTGCCCTCTCCTCTTCCTCTCCTGTTGCTTCTGGTGTTGCATACAAATGGTTTTAGTTCACCGTTACTTTTCCTGTGACTATTTCATTGTCTCTCCTTTGTTGCCTAACATCGGAACATATTGTGGGTTGGTGTTTCCAAGCTCTCTCTCTTTCTGATTGCTTTGATACATTAAGAAAACCATCTAATAGGCAGGGCCTTGGAGCAGCCAGGAGGTTTGTTAATCTGTGGGACTCTCTGCAACATGGTGTGGTGATGTCATCTGGTTTCTGGCCTAGAGGCCTTCAAAAGGGGACTGGACAGATTCCTGGAGGAAAAGTCCATCACAAGCTGCAAGCCATAAGAACAGAAGAACAGCCTTGCTGGAACAGGCCACAGCCCATCCAGTGCAGCCTTCTGTCTCACACAGTGGCTCAACCTTTTGCTTCAGGGTATTCCCAAGCAGATGTCTTCACCTACTTAGGATTCCCTGCAAGTGGCATTGAGAGATATCCTGCCTATTTCCCCAACCCGGAGGTTGTCCTCAGGCATTCATAATGATAGCCATTGAGATCCTTGTTCTCTATGAACTTGTCTAATCCTTTCTTAAAGCTGTCACCACTTCTTCTTGCAGGGAGTTCTACTGACCAGTGATTCTCTGGGTGATAAAGTACTTTCTCTTATTTGTTTCAGATCTATTACCCAAAAGTTTCATGGAGCGTCCCCTAGTTTTGGTGTTGTGCGATAGGGAAAACAGTTTTTCCTTATCTACTTTGTCCATGCCGTGTATGATTTAAACTTCAATCAGGTCACCTATTAGGCACCGTTGTTCATGAGTGAAGAGGCCCAGCCATTGCAGCCTCAGATAGTAAGGAAGGTGTTCCAGTCCCCTAATCTTTCTGGTTGCTCTCCTCTGCCCCCTTTCTATTTCCATAATATCATTCTGGAGACATGGTGACAGGAACTGTACACATTACTCCAGATGGGGCCTCAGCCAGGCTTAAAAACAGGTGACTTCAAAGGCCAGATGCAGGGAAGTGGTATCAGGAGACAGGTATCGAGTCTCTGTGTGTTCCCAGAGGCATTTGTAGGGGCCACTGTGAGATACAAGAAGCTGGACTAGATGGGCCCTTGGCCTGGTCCAGCACGGCTCTTCTTAAGTTCTTAGGAGGGCAAAACAGTTCACTTGGCGGTCCTTCGTCCTCCATGGCACCAGGGAGTGCCTTCCTCCCCCTAGCGACGTGTTTCATTCCCCTTCATCTCCCATTGGCCATTCATTGTGTCTGTTCCCTGATTTGAAACTTCGTTTCTCCTGGTCACTTAGAGTTTGCCTTTTTTTAAGCAGGTAAGATGCCGTAGAGAAGAAATAGAAGAGGAGGACCCCAAGCGCCAGAAGAATGGGGTTCAATGTGTATTGTCCATGGTCACGTATTGTGAAGACCACACCAACTCCTTCCCTCATCCTTCACCTCAGGAGACGCAGGCAGAGAAGACTCGAACCAGGGATCCTTTCTCAATGCCTTATGAACAGTAACACTGGAACTGGAGACATCATTAGCGGACGTGTCTTCCCCCTTCAAGGAGTGGTTCTGTTTCCACCAAAAGTCCACAACTTGCCTCAAGGTTGCCTCCAGTTCAACTAACAAATGTGAAACTGGTAAGGAACTCTCTGCCTCATAGCCTGGGCTTCTCAGGGATCTGGCCTTGTCTCTCCTTGTGGAAAAACCCACTCTATCCCTTGTTCCCAAACCTGCCGTCCTGGGTCTCTCTCTCTCTCTCCATATGGGTGCTGGAAAAGGCCTCCTTGCCCAACCGCCTCCACAGGTAGACTGACATAGCTCCCATTCCTCCCTTATTTATTTATTTATTTATTTATTTATTTATTTATTTATTTATTTATTTCCATTTCTTTACCGTCCAAATTTCCCAAGGGCTTCTCTCGGTTTCCTCTCGCCACTCTCTCCCTATAAGAAAACCTACATACACGTATTCCCCCCTCTCTTTCCTTCGTCTCCTCACAGGATGGCTTGTTTCTCCCCCTTTTTCCTTATCCCATTCCTGCCCGCCCCCTCCAAGGGTCTTCCTTCGCCACCTCTACCAAGCCTTCCCCCCATCACTCTCTTCCCCACCACCCAGAGCCATCTCAGCCCCACTTCCCTCCATTCCTTCCCCGTTTTTCTTTCTCTTCATCCTCCAGACGTAATAAGGATATTTTCACCCCATTTTGTGTCCTGGTGTCTTCTTATAAGTTGACCCTCTTGAGAAGGATGGTGCACCCTCTTTCTCACAATTATATTTTGGCTCCTTTTAGCAGGTAAGATGCTGTAGAGAAGAAATAAAAAGGAGGACACCAAGCGCCAGAGGGAAGGGATTGTATGTTCAGATGCAAAAGACAGTGTTGAGAATCACACCTGAAGAAAGACGCTTAGAGGAACAGAAGAAAAGATGGAAAAATCTATCTATTGTGCGGAGGAAGACCAAGTGGTTCAGAAACTATCCAAAGGAGAGGAAAGGAATGATAAAGGCAAGTATGGAAAATCTTTTACTACCACATCAACACATCATCTCTGTAGGAAGATTCAAAAAAGGGAAAAGACATTTGAATGTGTGGAATGTGGAAAGAGGTTTAGTCAACTTGGAAGCCTTGCTAGCCATCAGAGGACCCACACAGGAGAGAAGCCCTTTGAATGTCTGGAGTGTGGAAAGCGGTTCAGATATTCTGTAAGCCTTGCTAGCCATCAGAGAACCCACACAGGAGAGAAGCCCTTTGAATGTCTGGAGTGTGGAAGGAGGTTCAGTCGACCTGGACACCTTGCTAGCCATCACAGGACCCACACAGGAGAGAAACCCTTTGAATGTCTGGAGTGTGGGAAAAGGTTCAGTGAATCTGGAAACCTTGCTAGCCATCACAGGATCCACACAGGAGAGAAACCCTTTGAATGTCTGGAGTGTGGGAAGAAGTTCAGACATTCTGTAACCCTTGCTTGCCATCATAGAACCCACACAGGAGAGAAGCCATTTGAATGTCTGGAGTGTGGAAAGAGGTTTAGTCAACCTGGACACCTTGCTAGACATCACAGGACCCACACAGGAGAGAAGCCCTTTGAATGTCTGGAGTGTGGAAAGACATTCAATCGACCTGAACCCCTTGCTAGCCATCACAGGACCCACACAGGTGTGAAGCCCTTTGAATGTCTGGAGTGTGGAAAGAGATTCAATCAGGCTGGAAGCCTTGCTAGCCATAACAGGACCCACACAGGAGAGAAGCCCTTTGAATGCCTGGAGTGTGGAAAGAGGTTCAGACATTCTGTAAGCCTTGCTAGCCATCACAGGACCCACACAGGAGAGAAGCCCTTTGAATGTCTGGAGTGTGGGAAGAAGTTCAGACATTCAGTAAGCCTTGCTAGCCATCACAGGACCCACACAGGAGAGAAACCCTTTGAATGTCTGGAGTGTGGAAGGAGGTTCAGTCAACCTGGACACCTTGCTAGCCATCACAGGACCCACATAGGACAGAAGTCATTTGAATGTCTGGAGTGTGGGAAGAAGTTCATACATTCTGTAAGCCTTGCTAGCCATCACAGGACCCACACAGGAGAGAAGCCATTTGAATGTCTGGAGTGTGGGAAGAAGTTCATACATTCTGTAAGCCTTGCTAGCCATCACAGGACCCACACAGGAGAGAAGCCATTTGAATGTCTGGAGTGTGGGAAGAAGTTCATACATTCTGTAAGCCTTGCTAGCCATCACAGGACCCACACAGGAGAGAAGTCATTTGAATGTATGGAGCAGGCATGTCCAAAATCCAGCCCAGGGGCCAAATGCAGCCCGATTTAAAATTTTGTGTGGCCCTCAGTGACTTCTCCTGCTGGCTCATCCCCACCGACCGGCCCTTCTCTGTGCTGTTTATAGACATCTGGTTGCAGTTTGATGGTTTGCCTGTCCTCCCTGCCTCTGTCAATTACCTCAGCCACAGCCCTGCTTACCCACTCCTGGCTTTGTTGCTGCAGTGTCTTCCCCACCTCCCTGCGAGGGAGGGCAGCATATGCGAGCAGTGGTGCATCTTGGGTGTGCATGCGCCAATTCATAGGCCGTGTAATAGCTGCTGGGCCCTTGGGCACCTTGAAACTGGAGCATTTGCAGCTGTTGCAGATGCACACAAACCACACCCTTTCTCCTCCCTTCAGGCTGAATGGTTGGCCCCCACACATTTTTACCTCACCAAATATGGCCCTCCCTGCAAAAAGTTTGGACACCCCTGGTTCAATTGTTTAGTTTAGTTAAAAAGGCCACCCACCCTGCGAAGTAGGGCAAAAATCCAGGGTAGGCCTACAAATCCTAGATGCCTCTATGGTCCAAAAGTGTGGGAAAGCCAGGGGGTGGAGTCAGAAGATATAAATGCTCCAGCCAGCCTGAGATGGGAAGTCATCCTGCAACCCTCAGAGAGGCCAGGAGGCTCTCGCTGCAGGTTGCCCACAGGCAGAGAGGGGTTCTTGGATATATTGTCCAAACCATCATCACCACAATTATAGAGAATTGCTGAACACTGTGAGAGGGATGGCTCTCATGTCAGTCTTATTAGACCTCTCAGTCATGCACATCATGATTACAGCTTTAGATGGCAGTGCTGAGAGACTCTAGTGAAATCCAGGTACTTCAGAGCTTGGCCTCCAGCCAGGATTTTAACAACCTGCTAGCAGGAGCCAGCCTGTTAATGAGCTCACACTGGCCATTACAGCCATTTCAACATCTCTTGTAAATTTGGTGAAGGATGTTTTTGAAGAGCATGACTGGATTTTGACCTTCAGTACTGCTTTTTCTTTCTTGTTTTCCCTTGAAGTGTTAATATGAATGCTTTGATTCAGAATCAAAGTGCATCTTGCTAATTTATTGATTCCAGTCATGAGCCGATTCTGTTTCTGCTCTGCAGTTTGGGAAATTCTGGAAGCAGGAACAGCAGCGATCCGAGTTGCATGTGACCTGGCTTTGGTTCCCTGAGATTTTTACTACATGCAGTACTTTTTAAAAAAATGAAATATTTTTCATAAATTACATTTTAATCAATCTTTTTTTCTCTCTATTAGAAATACTATGTCCTTACTGATGCTATGCATGTTGTAAGGTATCTTGTATTCCCATCCTAAGATATAAAGCAGGGCTGTCCAACTTTGAACAGGCCGAGGTCTACTTTTTCCAGATGAAAGTGCCTGAGGGCTACTACACTAAAACCTCTACTTATGAATTTTATCTGTTCCGAGCATATGCTCATAAGTAAAAAAAAATGTAAGTAGAGCAGCAGTTTCCTATAGGAATGCATTGAAAATCAATTAATCCTTTCTGGAGGAAACATATTTCAATGCATTCCTATGGAAAAGCTGACCATGCACATGCTTTCCTTACACCCGCTTGAGCCGATGTGGATGGGTACAAGGGAGGTGCATGCATGCTTGCACAGATCACCCCTTCCGCTTGCCCGGGCTGCTGGAAGACTTAAAAAAAGGTGCACTTTCCCTCACAGCCCACCCGGGGCCTGACTTGACTCTACTTAACCTCCTGTTTCCCCCCTTCTCCCTTCCAGCCCCTTTGCTGTCACTGCTACTGGCACTCATAGCTCTCACTCACTTCTGCCATTGTGCAGCTGGAATGGGCCAACCCAGCAGCAGGGCAATCACATCGCCATTGCGGTACAAGGAGGAGGGAATGGCTCAGAAGGGGAGCAGGAGGAGTGGCAGGTCACAGTCTCTGTGAGGCAGCTGTGGGGGTAGGAGGAGGAGGTGGATGGATGGAAGGATGGGAGGAAGGAATTCTCCAGGGGGGAGAAGAGGGGGACATCACCACACAAACAAGGTGGGCATGCCCATGACCTTGCCCCTCGCTGTCCCCTCCACTCCCCTTCCTCCGCTCTGCACCAACAACTCAATTGGTCATGAGACAGTGGCACGCCAATCATCTGGCCGGTAGGGAGAGCAGGGAACTGTGCCCGCTCAGCTGAGACAGTGGGCTGGCAGACCCAGAGCTTTGCTGGGGCAGTGATGGTCCTTGGGGTGGGGGACGGAGGGGTGGAGAACGTATCCTCTCACTTTTTTTATTGATGGCCGGCGGGCTACTTTTGAACCCTTCACGGGCTACTGGTAGCCCCCGGTCTACCTGTTGGGCAGGCCTGATATAAAGGTAGGTTAAGGACTTCCAGTTAAAACTGATCCTATTCAAAAGTGTGCCTTGTTTCCTTCTAACCCAAATATGGTTATTGTCCTCTTCTCCTACATGGTCTTTCAGTATCATAGCAGAGAAAAATAAGATGGTAAATGAGCTCTGCTAAGAGATGCCTCTTGCATCAAGGGCCTTAGTCCTTCAGCAGCACCCAAAGTTGGGGGAGGCAGGGAGTCAATATCACCATTCTAAAGAACAGTTTACTATGGTTGATTTTTTTTACTTTTTACCTTAGTGGACCGTTTAGTAGACTGTTGATCTATGCCAATGTGATATGTCAAAACCACTAGTTTGTCTTACTGGAGATTTGGGGAAATATAGTCCAAAAGGGTTGTTTTCAAGTTCTGGATCTTAATGTCTGAAGATACCTATGTTGGAAATGTAAATGCACTCTTAAAACCCAACTGACATGTAGCCTGGTACAGCATTTCCTGACATTTTTTAGAGTCACAACCCACTTTTATAAAAGCCAAATAACTAGTGAGCTGCTGGGCCATATTTGCATTAAAAGGCATTTTTAACGGGGTAAAAAACATTAAAATAGATTTTTCAACCTAGTATATTAATATTAATATAATAACACACAATTATTTCAGGGGAACTAAATCCGACTCTGTCAGATAACATTTGAAAGGGGGAAAAGGTCAATAGTTTAATTTAAATGTTTGGTGTATGGAAATGAACCTCCTTTCATGTCTCCTGCCCCCCCAACCCTTCAGTGAAGAGATATTTCCCCTCTTGCTCAAATAAACACCTCCCCTCCTGAGCCCTACTCCATGCCCCATCCTGAGTCCCCCTCCCTCACCTCCCCCCCCCCCGTTTGCTTTCCTCCTCCATGGTTGAGGCAGGGTCCAGAGACATCTCCCCACTTAGGTCCCCTCTCCATTCACTGGGCCATCTTCGCCACACCCAGAGGAGTGGGAGACTCACTAGGAGCCAAAGAGGCCACTGCTGCAGAAACAACCTTTCAATCCTACCGCCATCTTGGGCATTGATGTTCCCAGTGAGCACTGTGTGCTCGCCTCATGATGGCCTCTTTGAGCCAGGCTAATGTTTGGACCCAAAGGGCTGGCGTCGGTCCTCCAAAGGTGGAGAGCAGCAAATGACATCAACTCTTTCAGAGCAAGTAGGAGTGATGCAAATGCATAAAATGAAAATCTGCCCCAATGGATGCAGAAATAACTAAGAACTCCAGGTTGCCTCTGTGGATCAAGAGGATTACAATAAATGCAGCATTCATATAATAAAAATAATTGCTACTAGAAACATTACCATGGTGACACCCCCCCCCCAAACTTTATGACTCCCTTAGAAGTAACGACACCCAGGTTGGAAAACTGTGACCTAGTATATCCTTTTCCACGTTTGCTGCTTTCCAGATGTATTAGAATGCAACATCTGTCACTATCAGCCAGCTGAGCCAAGAGGTAATGGCCAAGATGTCTGGATGGCTCATAGCCTGGAAAGGTTGGGCTACTGGGTAGAGTGTTAGACCTGAATCCAGGATTCTTGGATTCAGATTTATCAGTTCATGTATTGGGTTTATACCACATTTTGCTGCTTAAGCGGACACATTCCCCATGTTGGCTTTATTAAAAAAAAACAAATCATGACAGTGTAATATGGCATACATTGTGTTCGCCTGAGGTTATATTTGCCAGATTTTCAAACCTGCTAAGGACCAGATGATTTTATTGCATCCTGATATATAAAAGCCATAGAATCTAATGAGGGTATACTTTCTTTGTCAGTGTACTTTAGAGGGAGCTCTCTCTGTTGATGTAAATTTCCAACCAAGGCAATTTAACTGCATGAATCCGACATAAGCAAGTAAGGAGCCAAAACCTTCCATTTTTCTGCCACATATCTGAAGAACCCTTAATTCAGATGGAAGTGCAGCTGATGCTAAGTCAAGCAGTGGCAAAAGCCTGGCAGCTATCAATCAAAGATGTGCGCACAATCGCTAACAAGATCTCAGCCACAGGAGGGATGAGGAGGCTGAATTGTGCTAGGGAGACAACTTAGGGCCTTTTTACACGACCCCTAAGATCCGCTGGCCACTTAAATTTGGACCAGAGATCTTAGGGGTTCGTCGCTCTTCCTCTGTCCCCACCCCCCTCCGCACTTCCTGGTTGCTGGCTGCGTGAGGGAGGGAGAAAAAAGAAAGAAAAGAATGCCGGCTTACCTCCGTTCTGTTCCCGGCAGCATTCAGATCTCTTAAAGTGGCGGGGGGCAGAAAAACAACAAACAGAAGCCAGGAGAGCCCCACACTCACTATCCTTACACCGGATCAAATATTTTTCACATCCAAAAAGCAGGTACCTGAAAGCTGCGCTGGGACGCGCTAAAGTGGGTGGGGTCGCACTTAATTTCCTGTTAACTCCGGAGCTGGTGGGTAAACATTTTTAATCTCCGGAGCTGGGAGCCATTTGCCCCGGAGTTTAGGGGTCGTGTATAAACGCCCTGAGGGTGCTCACTTGTGATCTGATGGCTGTGGGAGGAACTCTGAGAAGCAGGAGATGGTGTGTGTGGAAATTAAGCTGAGCCCAGAAATGGCAGTTAATAAAGTTCCTTCCAAAAGTAACGCTAAGGGTGGATTTCAGCTTGGACTACGTGAGCTTTAAATCAGATGAACTTTGCAAGTAGTCATACTGGTCCAATAGGAAGCAGGGGGTGTCTATATCTAATAGAGCAACAAGACTTTTTCTAGGCATCACAATGGTTCAGATTTCACAAATAATCTGTCAAGTTCCTTAGAACTGTTCTTCAATCATATTTATTTTATTTTATGCATTTTTTTTTTAGCAAAAACAAATGTTTGGGTAGGCATAATGGTCTCCTTCCAGGAATATCACACATGCTCACTTATGATTATATATCTTTTTTTCTCTCTTGAAGACTTGGTGATAAAGAGAATGAGTGATTCAATATCACCCAGTGACCTTCATGTCTCAGGAAGGTTCTGGCACTAAGTACAAAAGCCTATCCACTACATGTCACTGACTCACACAAAATTTAGGCAGGGAAGCAAGGGAATAATGATCTATCCATCACTTGTGAAAACAAAGGATGTTCAACTTGGGTGTTTCTGCCATGGCCAACATTAGGGAATTGTATTTCAGAGGAGCCATCAAGGTCCATATCCTATTAAGGGTCTTACCGCTCACCCCAGGGCAATATGGCCGGGCTCTTTCTCTCTCTCCTCCTTGGTGCCTACTCCTCTGGTGTCTTCAACTAGTGACAAGGTTGAACAGTTCATTTTTTAAAACTAGAGCTTCAAGGATCCCCTAGCCAAGAGGAGAGCTAAAGTCCATTTTTCTCCAAACCTTTCTTTAAATGGTATTTATTTGTTTGGTGTTATTTTTTGGTTCCTGTCTGGGACAATTTTCCGCATATCACTGCAAACATTTCCCCCTTTTCTAGCAAAAAGACAAACAAGTGGGTCCTGGATCAGTTCAAATCTTAACTGTCTCTGGAGGCCAAAAGGCTGAAGCTGACGCTAAGTTGGTTTGGGCACATCCTAAGATGCCACGACTCTCTAGAAAGGGCAATAATGCTGAGAAAGATCGAAGGCAACGGGAAAAGAGTCAAAGAAAACACTGACTCTCTAAGGAAGCCACATGTTTCAGTTTGCAACAGCTGAGAAAGCACTGCGGACAGGACGTTTTGAAGAGAGTTCATTCATAGGGTCACCATGGGTCAGAGGTGATTTGATGTCAGATGACTGCCGATAAACCTATTCTTAGAACTGCAGAGCTGGAAGGGACCGAAGGATCATCAAGTCCAGTCCTTGTCAATGAGGAATAGTAGGGAATCAAACTCCCAACCTCTGGTTGCGCAGGGTATTATGCTCCAAGGTAGAAAGTTCTCATGTGCTTAAAGAGCCTTGTGGCACAGTGGTTAAACTGCTGTACTGCAGCTGTAACTGTGCCCATGCCTTGTTGTTCAGTTCCAAGTAGCAGCCTCCACCCTTCTGAGGGGGCAATGTGTAGCCTGCATAATTGCCTGTAATCTGCCTAGAGAGTTCTTTAAACACTCTAGGGCAGTATATAAGCAGCACACGTTGCTTTTTAATTTTCTTTAAGTTCCCCCCAAAACGTTGCCTTTTGTATTCAACAGATTAGGAAAACGATATGATTTACAGCAAATGATGCCTTTGGGAGAAGTGGAATCATTACTATGCAAAAGCAATCTTCAAGTGAAAATTACTGGGAGAGACCAGTCAACAAGGGACCAGAGCAACTGGGGTCTCTGAGCAAGAGTCTCAAGAAGACATTAGTTTCTTTTTCAGGGCCTCCAGACATCCCCTTCAAACAGGGAGGGTGGGGGTGGCTCTGAGAACCGCTTGCCTGCTGTACTGTGTGGGCAGACAGAATTTTGTATATCACACCACCTGTGCCAGCTGCTGTATTAGTCACTGCCAGACATGCCCTCTGCTGAGATCACATGCTTTGTGTAACAGAGAATCCAGGAAAGATAAAACGCCTTCTTGAATCCTGAAATATCATTTTTGATGGGCTTGTCATTTTTGCATGCTAAAGGTTAGTGCCTTGGAAGGAGACATTTCTCCTCCAGGCCCTTGGGTGTTCACATACTTGCCTGGTTTCTTTCTGGATTAGGGATGTAAAGGCCCAGAAAAAGACAGAAAATTTTGGAAAGAAACGGTTTTTCCCCCTCAAGGCTTTTTGGTTGTTTTCCAAAAATTGGAAAAATTAATGAAAGAATAAAAATGATCATGGAATGCTTTATTTTAACATGATGAATTAAATATTTTAAGACAGGGTGTTCAAATATTTTCCAAATAATTTCTAAAAAAAAAAATCATTGAAACTTAGTCTTACTCCCTTCTATACCTCTCACCCCCTCTTCAATTCTTTTTATGAGAATGAGGCTTTTATTTTATTTTTATTTAATACGGTGGAGAGGAAATATGAATAATTGTTAATTCTGGATTTTTAAACATTGTTTTGTAGATGGGGTTTTTGTTCCACATAAAGTAGCAAACAGTTCAGGAGATTTCTGAACCCGTGGCACAGTGATTAAATGCCTGTACTACAGGCAAAATTGTGCTCATGACCTGGGGTTCAATAACAGGTAGCAGGCTCATTGTTGACTCAGCCTTCCATCCTTTCGAGGTCAGTAAAATGAGTACCCAGCTTGCTTGGGGGGGGGGGCGATGTGTAGCCTGCATACAGTAATTAAAACTGTAAAGCACCCAGAGACTACTTGAAGTGGTATGGGGAGGCATATAAGCAGAACACTTTGTTTTGCTACTCTACTTGTTACTTAAAATTTCAAATAAATATTATTTTAAAAGTAAATTCTGTTTATATGAATTATTTGGATACACTATATTTTAATATGCTAGTTATGATAATTTTATGTCATGTCAAACTGTCCATAGTCATATTTTATGTTCAAAAAGTAACAGAATGACTTTCAAGCTGTAAAAGGGGGGAGTGCTAATGTAGCATTTTTCAATTTTTCCAAAAATTTCCATTTTTTTCTGAGGGGAAAACCAGAAAAAAATGGGTTTTTTTCCCCGAGCCTCAAAATCTCCAGAAATTTTGCATCTCTAGTCTGAACCAGACGTTTCTCCCTCAGTGTCATCCCTCCTTATTTAGAAAATGTAAAGCAAGGTAGAAATGTCTTGCCTTTCAAAATGAATGTGCATCAACTGTGTATAGTATTTGATTTGGAAAACAAAGTGAAACAGGGAGTGTTTGTCCATTTTGGAACCTTTCTGAAGGGAACTGAGGAAGCCCAAAGTGTCAGTTGGACCTAACTGGGTCTCTCCAAAGTGCCAAACATTGGTCAAAAATTAAAAATCCAGCACAGGTGGGAGTAGGACATGAAGTAAATCACATACTTCTTCGCAGTGGTGGAGGGAGGGAAGGAGGGAGGGAAGGAGGGAGGGGATGCGAGCTGTGCCTGCATACCAGAGGTCAAGCAATAGCTGATGATGGTGCCGAGTGTCAACCTACATCTCAGGTCAGTGTCATTTATCTCCCCCAGTTTTTGTGTTTTTTTCATTGGGCAAATACAAATATGTACAAGATATTTTAAAATATCTTAAAGATAATTGAACAGGCTACAAATCAGAAAATAATTCCCACCAAATGAAACCCCCTTGTTGCAACATTCAGTGGCAATATCTTTTAACTCACTTTTTGGGCTCTGTTTCCTCTGGGTATTGGAAGTGGCTGGATGCAATTTAGCTTACACTCGAGAAGAAGCATGTCCTTGCATGCGGAAGAGTTGAGAGAATCTGTTTCGGTTGTCCTTTATTTGCTCTGACCTGGGCTGCCCTTGCTTCTTCTGCCTTAGATCACTCTTTTTAGGGTTGCTGATGTCACTTCCTTCACACACCTCACTTTTGCCCCACCAAGGAGGAGACTTCTTGCCTCTAGTCTCTAGAGATATACCAGCAGCCATGGCTTCTGACGTCTCCCAATGAATTAGTTAGAACTAGGACTTCTATCACCTTTCCTATCCCAAACACACATTAGGTTTCTTATTTTATTAAAAAGAAGTGAGGGTGTGATTCTATTCTATTTCCATCAGTTTCACAATACAGTACTCAACGTTTGCTGCCAGAGGCAGCTGTCTCAGTCTGCCCAATGGCAAGACCAGCCCTGGACAGAACACTGTTTTTTTGGTTTAAGGGAGAACCTTCCCATTATACATATACAGTATAGCAGTCCCCTTGCTCCACCAGGTGGCTCAATCGTTCATTGCAACTTCAGGAATAGCCAGATGTTGAGCAGTAGAGATGGGCACAAATAAAAAAAAATGGCATTTCGTTTGTCGTTTGTTGGGTCCGTTTCAGTTCGTTTCCATTTTTTGCGAATTTTTGCAAAAAAAGTCATTTTCATTTTCGTTCGTTTCGTTACCATTTCGTTACCATTTATTTTGATTTTTTTGTGATTTTTTTTAGGATTTTAAGCAATTCACTCATATTGCAGTAACGGAAACGAAACGCACGACAAAATTTCCGGCGTTTCTCTTCGTTTTGTTTCATTTTTGAGACAAAATTTGTTTGTCATTTCATTGCGTAACAAAACGACAAAAAACGAAAACGGAAACAAAAAATTGTTCGTTTTGTGCCCATCTCTACTGAGCAGCACTGCAAGGCTTTGTGTTCATTGTCCCAGGCAGCAGCACTCAGGCACTGTGGATCAAGGTGAAAACTGTCTTCTGGTTGTCTCATTGGACGTGCCCACTGGATGCCATAGAGAAAGAGTAAATGCACAGTGTGTTCGACCACAGATCCTCCCTTGATGCTTAATCAAAGATCAGAACAAGCTTCTTTTGGATAAGAAGGTGCTGGGGGTTTCTAAAGCAAGAAGCTGTGTTTGATTTAATGTTTGATCACATCTGTTCACTTGGAAATTTAACACAATCTTCTTTCGGCTGTCTTCCTGAAGGCTGGACCAAAGTATAGCTATGCATGCTGCCTTTAGAGGCAGCCACTCAAACTAAGGATGATGTGCTGCATTCAAGCCTATCTCCTAAGTTTTTCAACGGTCACACTCTTCCCCTTCTTTTTATTGTGCCTTGAATTATCAGCTATAACAACCTGTTCCTTAAGCTCTGCTTATGTAACCAAAGTTTGTATAATTCACGTGTCTGATGGTTTCTTGGTCTTGACACCCTCACCTTTGTATTTCTTAATTTGCCACCCTGTGAATCCAATAAATTCTTAGCATCCTGTAATAAATCCATCTATGAGGGCAATATAAACCATATTATTAGACAGCAGGTTTCTGGGTGTATTTGATCCAGGGATACAAAAGGAAGCACAAAAACTGTGGGAAAAGGTTGAGGAAAACTACCGGTACTGGCTCTACATGTCCCATATATCCCTACCATGTTATGAAAGAAACATCTCCATGCGGGTAATCTACATGCTGTGCTACCTGTAGAGACATCAGCAGCTACTGGATGAGACATACACAATAAAATAACTACTGCTGTCATTTTTTATGTTAATGCTTTTAAGGTATACTCTGTAGGTGACTTGTTCTGTTGCAATGTTTCTTAAGGCCTGAAAAAGCCCTGGAAGTGTAAGGGCTGAGTAGCTCTGTGCTTTTATGTAGAATTTTCAGAATTCTGAGACACTGTCTTATTTTTGGCTGATCATGCCTTCCAAATCTCTCCTACCCCCACCTTGCCACCCACTGAAGCCCAGGGGTGCTGCAGTCAGTGCACATCTGAGCATATCTGCATTCCTTCATTTTATGACAGATTTTATTGCAGTTCTGTCAGCTATGGCAGAAAGTAATGAGCTACGCTGGGAAACACAGATGCTAACCAAGGCAAACCATTCACGGTGGGCTCTGAAATATCAGTCGACACACCCGGGCACCGTTCCAGAATGATTAAGGCTAAACAGTTCCATTGAAAGACAAGAAACAAAGCCAAGTTTCCCAAATGGTGGAATTCTATATTTCATGCTGTTTCATCTTCCCCACCCACGAAATTTAACAGGTATTCTTTCACATCACAGCATATGTTATTCTAACAGGTTTAGATCCTATAGAACTCATGCGGCGTTGTTGATTTCCATCTCAACTCCAGCTGGAAGGACAAATACGCAGCCTCAGCCCACTATGCGCACCTTGAAATACAAGGCAGAAGCTGTGTGTTCTAAAGCCAAATTGACAAGGAAGCACTTAAACACATGTTGAATGAATATGCAGAAATATTCATTAGGCATTTCTAAAACTAATATTCATATTTTGCTTTAACTCTTGTGTTTTAGAAAGCAATATACATTCTACATATATTACACCGATGCCGTTTTTCCCCCAAAATTTTATTATTACTCCAACTCACTATAAACCATGCATTCAGTATTTGTCAAGAGCTTCCTTGCCCACAAAAGCAACAATCATTGCCGACATACAGCATCTGTTCATTGAGCTACAGTATATGCGCTTGTCCTAGAAAGCTCCTTCACTCAAGAGGTTCATCATCACTCAAACTTAGGAGATGGCTAGTTCAATTTCCCAAACATAAGACTTAAGGACAATATAGAATAGCCATTTGTCAAGCATGATTTCTGTCTTTATCTTCTCTTATAAGGCAAGACAATTTCCTTCATTTTCCCCGTTTTGTTCTGCTATGAAGCTTCCAGATGTAGAGCCTTGTTTCATTCAAAGGACCATTGTAAACAGTGAAAATGAAACCAAAAGGAAAAAACTCATTCAAGGGGCAACATCCCTTGCTGCTGTAAAATTATTTATTGTAAAATTTGAAACACAAGGAAATGAGACCAAAATTAGCAAGTACACAATTGTGCTCGATGTTTGAACAATGTGCTCCAGGACTGGAGATATTCTGTTTCCTATAGAAGATCTCAGCATCTTCAGCATCACTCTGGCTGTTACCCAGGTAAGCTTAACAGATAGCATGGCAGATCCCAACCTTGGGTGCCCAGTTTCTAGGACTACAACTCCTAGAAATCCTGGCCAGCACACGGCAAGGACTTCTTGGAATTTTGATCCAAAAATACCTGAGGATCCAAGGCTGGAAACAACTGAGGTAAGAAATAACATGAAAGTCCTCTCTTGGCTGAGACGGTGAAGAGGGCTGTTGCCAGTCCAAGCAGAAAAACACTTGTTGTTGTTGTTGTTCAGTCATTCAGTTGTGTCCGACTCTTTGTGACCCCATGGACCAGAGCTTGCCAGGCCTTCCTGTCCCCCACTGCCTCCCAGAGTTTGGTCAAATCCATGTTGGCTGCATCGATGACACCATCCAGCCATTTCATTCTCTGCCGTCCCCTTTTCCTTTTGCCTTCAATCTTTCCCAACATCAGGGACTTTTCCAAGGCTCCTCTCTCCTCACGAGGTGGCCAAAGTATTGGAGCCACAGCTTCAAAATCTGTCCTTCCAGTGAACATCCGGGGTTGATTTCTTTCAGGATGGAAAGCTTTGATCTCCTTGCAGTCCAGGGGACTTTCATCCAGCACCACAGCTGAAAAGTATCAATTTTGTGGCGATCAGCCTTCTTTAGAGTCCACCTCTCAATTCCATACATCACTACTGGAAAAACCATAGCTTTGACTATCCTGACCTTAGTTGACAAAGTGATGTCTATGCTCTTTAGGATGCTATCTAGGTTTGCCATTGCTTTCCTCCCAAGAAGCAGGCATCTTTTAATTTTATTGCTGCAGTCACCATCTGCAGTGATTAAGGAGGCCAAGAAAATAAACTCTGTCATTGCCTCCATTTTTCCCTCTATTTGCCAGGAGGTGATGGAACCGGTGGTCACGATCTTAGTTTTTTTTTATGTTGAGCTTCAGCCTATTTTTTTCATTCTCCTCTTTCACCCTCATTAGGAGGTTCTTTAATTCCTCCCCACTTTCTGCTATCAGAGCAGTATCATCTTCGTACCTGAGGAAGAATGGACAACTCAGGGATAGCTCAGTGGCTTAGGGATCTGGCTGTGGAGCCAGAGGTTGGAAGTTTGATTCCTCACTGGGCCTCCTAGACAAGAGCTGGAATTGATTATCTAGGTTCCCTTCCGGCTCTGCAGCACTCAGATCCTGGATGTTCTTCAGGGTTGGCAAAGACACTAGATAATTGCACAGGCACAGAGACTGATGCTTGCATGGTTAAGTTCCCTTAGTTAACACCTCACTCCAGTAACAGCGGTAGGAAGTACTCTTGTTCTTTCTGATAGAGCAATGTGTGGTCCTTCAGGTGGTGTTGGACCGCATCTTCCATCAGCCCTGTGGCATGACATGTGCAGAGTGAAAGTAATAGGTTTCCTTTTCAGAGCTTAACACTTTCACCTGTCCATCAGGGACACAGAGAGAAAGACTGCAGCACCTTGAAGACTCATTGCTTTGTAGTTAGTGACACAACATTTCTGACTCGTTTTTATCTGATATGCTCCTAACACAGGTACTTCTTAAACTTTTGCTTGTGGTAATTCTTATTTTCATAACCCTGAGGCCCTTTTTGTACAGCAGTGGGGAAGTGGATGGTTTCAGGGTGGGTTTGGTAAAAAATAGGCAAAGGTGGAATGGTTAGGCAATGACAAAAAGGACAATGTTCTAGCAGGGAGGATGAAGGCACTGCTGAAGAACAGATGGTTTTGGACAAATGTGATGACACCAAGCCTGGAACGTCATTTCAGGTACAGGCATAATTGGGAACATGGGACTGACAAACCATTATTCCCCTATCCCACCCCACCACCACCCCTTTAACCCTTGCATATCCTCTTAGCTATGGTTGTATACAAAAAACCAAAAGAAGAGTATTGTTTTTGGACTTTCTTTCTCTATCCCTGCAAGTGCAATTGAGGTTTACTGTAAGCCTGCAGTCCTAAGCTTGCTCACACCCACACTCGCACTCCCACGCACGCACGCATGCACACACCCACCCACCCACCACACACATGTATGTAATGCACAGTTACAAGATGGGGGAGACCTGGCTCAGCAATACTGCAAGTGAGAAGGATCTTGGAATTCTGGTAGATCATAACCCAAATATGAGCCAACAGTGTGACGTGGCCACGAAAAAAAGGGCAAATGCTATTTTAGGCTGTATCAACAGAAGTATAATTTCCAAATCCCATGCTCGTCCCCCCTCCCTCTATTCAGCACTAGTTAGGCCTCAACCTGAGCTTTGTATCCAGTTCTCAACCTCACACTGACAAGATGCTGACAAGTTGGAACAAGTTCAGAGGAGGGCGACAAGGATGATCAGGAGGCTGGAAACCAATCCCTGTGAGATTCTCCCTCAACATGCACGAATTGGGCATGTTGAGCCTGGGGGCGGGGGAGACTGAGGGACGATGTGATAGCACTTTTCAAATATTTGAAGGGCTATCATAGAAAGGAGGGGAACGATCTGCCTTCAACCGTCCCAGAGTGAAGGGTGCACAACAATAAGCTTAAACTAAGGGAACACGGCTTTCAGCTGAATATCAGGAAAAACTTCCCAACTGTTAGAGCAGTATGGCAGTGGACCCACCTTGAGAGGTGGTGAGTGCTCCCACACTGGAGGCATTCCAGAGAAATTTGGACAACCACACTGAATGTGATGGCAGCTAGGTCTAAGCGTCTATTTAAAATGAAGCTACATCTAAGAAAGTGTTGCATCTTTGGGGATATGGTCAGACACAAGACCACTAAGACATACAAGGCACAAGAAAATAAGATCTATTTTCTGAGCATGCATATTGCATAAGAGTGCTTGGATGGAAAAAAAAATCTTATGACAACTAGCAAGTACTGTATGTCTGAATTCCTTGTTTCCTCTTGTACCTGATCATTTATTCATTCACTCTCTCTCTCTCTCTCACACTCACACACACACACACACACACACACACACACACACACACAGAGAGAGAGAGAGAGAGAGAGAGAGAGAGAGAGAGAGAGAGAGAGAGAGAGAGAGAGAGAGAGAGAGAGAGAGAGAAACCAACCACCTCACCTGGACACTCATGACTATCTGTCAGGGGTTGGAGGGGTGGACAAGGGGCTAACGACAGTGATGCTGTGTATGTTTCACATCCTTAGTATGTTAAAAAAATACCCATAGAAGGTAGCCTTAGTAGCTTACCATGGACATTTTGGTTTGATAACATCAACCCCATTGTTACTCCACACCGCATCAGGATTATATGTAAACATAAGTTGATCAAAACTTTCTCTATTGCTCATAAAAGAGGCAAAACCTGCAAAATACCAGAAAGCAGGCCTGCAGCATGAAACAAACAAACAACAACAACAACTGGGAGTTCCATATACAAAAATGAAGAACTATGAACTCCACATACAAAAATGAAGAACTATGAACTGAGTAATACATGTATTTACAGCATTAGAAACAGGTGAGCTTTCAAGGCCAGCTGTACCCTTCTCCCAGCTGGCCACTGCAGATCCGGAGCAGGTAGAAACAACCAGCCAAGACCAAGGGACTTCTCAAGACTTTGGGACGTCTCACTCTGCTCCGTGTTCTGCAATTCACAGAAAGAAACCATTTTCTAACAGACCCCAAAGGTTTGCCTGTTTCTAACATGCTAGCAGTGGCATTACTCAGCTTTATTTTGAGGTCTGCAATGGATCCTTTATCGCCCCAAAGTGCTGTGGAGTCACGTAGGGGCAGAGCATCCCAGTTTTATCCATGTAAAAGGCATAATCTTTGGCCTATTAAAATGCCTTGCAAATTTCTGCAGAGAGCATATATCTAGCAGTGACCTGTGATGTTATAAGGAAGTCAAGCAAGGCTGGATCCAGATCGCTTAATGTCTTTGATGTGTTACAATCTTAAGCATTTTCAGCGCCATATCACCTTGATCAGCTGGCACCTGATAATGAGAAGAGAAATACAAATGTGAGTAATGACAGAGAACATTTCCTGGTAGTCAAAACACAACAGATTAGCCAATACTGTATATAGCTGTCAGCAGGGTTGGGAGGCGGGAGTGTGTGTGGTGGGAGGTCACAGGGACAAGGAAGTCCATCCCACACTTTGTATATCCTGCTGAACTGGCATGACCTTAGGGACATCACAGGTGCTCCGTCTTTCTATGTGTCCGTGGTAAAAATAGCACCATAATAACCCTCAGCCACTGGCTGGAGGTAAGAGCTTTGGTGTGTGTGTAAACCTCCTTCCCCTATCAGCCCAGCAAGACTCTCTTCCAACTTGCAAGCCAAAGGAAGAGCCCTTTGCAACTTGAGAGTTCCTAGCATACTTGATTTTTATTTATTTATTTATTTATTTATTTATTTATTTATTTATTTATTTATTTATTTATTTATTTATATACCGCTCCATCTAGCTACATGGCTACTCTGGGCGGTTTACAAACTGAACAGAAAGCAAAGCCATAAACAGTAAAATACAATATCATAGATAAGCACAAGTATATAGATAAAAACACAATAACTAGTAAACAATATATAACAAAAACATAAAACAGGAGCAAGATGGGCTACAGATAAAAACAAAATAAATACATAATAGTGATCATTATTAGAACAGATTAATATCTGGGGAAAGCCTTTTTAGATAGCCACGTCTTTAGATGCTTCTTAAAGACTGGGAAGGAAGGTGCCAGACAGATCTCAGCAGGAAGTTGGTTCCAGAGCCGAGGGGCCGCCACTGAGAAAGCCCGATTTCTCGTCAAAGTTTTACGGGCCTCCTTCAGCGAACAGCACCCTCAAATGTCCTGCCTGAGATGATCGGGTGTTATGGTCAGCACCTAGGCCAATAAAAGTCTTCTTTCAAGGTGCTCTTTGCAACATTATGAACCATTTCTTCTCGCTGAATGGTTAGGGGGTATATTGCATTGGGGCCTAGGTGAAGATTCTCCCTCCAATGCAGCTTATTTGTTCACAGAAATGTTGCTCAAGCTTCACAAAATTATACACCTTGGCTGTTACTGCCACCTAAGCAGCTGCTTCATCATTGCAATTAATTGATTGCAACAGAAACATTCAAGCAAAGGAAGCTATCAAGCTGCCATTTATATTCTATTCATCCTCCCAAGGCACAGAAGTGACTTACCATGTGCCCAGCCTTTAGGATCCAGAAGAAGTCTAGGTTATCATAGGACTTGTGAAAAGCTGCTGTCTGCGTGGATTCTGGACATGCATACAACGGCTGCCATCTTTGTGCACTGAAATTTTTCAGCTTTGGCCATTTCAGTTTCCGGATCCATGTTTCTTGGCCTGAGTATGTAACCACGAGAGACAGTTAAGCCTCACACAGAAATGTTTACGAGTGTTCCAGTTGCAACGGTCATTGTACGTCACTGTACAGTTAATTGAGGCAAAGTACCAGTTCTTGAAGCAATTCTATTTCTTTAAACCCGAATTAATGAATGTGGGAAATTGTCCTTCTGCATTCATGATTCAGAATGACAGGAGATGCCCAATATTGTGCCCATATTGCCAGCAGGAAAAGGGATACTAAGCCTTGCACAGTCTGAATGCTGAAAACACTAATAGCAGCAGTCAAGCTGGTCTACAGGATACCCTCTTGTGTTCACTACCATTTACAATGAGAGACCAAAGAGGAGGAAATCCCAGAACCTGATTCCATTTTTTCGTCAGTTTAACATTTCTCACTCAAACACAAACCAACAGTCAGCACTGTTTTTCAACCAGTATGAATAAGGGGACTTTGCTGCAGCCTGTATTCCTTCCAAACAACCATTCTCTTTCGAGATAAGCAAGAGTCTTTTCCATTTAGTTTGATCTATTCCAAGGGGTGATCCGCGCGATCATGCATTCGCCTTCCTAGTACCTGCTCGAGCCACTCGGGCTCAGTCTTGTGAGTAAAGGAGACCATGATGTGAAATATGAGGGAAATGTAAGGCAAGCGGAAACGAAGGTGTGACTTCATTGGGAAGAAGACAGAGTGGCATTAACAGGTAAGTTGCCCAAAGGCTCATTATAAAATTGGTGAGTCATTTAAGGTACAGTATATCTGAACAAATGATGTGTACAGGTGATTAGAAGGAGGCATGATCACAATTTTCCTACCTCACCCTGTTTTATTTTCCTGATTGTGCCAATGGAACCACCCCTGAAATTCTTTTTTAATTGGTTGCTGGTACTATATTTACTTCTTCATCTGCAGCTTATTTGCATGTGAAATGCATACCAACTAGCAGCTTTGTCCTAATCCAGCCACCACAAACAGTGTTACTACAGAGGTGGAGCCTAAGATTTTAAATATGGCTATTTGAATATAGGCTGCCTAGATGCCCTAAGCACATCCGATCTTGCCTGATTTCAGAAGCTAAGCAGGGTCGGCCCTGGTTAGTACTTGGATGGGCGACCACCAGGGAATACCAGGTGCTGTAGGTGCCTGGAGCAGGAACTGGCAAGCCACTCCAGTTTTCCTGCCAAGAAAACTCCATGGACATGGGGTCACAAAGAGTCTGTCACGACTGTAATGACACAACACACACATTTGAATATAGGTCTTCTATGTATAGGTACTTGCTTTAGTATACAATGAGATGCTCTGGTAGTAGCATAAATATGAGATGCAGAATCTTGCTGGTTTCTTCCTGTGTACAGAAAGCTAATTTCTTTCCCACAGAGATGTGAATCCAAATCTGAAAACACGTTTATGATGAATGCGATATCTCCAAATAAATATTTGGAGTGTTTGAGGCAAGGTTCACCGTCACACTTGGGATGTGGGAAAAGGCCATTATAGAGGGCAAAGGGCTCCACCCTCAACACAGACACACACATAAAAGTAACGGAGAACATGGTGTTTAAAAAAATAAGCAGGAAACTCTTGGTATACATCTGAAAGTTGAGTCATGGCAACTGGACTTCTTTTCTGGAGAGATCCAAAGTTTACGTTTTGCTACCCATCCAAACTGCTTCGTCAGTCTGAGGAAAGTTAGGGGAAAGTCCTCCAATTTATAGTCCACCTTGACTTCACATCACCCTGGTCTAAATTGGCTCTAAGTTGGACAATGGCCTGAATAGGTTTGTTAGGTGGACAATGGCCTGGGGTGCAAAGTCCCACCTACGCAACCCTTCCCAACACCCAATAAGTATGGCCTTGCTGGAGGTATGAATTGCTTTTGATTTGTTTGGGAATTGATGAAAGGGCAGCTTGATAAATAGCGGACAGACTCTGTTGAGAGAGGGGTTTTCAGTACACGCATAAATAGCTCCCCTGACCCCTGTCTCAAACCACCTCTCTTCTCTGTCTAATATGTGTGCATCTTCATCTTTGAATGAATGCCTTTTATCCTTTAAATGGAGGTACACTGCTGATTCTTGTCCTGAGCTGTTGCCCCCACACCCCATGTTGGGTCATCCTCCTGTTTAATGGCTTAGTTTCTCCAGTGTAGAAGTCAGCACACTCCTCACTGCACTGCACCACATATACTATATTGTTCCTCTTGTGTTTTGGTGTTGGGTCCTTTGGGTGGACAAGTCTCTGCCTTAGTGTGTTTGTGGGTTTGAAGTAAACAGGGATGTGGTGTTTGCCAAAAATCCCTTTAAGTTTTTCAGACACTCTAGCCATGTAAGGAATGACCATGTTCTTCCGTCAGCTCTGGATCTCAGGCTGATCCCTTGTTCTTCTGGGTTGGCACACTGCTTTTTTGAAGGCCCACTTTGGATATCCACAGGCCTTAAGTGATGTCTTCAGGTGCCTGTCTTCCTTCTTCTTGGCTTCTGTGGAGGTGGGGATGCCCTCTACTCTGTGGTTTAGGGTCCTGATGACTCCCAATTTGTGTTGTAATGGATGGTGGGAGTCAAACAATAAGTACTGATCTGTGTGGGTTTCCTGTAAACTTCTACTCCCAGGCCACGAGCGGGTCCGATGATGACTGCATAATCCAGGAAAGCCAGACTGTTGTATTGGGAGTCTTCCCTAGTGAATTTAATATTTGGGTCCACTGCATTGATGTGGTCCAATTTAGAGCCTATTCAGACCAAGGTGATGTGAAATCACATTGTAAATTGGAGCATTCGCCACTAACCTTCCTCAGACTGATTAAGCTGCTTGGATGAGTAGTGAAATGTTTTGATATCACAGGAAAAGAAGTCAAGTTGCCATAACTCAACCTCCAGATAACCTCATGAGGATGACTGAGAATCCTCACAGACTCTTGGTATACAGTTCTTCAGTTTCTTGACCTGACCCCTAACCTGGCTAGTTTGAACTATTTATCCTTGTAGTCTCTCCTGTCCTAAAAGTTTTCAAGGCATTTTAGCTTCTACGCGACCCTCTGTCATGAAGTTCAGACTTTCAATTCACATTTTGGCTCTCCTTCCTTCTACCTATGTTTTCCTCAAGCCTCTGCCCACTTTCCTCATTGCTTTTCCTTCTTCAAGAATCAGTCCCATCAATTCTCTGAGGTTTCATCCTCCCTTTCTTCAGCTGGTTCCCCAGGTCATGTCTCTTGATGTAATCGAGGCCAAACCTGTCTTCCTTTACAGAAGCTGAACTGCGAATACTCTCTTGCTTGACAACCTTGTTTCCTGAACTGTGAAACTGTTCATTAACATTCTGGCTTGACACCCCCACCCCCAGCCAGCTGGCAGGAGACCTTTGCTGCCACACATGCAATCCAGCTGCAATGGTGACTCACACAATTTAAAATTCATTTTCAGTCCTCCTAAGTATTGCAAGGAAACAGGAATGTATAGGGTGTGATAGGAGAATCTGAGCACACACAAGAAGATTTGCAAAATGCATGGCAGTAAACCACCTGGCACAAATAGTGCATTAAACACTGTGGCCTAACTTCAACTGTCAGTCCTAACTAGGACAGACCCATCGACTTAATAGCTGAAATCCTGTTGCCATAAATCACATCATGTAAGGCTGATGACAGCATAAGCAGCAGTGACTTTTCGGGAACTAAACCTGATTTCTATTCAGAAGGTCTTAAGGCTCCAGGATAATGGCCTGCATTGATGTGAAGCCATTGAGGTCCATAGGATAAGAGGGTGAAGTCTTCAATCACCAAAAATCAAGGCTAGTGGGATGATTTTACAGACGGTGGCAATTTTTGGTTCAATAAAGACTCCCCTCTCCCATTCCACGGCTCCCACTAGATTCTGATGACAAAATTATTACCTGGGAGCCTTGGAAAATTCAGGGAAGAAAGTTTTAATTTCCAAAACAAAACAAAACCAACAAAACAACCAACAAAAACAGCTTTGATGTTGCTGATGTCATCAGCCTTCCTCAATGTAACTTACACAACAGGATTTCAACTAATGAAATTTATGTTAATTTTGACTTAGCAAAGTCCCACTGATGAGCAGGATCTGCTTTAAGTGGAAAACAACAATTGGATTTAGTCCTGAAATGTTAACATCCCATTTCCAGTGAACTCCCAACTTACATCAGAGGCAGCACAATAAACATTTTTGTTAAACAAAAAGCAAAGTGTGCTGCTTATACCACCCCATGGCACTCAAAGGCATCTCTTGTTGTTGTTGGGGGATTGTTAAAAGTTAATTAGGCAGGCTACACATGGCCCCCTGCCCCCAGTTCACTGGGTGCTCAATTTACCCACCTCAAAAGATGGAAGGCGGAGGCAGCTACCTGGGATGGAACCCGGGGTCGTGATCACAGTTTTGGCTGCAGTACAGCCATTTAACCACTGCGCCACGAGGTTCTTGCAATCCTTAATTCCTCCTCAAGTCCCCTTGAGTCAGATGTACACTACGGAAGATCCCTGCTTTGTGCCACATACATTTGTCTTCAAGACAATAATGCCCAGCAGGACTGTCCCACCCACTATGAGAAAAGGTCCTTACCCAGGGTAGGAACAATGAGATCCAACTGCCCGTTATAAACAGTAACATTGACATTGGCTTCCAGCAATTCATCAACAATGTCTATCACATGCTTCATGAAGTCTCCAGCCATATTCATGAACACATTTTCAGACTGACCTAGAGGGCAGAAAGAGAAGAGGAGGCAGGGGGAAGGATTCAGGATCATTTTTAATGGTCTGAAACACAGGCAGTAAAATTTCCTTCCAAAGATAAACAACAACAACAACAACAACAACAACAACAGCTTGGAAATGCAGATCAATAAAGAGACCTTATCGATCATCAAGTCCAAGCCTTGTCAAGGAGGTGCAGTGGGGAATCCAAATCCCCAACCTCTGGTTCTACAGACAGATACCTAAACCACTGAGCTACCCAGCATATTTATTCTTCAGCAAGGGTAACAGCATCACCCAGTTCCTTTGTGGGTGTGAATTTAATTAAAGACGAATCCTGATCTTGGGGAAATGCTGGTTTATAGCCTTCATGGAGCGATGTTCTATAACATCCCAAGAAGCTCCGGCTGACAAAAATGAAGTCTGAATTTCCTGCCTCTGGAGCTGTTTTTACAGCACTCTTGGCTGAAACCGATGGTTACTGATAAACACCAGTTTTTCCTCCCACTAGGTTTAGGGTCTCAACCTGGGCACCCAAGATGCCTTGATCACATCTGAGTGCCTGATTCGAAACCTCTTTTGACACCCTCTCCAGCTTCGTTATTGATGTGATACAATAAAGGTGTGGCTTCCCACACTGTGCTTGCCCTTCTAAGAGGTGACTCTCTTTTTTTAACCGGGCTTCATCACTTGTGTGCATTTTAGACTGCAAGCTCCACTGGGCAGTAAAGTCACCCTACCAGAGGTGATCTTTGGTAAATAAAGACTTGCCCCCTCCCATGCTGTGGCCCCTGATGACCCTCCAGCAACACAAGTGACTACCTGGGTCCTTCAGGGCTTTACCAGGGGGACAAATCAGAAATGTTAATGTCCCTTCTCATGTCACATGCTGGTAAAAGAGTGTATAGCTGGTGGTGAAGAGCTCAGTGAGTTGCAGAACCTGGCTGTGGAGCCAAGACGTTGGGAGTTTGATTCCCCATTGCACTGCAGGGGAGAAGGGTCACCCCGTCTGGCCTGGAGTCTCAAAGCAAAACCAGAAAGCAATGATAGTAACCAACTTCTGTGTACTCTATACTTAAGGGTACTGTATAGGGATACGGCAAAGGGTTGCCATAAGCCAGAATAGACTTGACAGCTCATAATTAAAAATTAAAACGGGGAGTAGGGGTACTTTGGCACATTTTCTTCAAAGTAATCTCTCTGTACAACTGGCACAAAGTCTTTTAGGGCCTTTTTACACGACCCCTAAGATCCGCTGGCCACTTAAATTCGGACCAGAGATCTTAGGGGTTCGTCGCTCTTCCTCTGTCCCCACCCCCCTCCGCACTTCCTGGTTGCTGGCTGCGTGAGGGAGGGGAAAAAAAAAAAGAAAAGAATGCCGGCTTACCTCTGTTCTGTTCCCGGCAGCATTCAGATCTCTTAAAGTGGCGGGGGGCAGAAAAACAACAAACAGAAGCAAGGAGAGCCCCGCACTCACTATCCTTACACCGGATCAAATATTTTTCACATCCAAAAAGCAGGTACCTGAAAGCTGCGCTGGGACGCGCTAAAGTGGGCGTGGTCGCACTTAATTTCCTGTTAACTCCGGAGCTGGTGGGTAAACATTTTTAACCTCCGGAGCTGGGAGCCATTTGCCCCGGAGTTTAGGAGTCGTGTATAAACGCCTTAGTCTCCCCAAAACAGGAGAGGTATATATAGAGAAAACAAACGCTGAGGCACTTTTAGTCTCCCAAAAACAGGACAGGTATATACAGTATAGAGAAAACAAACTCTGAGGCATTTTTTTAAATCTAAAGATGAGAGCCATATTTGACTATTGAAGTATATTATCCACCTTACTAGAGAGACATCAGATATAATGCAGAAGGCTTTACATTACCTCCCCATTTGACATGGTCTGGAATGATTTTCAACTTCTTTCTGATGGGCCCATTCATCAAGTCACTCAGCTTGTCTTTACTTTGATATTTCACATGACGCTGGAAGAGTTTGACTGAAGAAATGGGGAAATGGGAAACAGAGGTTTGCTGGAGACTGCATTAGGCATTTCATTCAGAGAGAGGACACATTTTATCTAAAACGTCTTATTATTTTCTATTAAAGAACTTCAGGGAAACATATGACACAAAGCTTTGTTTAAAAAAAAAACCAAAACAAACCCACAAAACCCACAGTAAAACAGGGTCCTGTAGACTATCTAGCAGGGTAGAAATAAATGTTTAGTGAGTAAACCATAACAGAATAAAAACTAAACAGTAAATAAAAATGTATTCACTTGACACTCATGAAAACTAGGATTTTAACACTAGAGAAGGCAACAGATCATCACCTGTTTGTCATGGAATTTGGTACTACTGCAAGGTGTATAGAAGACACTCAGAGCCCAAGGTCACTGTGGCACATCTCCCAAGTAGCACACACACTCCTACAACTGTTTTGCATCCCATCTCTCTTCCATTTTGAAAGAGTTGGTGAAAAGGAGAGGGACAGCAAAGCTGGTGACATCCTTATGTTTTAGAAAAGCATCCACGGAGGCCATTTTGGCTCCTGATCTCCACCAAAAGCCAGCCTGAAGTAACAGTTAAAAGTGTTGGACAAAGACTCCAGAAAAGAAAGTGTTGGTCTTCACTCAGGTAAAACTTGCTGAGTGAACCCGGGCCATTTGTACTCTTTAAAAGCCTTGTTATTTGAAACAGTCTTTCTAATCTTTTAATATCACTTTCTATTCCGTGCATTTTTTTCTGTGTACATTATTTTAAGTATAGAAGCCTCTTTCCATGCATAACCCTATAATATTACTTTCAAGGTGTCTAAAATTATTTTTGCTTCCCCCCTTCCCCCTTTTCATTTATCTTCTATCACTTAAAGTTTTTAATATATTTTTCTGTTATATATTTATGTCAACACTTTCATCAACTTTCAATCTTTTTGCTTCCTTCTATTCACACTCTATAGTAAATTACCGTATATTAAAATTCTTTAAAAGCCTAATCCACCTCGTGGAGTTGGTTTAAAGACAACGAGGGGAGGAGGAGATGTAGGTCCACCATCTTGAGCTCACAGAGGGAAAGGTGTGAAAAACAAAGAAAAGTCTCTTTAACACACAAATTACAAATATAAGTACAAATATCAAAAATAATAACCCTGTACTACTCATCTCTGTAACTTATGCATTTTCTAAAGCTGGGGCTAAACAAAACGTTTAGTATTAAACAGTGAGGGAAGGGTATGGGCAGAGGGATTTATTTCTCTTCCCCAAACCCCATTACTTACAAATACCTTTCCCATTACTACCAGAAACCTAAAATAACCTGGGGGAAATGGAGTACTACAGAGTCTCATAGCACAGTGGTTAAACTGCTGTACTGCAGCCAAAACCTTTCTCATGATCAGGGGTTCAATCCCAGGTAGCCACGTCACGGTTGACTCAGCCTTCCATCCTCCCCAGGTCAGTAAAACGAGTATCTAGCTCACAGGTGGCGGTGTGTGTGTGTGTGTGTGTGTGTGTGTAATCTGCACAATTAACTTGTAAATCACTCAGAGAGTGCTTTTTAGGCACTATGGGGCAGTAACATAAGCAGAACATTTTTTCTTTCAAAAAAGCCCAACATTTACATTCTACTTTCATGCTTTTAAAAAACACCCAGTTCAAATATTCTCCAAAACTGTCATGATACATTTTATGCCCCTCCTGAGAAGGATGACCAGTAATTTTTATTTCTGTGCCTTGTTTTTTGTTTTACTGTAGCAATGTACAAACTAGTAACTAGAAGAGTGCTAAAAACCAACACGCTCCAACATTTTTATTTTTATTCCCCGCATACTTCCCAACCTTTTTTTTTTGGTGGAGAAGAGGTGAAGTGTTCAACCTGTTTCACATCTTTTATTTTATTTTTATTTCCCACATACTTCCCAACTTTTTTTTCCTTTTGGTGGAGAAGAGGTGAAGTGTTCAACCTGTTTCACATCTTCCACGCAGTTATGCCCTTGATCTTCTAAATAAAACCACAAGTACCTACTACAAAGCAACGTCTAGCAATAGGGGAAGAAAAAGCCCTTGAAATGAGTATGTTTCCCACAGAGCTCTCTCTGTCTCTCATCTCACCAAATGGGAGGGTTTCACCCACAACGGATGCAAGACTCATTGAAGTAGTTTCTGATTCGTGCGTCAGGATATTGTAGAAATTCACTCCATTTGTGTTCTGGGAAAAGAAGGGCGGACACCCACTAAGTTGAGGGCAGTGAGAATCAACACCTAAGGTGAAGCACAGTTGCAGCACGCCTTTAAATAACATTGGGCTTTCCTTATAATTTCCGGCAAAGAGAGAGAGAACAATTCACCATCTTCTCCGCTTTTCCCCTCAATTGGGTTTTTTAAAGATTTTCACCAACGTTTTTACCTTGCTCCAAATCTATGCTGGGTTGCAAGACTTTTGTCCTCCTTTTTTTTCTTTCTGCTTGGGAATTCATCTGTAGCTTGCTATGCATTTTTTCCTGATGCCTGCATTTCTTCCCATAGACTAAAGCACATGGGTATGCATTGACATGTGTATACATGGGCGGGGTGGAGACTACTGCCCTACCAAAGCTTAGTTGTCAATGGCTTCAGCATGCTTTTATGTCCATTCATCGTTACAAAAATTACTTTCCATGCTCTGCATGTAGCCTTAACAAAATTTAAGGGGGCCTCAAGGCTGAAAGGTACCTGAAAGGTACCATCCAGTTCACTCAAACAATCAGTCGAGCCACACTGCTTAATGGACGCACAGTCACCCCTCCACACCAACCCGACTTCTATCCAGTTTCAGAAGAAGAAAATGTAATGGAGAGTAGGATCCCTGTTAACCTGAACAGATGTACAGAAGGTGTGATTTACACAGGTGCAATTGTGCCCATCTCTGCATGGCAGTCCAAAATGTCATTTTCTACAGAAGTATTTAAGAAAAGGTCTAGAGCCTCATTCTTCTTTCTACTTGGGCCTCTCTGTGTCTGTTCTACCAGGTAATCCAAGGTAGGCAAACTATTCTACCTGTCAGTTTCTACAGGGAAATAGCTGAATATCTTCACATGCATTCTTATTGCCTTGTGTTTTGCATGCAGCTGGCAAGGCATATATTTATAGTCTCAGAAGATTTTGAACCCTTTCTTGTACTTATCTAACTCTTTCTCCTGGATATCCTTTTGAAATCTAGATTTAATAGTTCAGAAAATGAATCTTCTTTTCTAAAATGTGCTTAGCAAGCTAACTAACTAACTATACTGAGTGGAGCACTGGTTATTTTATTTATTTTATTTATTTATTTATTTATTTATTTATTTATTTATTTATTAGATTTTTATACCACACCATCTAGCAACAATGGCCACTCTGGGCAGCTAAACTGCAGTACTGCAATCAAGACTCTGCTCACAACCCAAATTTGATCCCAACAGGTTCAGGTAGCCAGTTCAAGGTTGATGCAGCCTTCCATCCTTCTGAATTCAGTAAAATGAGTACCCAGCTGATGCACGGCAAGTTGTTGTTTGCATAATTACCTTGCACACCACCTAGAGAATGCTCCAAATACTATGAGGTGGTATATATAAGTGGAAATTAAAACAAGTATTCTTTCCTGACCCTTGTCACATGAAATTATTCTCCTCTCAAAAGCTACCATGCTGAAATATACCATTACCTGTTCCCCCTTGCCCTCAAACTGTTAATATGCCCACCCAGGTTTATTATAGAGCTGCCACTTACATTCTCGATGACATCCTCTGCCTTACTCCAAAGCAACGTAGCCAGTTTGAATTCCTTTTTATTCATAGCATCCAGGATCTTTTTGGCTGCTGTGGTCACTTCTTTCAAACCTCTATCATCGAGCAAAGACTGCCGAGCAGGTGGGGGGGAGGGGAAAGATCAAAATGGGGAATAAGCATTACTGTATTTTTCTTTGGAGGAGTACAAATGCATCTGTTATCAAGCTGCATTAGTAGCAATAGCAGCAGCAAACACTGCTTATGTAAGTGTTTTAAGTAAGCGTTGGAAGCATTGTTAATTTCAACAGATCAAATAAAAATAAACTGCTGAGACACACTATTACAGTTCATGGTTAATTATACTTGGTGTGTTAAAAATGAAGTGGGAAGTGTAATTGCTCATGACTAAATTCAGGGCTTTTATACTTTTCTTTTTAAAAGTGTGGTATGCAATACCTACGGCTATACAGTGGTACCTCTAATTATGAGTTTAATCCATTTTGAATGCATGCTTATAAGTCGAACAACTTATAAGTAGAGCAGCCGTATCTAAGAAATAAAAAAATAAAAAACTGAAAAAAATAAAAAACTGTAAGTAGGGCAGACTGCATCTAAAATTTGTAAGGCAGTAATTAAAATGCCACCGGTTCCTGCTCTTAAGTTGAGTTGCTGCTAAGAAGAGCAGCTAGTAAGTAAAGGTACCACTGTATGTGAAATATATTTATTGTATTGTATTGAACAGATGTATTAGCTATAATCCTCCCAGATTCTGGGAACAAACTTAGGTTTAAACATTTCATGAGTGTCTATATATACGTATATGCCTCTGGGAGATAGAGGAGTCCTGGGCTAAATCTATTTCAGTCCAGCAATTGCTATGAAATTCGAAGAGGCAAATCTTTCCCCCAAAACCAATAAATAGCACAGGGTGAGATGCTTACAGTGGTGTAAAGATACGGCCCCCAGGCAATCACAGAATCTGAAAAAGGTGAAAGAGAGAGAGAGCTTGAATCATGGTGCATCACATTTTCCTAACTTTCCTAATGAACACTGGTGACAAACCTTTAGGATCTTTTCCTGTACAACATGTACCCTTTAAAATGGATGGAAGTAATGTGCCAATAGTTTAGAACTGTTGTTTTTAAAAGTGTGAATTACACTTCTCCCTTGAATTGCAGATTTGAACAACATGGCTTTGGTTTTACATGGATTCCTCCCCTCTAATAAAGGCAAAAACAAATAATTCAATAGATAAATGCAGTCTCTGAACTGCAAAGCTGTCCAGCCCCTGTCAAGGAGGCACCGTGGGGAACAGAAATCCAAACCATTGGCTCCACAGCCAGATATCCAAAACATATAGACTAGCCAGCAGTTCAGAAATAAATACAGTGGACCCTTGTATAACAAACAGTTTGTATACCATAAAATTTCTACAACATAAAAAATTCCGGATAGGGGAAATTTGCTTAACATAATCGCCTATGGGGAGAATCCGTACAACATAAGAATGGGATCACTCTGTTCTCAATGCATTCCTATGGGAAATTTGTATAAAGGAAAATTTGCTTAACATAATTTCATTTGGAACGAATTAATTCCTTTATACAAGGTACCACTATATTCAAGAAATACTGTCTAGCTTTTTGCCTGCAGGAAGTATCCTGAGAAAGATGGGTCTCAGACTTACCAAGGCCCCTATTGGTGGTGGTGGTGGTGGTGTGGTGGCCTCGGTCTCATGGTGAAGGCCCAGACCCTTGCTCTGGTGCTGGGGCATGTCAGGAGACTGACATGGGCTGGTGTGTGTGTGTGTGTGTGTGTGTGTGTGTGTGTGTGTGTGTGTGTTTTGTGTTAATGAGCTGTGTTTTCTAGTTATATTTTGTGTAAGTGTTATACAGTACACGGATTTTGAACTACAGGGGTGGCGTCTTTCCTAACCCCAGTGTTGTTGAAGGGAGAAGTGCAGTCTTTTGTAATTAAAATACTAGTGTGCCTGAACACAGAGAATATAGTTAATATCATTTCTTACGTCTCCGTAGACATGTAGAGGAGTGGCTTTTAAGTAGCTTTGGGTGACTCTCCTATTGCGCATGTCTGCCTGTTTTGCACCACTCGGAAAGGTTACAACAGGATTCCAACAGTGGCAAAATGAAACACCAAACACTTTCCACAAACAGAAGAGCTGTCTCTTGAATTTTATTTATTTATTTATTTATTTATTTATTTATTTATTTATTTATTTATTTATTTATTTATTTATTGCAAACTGGTAGAAAAAGTCAGTCGTGTACTCATACTTCCCCATCACAACAGAGATAACAGGGCCATGTTCTCAAGATTCCCATTCAAACATACCTAGAGGAGAGATCCATGAATCACCAAGGGCTACTCCACTAAAGTTGCACTTGATTGTCCCGGCTTGGACAGCCTTAAAAAAAAAAGAGAGCAAGAGAAAATGTGTGTTTATTAATGTACCCTTTTAACATTTGGAAGCTGCGTTCCATGCATCTGATGACGTGGGCTGCAGTCAACAAGATTTCTGGATCAACAACATCTGCTTATCTTTTTAAGGTGCCACTAGACACTCTCATCCACCACATCTTCTCCCAAAGCATTCTAAGTATGACCAAGGCAATTTGCTAGGATTTGCAATGCATTCAAGAACAGATACACATTTCGTTTTAGTCCTGGGGGGACAATCTAGGGGACAAACAAATGTACACCATTCATTATCTGCAGATTTCTTCAGACCAAATACACGTAGTGGAAAATCAGGTTCCTTCACTGAGATGCATTGTGATTGTAGTGGATGCTACTGCCCCATGCAGTATCCCCAGCAACACTCCCATTCTCAGCTTGTGGCATGGTTTCAATAAGCATAATGCAATAAAACAAAATCTGAAGCACTGGTCCATAACGCAGAAAGGCTGCTCAAGGTCACTGCACACAACCCTGGAGAGCTCTCACCAGGCCGAGTGGAAAACAACAACAGAGAGCACTGGGGCAGATCAACCAGGGATCTGGCTTGGCATGAGATATGCCCCATAAAAGAATCAAAAATAACTTTTTTTCTATTAGGTGTAATACAAAAATCTGACAAGGCAGTGAGGCAGGGGGGAAATCCAGCATGTTAAGTTGCTGATAAGAATGTCTATGGAAGCCTTTTCCAACCCTTCATATGTTTTGGGACTATAACTCCCATCATCCCCAACACTCACTAATGCAGGTGGTAAGAGTTGTTAACAAAAAGATCAGACTGGTATTAGGTTGGTGAAAACCGGCCAAAAGGTTGAAAAGAGAGGCTCAGACCATCACATTTTACTTGTCACATTTATACCCCCCCTCCGATGTCAACAGACATCAACAGACGACTTTCCGCATTCGTACTTGGTCCTGACAACACTCCTGTGAGGAGAGTTCTGCTCTGAGCGACAGGCTCAAGGCCATCCACTGAATTTCACTGGATTCTCCCAGGTCCCCATCTAGCATTTTAGGCAGGAACTAAAAGCTAGGGTGAAAAAACTGCTGAGAAGGTACATGTTCCCCAAGAGTTTGGAAGCAATGCATTAATAAATTAACATTAAAATGGTTAGTTTTGCATTAATAGGAGGAGAAAATAAAATGGTTCACCTAGCCAATTAAAAACAACATGCTGAAAGCGGCATTTATTTCAAAACTCTGCATCACCACCACCACCACCACCACCACCACCACCACCACCACTACTGCTGAAGATATATAGAGAGACAAATGACCTGCTACTTGATAAGAATCTGTTCTCTTTAGCAGGTAGAAATTTGCTTTTACCTTATGAAGCTCCAAAGCAATGGCAGCAGCCATTTTTCCTCCGTAAGATTCTGAAAAAATGTAGAAGGGGATTTTCTACAAGAGAAGTTGTATAAAAACAGTTTAAGGCCTCAGTCGCACAGGCTTTTTAACTCATCTTCCACAAGCCAAATCAAACCTTAGATAGATAGATAGATAGATAGATAGATAGATAGATAGATAGATAGATAGATAGATAGATAGATAGATAGATAGATAGATAAAAAGCAGATACTTTGGGAGTTGTTTACCTTTTCTGTGGTGCACAGTTGGAAAAAGGCAGGGCAAGTTACAACATAAAATACCCCACAAGAAGATTAGTTTGCTTATGATCCTAAACATTTAAGCATTTCTTTTCCTCTCCCACCACCCCTTGTTCCCTAAGCTGAGGAAGGAAATTTTATTGGATGCAACCATGGAAACCCACTTCCCGTACTTTCTCCGCAGGCCAGCCCGGCGAGTTGAGGTGAGCCCATCACTCTCAGCTTAACATCTCTCAATAAGCCTCATCGTGAGGGAAGCAGGGTTGTGAAACCCTGGTCTTCCTTAGAGCCTCATCTCATGGACTTTCAGTGGTGGAAGAAGAGAGACGAATATGAAGAGAAGGACAAGGTAAAAAGGGACAGGGAAGAAACTAAACACTACACCTGGAACACGTCTTGGGGACATCTTCCTCATTCCTGAGTTCCTTTTGAAAGCTACCAGCAACTGCCTAGACCTAGAGGGAGCGTTGTGGTGCACGGGTTGAGCTGTAATACTGCAGTCAAGCCTCTGCTCATGGCCCAAGTTAGATCCTGACAGGTTCACCAACTTCAGGTTGACTCAGCCTGCCATCCTTCTGAGGTCAGTAAATTAAGTACCCAGTTTATGGGGGTAGGAGTGGGGCACAAAGTGTATCCGGCCTAATTAAATTGTAAAACTCCACAGGGAGTGTTTTAAGTGCTATGGGGCCAGTATACAGTATAAGCAGCACGCCTTGCATTTTGCTCTTTTGAAGCCTTTTTGCATGGCAACTGGGGCTAGAAAATTGAGAAATTAGGTTTACAAGTGGAGAGATGGTTAGGCAGGGGAATTTTTCCACTTCATTGCAAATGGACCATTGAGCATGGAGGGGAAAGCACCACATTTAATGATCCATCACCTCATCAGGTTTACCTCACCAGGGAGAAAACCCCTGCAAACCACACTGTACAACAACAATGATGTACATGTTGTTCTCAGAATAACGCATACAGTTACCTGACTCTATGCTATGGGTTCCGTTGCTTACCTACAGCACTACTGAAAGTAAGAGCCTTCCTGTAACGTAAATATTCTACCTTTATCTGGCCACAAGAAGTGAACGGCAAACTTTTACTTGCCTGGAATTCTGTCCTGGACTCAAAGAACTGTTTGAGAAGTACCATCATATCTGAAGTGACCGTGCAAAGGTCCGTGGCATATGCCAGGGTGTCGTTCACGTAGCTGAACCCAGCGCCGACGGGGTTATCAACAAACAGCACACTTGCTGCCTGCAGCTGTGACACCAAAAGAAAGTAGGATTAGTCTTCGACTTGTAATAGTAACACACACCCATGTGTTAGCAGCAGGGAGGTGGATAGAGGCCTTGCTGAACGAGACATAAACAGAATAATGTTGCCTGGTTAAGAGGTGTTTCATTTCTCTCTCTCATGAGAGTCATGAGTGTCCAGGTGAGGTGGTTGGTTTCTCTCTCTCTCTCTCTCTCTCTCTCTCTCTCTCTCTCTCTCTCTCTCTCTCTCTCTCTCTCTTTACAACCTTACACGCTTCCTCTAGTTTGCTTGACTGGGGGAGGAGAGCTTTCTAGGGCGGGATTACCATCAATCTCTCTAGCACTGATCAATAATTCTCTCCTCTGTCTTAATTCAAAGAGAGCCCTGCCTCTCTGCTGAGGGTTCTTTTACCTCAGAGTCGGTTAAGGCCAATTCATGGTGGCTTGTATGAAATGTCTGGGGGGAAAAGTTGAAGCCGAGTTGTTAAAAGCAATCTTGCTGAGGATTAGTTTGTTGTTGAGATATGCACATCTGTAAGTAAACGGGGCTTTTTCATTTCTTTCTACTATTAATGAGAACCCAGGATGCTGTGAGATGGCATTATGTGGCCTGCGAATTTAAATTATAAAACTCAAAGAGTGCTTTAAGCTCTGTGGGGTAGTTTATAAGCAGCACACTCTGCATTTTTTTTTAATGTCGCAGGATGAGTCATTGAGACAAAGTGCCAGTTCATAAGAGGCAGAGTATCTGGGAACTAGTAGCTGTGAATCCTTGTACTTCTGCTGGCACAGCTGAGCAAAGCTGAACCAAAATTTTCATAGCTCTGCAACAAAAAGCTGGACTGATCCAAAATGCTGTTTTTAATGTTTTTATAGTATACAGGCAAGTTGTAAACATAAAGCAAATCAAAGTAAATGCCCTTAGAATACACTTTTTTGTTGTTGCAGTGTGACTTCCAGTATATTTAAGAATCCTGAGAACACAGAGTGACACTGGTCTGTTTAAGAAACAACGACACACATTGTTGCTCAGCAAGGATGCTGAAAACCATCACTAAACAGAGATATGAAACAAAAATGTTGTAGCATAGCCCTGTTGCAATGGTATCTCTTTAAAAGTATGATCAGGAAGAACACTTTGTCTGAAAAAAAAAAGCTAGGAACACCATTTCCTGGCTTAGGGACAAAATTATGTTAGTCGGGGTGACCAACACATTTGCAGTCAAGGAAAATCTGCAAATTTCTAGTTACAAGCCATGACATATACATACCCAAGTGGTCCTTCTGGGTTTCAGGTCTGCATCTAAAGGGCCAATCTCTTCAAAGTTCCCGTATCCAGAGCCTGAAGCCCCTGGGCCTCCCTATGAAACCCACCAGGTGGGGAAAGAGGTGGTGGTGGGTAAAAATACAGTACAATTAGAGACAATTTACAGTGCTCTGTTCCTTCTTCATTTCCACCAAAACCCTGGAAAGGAGACAGTTGCAGGTCTTTTGTTATGGAGGAACTGTGTGTGTGTTTGTTTGTGTGTGTGTCGGGGGGGGGGGTTGTCCCAGGATCACAGAGCGAATCTACGCCTTTGTAGAATGTCCTTGCTTTCCTCAAAAACAAGCAATGCTGGTCCTTATGCTGAGTTACTGGAACAGGAGTTCTTCCTTCCTCTGCTTTTTCCTCTGAAATGGAGCTCTGCACCTTTAGCAACACAACCAGGAGAATTTCAACAGGTGCAGTTTTTCAGGGCATGGACAGGAAGTGTTGGGGGAAATGGCACCGGCTTAATCCCTGCTTGGTAGAGACAGAGAAGTCTAGAGTCCAACAGAAAATGATCCTAGTTGACATACAGAAAGTCAAATCAAACCAGGAGAAAGTATTTTCCCCTTGTTTCCAACCCTTCTTTATATTCTGCTTCTTTGCCCTCAGGCACAGCCCTGGCTCAGAATAGAAGGAATGACACACATAGGGTCAATGGGAGAAGTAGAAAATCTAAGTTTTAGGACAGGATTTTATAACACCAAACAAGCAGTTGCTATTACAGTTCCATCTAAAAATAATAATAATAACACTTCACTACTTGTTTCATAATGTAATTACTGTTAGATTATTTTTAAAACACACACACGCATGCATACACTTCAGTGTTAGCATCTAAGCAAAAGGCACAGCACCACAACCAAGCAATTGTCTTCTTCCAACATTTCATGACACTGCATCTATTTCACCAAGTTTCAAAAACATAACTTGGCCAAAGGAAACATTGCTTGGCAAAATCCACCCTGCTATGAACTTTTGGGCTTTAAATTCCTGTATGCTAGCACAAGCCTGATGAAGCAGGTGGTCCTCCTAATCCACAAAAGAAAATAGACTATATGATTTTTTTAAAAGTGGCCTATAAAGGCATTGCCAACTTTTGCATTTGTATCACAAAAGCAGTGGTGTTTCCAGACATCCGGCATCAGATGCTATAGCTCACAAAAGTTTGTGCAAAAATAAAATTTCAGGTATTGCATGGTTTCTTTAAAAGTCATTTTTGCTGCAACAGATTGAGATGGCTCCCCCTCCCCCTAAAACCCTTGTTAAGTAATTAGCAAGTGATAACATTCAGGCCTCTCTGAGAAAAAGAATTTACGTACTAATAAAGTTACAGATCAAGTTACTGTTATTGACAGAACAGTGGGAATGACTTGAAAAATATTGGCAACTTGATGCTTGCCATATTTTCACTCATTTTTTAAATTTTCTTGCCACCTGTCTTATACTTTCACCTTCTTCTGCAAAATTTACACTGGGTAAAGAATCTGCCTCTTTCCCCTGTTTCTGTTAAGCGCCATGTTTACTGATATGCCAGAGAAACAGTAATGGCTCTTGCAGCAACCAAGGGAAGGGAAAAACAGTTGAAATGCAGAATTCCTCAGAATGACAAGCACGGAATGATCTGTGCCCGACTCAAAACCATTCTACAGTGGTACCTTGTATAAAGGAATTAATTCGTCCCAAATGAAATTCTGTTAAGCAAAATGTCCTTTATACAAATTTCCCATAGGAATGCATTGAAAACGGAGTAATCCCTAATCGCAACCATTTTTATGTTGTATGGATTCGCCCCATAGGCTGTTCTGTTAAGCAAATTTCCCCTATCTCTGAAATTTTTCTGTTGTACAGATTTTATGTTATACAAACCACTTGTTATACAAGGGTCCCACTGCATTTAGTTAGTTAAGCTAAAGGAAGGCAGAAATCAAATGGGGGGGGGAGTTTCTTCCAACAAAGCACAAATAGAAAATTGTGGTTCTCTGAGTCCTCCCGGGTCTCTGCATGGACTATGTAAGGGCAACAGCTGATGGGAGCTGCAGATCATCAACCTCCCCCTTCCTTAAATGAATGTTGGCTCCAAATGAGCAACTCCTGATACTAACATTCAGAATATCAACATGGCAGTTATATCATCCCTTAACAGATTTTGATTGCAAGGAAAATATATGTGTTGCCTGGAGGAACCTCAAGACAGCTACACATTTTAAGATCAGAGAGCACGGCGCCTAGTCAACTATTCTTTCACTTCCTAAAAGTCATGGGCCAAAATAACTCTTTGAAAAAAAAGTGTATAGTACATGCAAACTGCCTGTGGGACAGTCCACCAGTGGATTAAAAAATGCCCTTGTAATTGCTCTTCTGCTCTGAATTTCTTAATCAGGAGTCTGGCCAATGGTGTCCACAAACTGCTAAAGAAACAAAGGTAGCACCATCCGTTTACAAAACCACATTGCAGTCGGCCCAAACTTACTTGAAGCCACATGATCAGAGGGAAGTCGGTGAAATTCTGGGAAGGGCTGTCTGCATAATACAGCCACCAGAACATGCTTGCATTGCTTCTGACGGGCACATATCCCCATGCCTGCTTGGGCTCTTTGGGAGGCTTGATAAAATATCCTAAAAGGAGAAGCACCAGAGAGCACATTTTACAAAGCAACAGTGCTAATAACCGTGAATCGGACAGGAGTGGATGGGCAGTTCCCTCGGCCTAATGCCAGGCGTTCTGTCAACATGACCAGCAGAGGACTGAGATGACATAGGTATCCTGTGGCTCTCTTGCGGAGCCCTGCGAAAGAAAAAGACTCCATCCATACACTTTCGGAGAAAGGAACGTGATTATGTGACCTTCACAACAAGTGTACACAGAGAAAGGCCTTATCTCATATCAGAATATCTTACAGTATCACTCAGAGACATGAAGGAGGGTGTTTTATCTACACCCAGGATGCTACATATCATCTCCTGGCATCCCTGGCCTCAACAGTGTTACCTTGGGATAATCCAACAGGATTAGCATTCCTGTCCTCTGGGAGCACACATGGAATCAACAAGAGGCGGCGATGGGGCCATATTAACTTATGAGGGTGGAGAAGTGGTGCAACTCACTTTAAATCGCATACCACTTTACCACCTCAGACCTCCCTGCAAGCAGAAATACAGCACATCAGGAAAAGAGACCTTTCCTAGTTCTCTCCATGCGGTGGTGATTTTGGGGTGAGGGCACAGGGAGGGAGTTGATTTTAGATCTATGGAAGCATTAAATAACACCCCCCCACACACCTCACAGTTTGAAAAGGTGGATCACTGGAATACAATCCTATGGATCCTGGTACTGAAGCAGAAGTTGCACTGAACATGGTGGAATGCACCTTCTCAATGCATGGTCTAAGAAGCCATATAAGGCACCTGCGCTTCAGCACCTGTGTGGAAAAGGAACCTCCTGCAAATGTGGCATTTGTTACTGGAGAATCCCCTCTTTTGCACAGAGGTGAAACGTCATGTCCTTATCCTCCTTCAGATGCCATTATCCTCGCTTTGGCTACATGTAGGCCTATTATCATAGGCAAACATGTTCAGGAACTTCCTTGACTAAGGCTGCCAACAAGCAGAAGCAACCCAGAAATCTGTTTGTTCAAGGCAAGAGACTCTTTGACGGTCACGGTGCTTTTGATTGCAAGCCTGATGATCCAATGCTGGCCGGGGCTCCTGGGAGTGAGAGTGGTGGCGAACCTTCAGCACCTCAGATATTTTGGACCACAACTCCCAGAATTCTGAGCCAGTATTGCCAATGACAAAAGGCTATGGCAGTTGTGGTCCAAAACATCTGGAGTGGCGAAGGTACGGCACCACTACAACTGAAGTCGCTTGCATCTGCTTTCAGGCACTGTTCCCTGTTTTTCTCTTGGGTCTCCCCCTGTTTGCTCTGATTCCTTCAGCAAGTATTTCATCAAGAAACACAAAACAAGACAAAAAGGTTGTGAAACCCATCTAATGGAATAAATATTAGCCAAGGTTTCTTAAGCCGTCACCCAATGTGATAATTATGTTGACATCTACTGTGATTTGACTTCCCAACTAACCAGACACATCATTTCAGAACAAGGCTCAATGGTGAAGTCTGTCATTTTCTGTATTACGACATGTTGTTTTTGCTGTTGTTGCTGTTTACAGACCCAGGCTTCCACATCAAAACAAAACCTGAATACCAAACATGAGTCTTAAATCATGACTAGGTGTGATATGCAACTAAACACCCCTGTCCCTTTACCTTAAAGCCCTGCATGAATGCTTTGCCACATAGCATATGCATTCTGACTCTAATGCCTGAAGAAGTAGGCAAGTTCCATGAAAGCTTACATTACAGTATAGCAGTTGGTCTTTAAATGCCTCAGTGTCTTATTCTGCTTTTGTTCTGTGTTCTTCTTGATGTGTTTGCACAGACTAATACAGCTAGAACTTCGAAAACTCCAGCAGGTAGTTTCTATTGTTGTTGAGATTTAAAAAAATCCAACCTCACTGCAACAAAAATTTAAAGTGCACAAAAAAGCAGTTCCTTTGTGCTCATTACATCACAATAGAAAGAGCTGAAAACAACAGAATAGAGTAGGAGGGGCTACTGTCAAATCAATGTTGGTTCCTCTGCAAATAATAATAAGTCTGAAACCAAAGGACCTCCCTGTTTCAGCCTGCAATCATCAAGGCAACACTTTCGCAAGCACAGGTGGGCAGTAAAAACCAATTCCTCTGTAAGAGCCTTGGTCTGTTCAGTAGGTCCCCCCCTTCAATCCCATATTCTATCAAATTATTTCATCACCTTCCTCCACTAATTAGACACCAATGTATGACTTAGGCCTCTGCAGTCCTGCTGAAGTGAATGCAACTCCTCTGGATAAGAGACAAAACAAGTTCCTCTACCCATCCGTGGGTGCAAAGCTCATGTTGTCCATGAATTCCTTCTGGAAAATATTGCCACCCACTGCTCAGCTGTTAGCAATTCCCATGGGCTGACCTTCAACAGATTCAGTGCATTACTGTGGGTGTTTATACACGACCCCTAAGCTCCGCCGCAAATGGCTGCAAGGTCTGGACCTTAAAAATGTTTACCCACCAGCTCCGGAGTTAACAGGAAATTAAGTGCGACCCCGCCCACTTTAGCAAGACCAAACAGCAGTTTTCTTGTACCTGCTTTTTGGATGTGACAAATATTTGATCCGGTGTAAGGATAGTGAGTGCGGGGCTCTCCTGGCTTCCGTTTGTTCTTTTTTTGCGCCCCGCCCCTTTAAGAGATCTGAATGCTGCCGGGAACAAAACGGAGGTAAGGCGGCATTCTTTTCTTTCTTTTTTCTCCCTCCCTCAGGCAGCCAGCAACCAGGAAGTGCCGAGGGGGGTGGGGACAGAGGAAGAGTGAGGAACCCCTAAGATCTCTGGTCCGAATTTAAGTGGCCAGCGGATCTTAGGGGTCGTGTAAAAAGGCCCTATGTTTCTTGGCTCCCATTGATTCTCAGTTATGGTAAGCAGGTAACTATTAAAACCCCTCAGAGGTCAAACAAACAAACATAGAAAAACAAAAGAAAGGATGGTGACCAGTCTCCTGTAGAATGAGTCATATGCAATATACGTGACTCTAGCAGGCAATTTAGATCACGCCTGCGCCCACACATACACACACCATCTCAGAAAAAGGCATTTCCTTTTTAGAATAAAGTAGAGGGAACTCATACATCCATGGTGACAAAAGGATAGATGGGAAACAGCGTCTCAAGATGTATGAAAATGAGGAGATTTAACATTCTGGGCCTTAGATGTGGCTTCCTCCAAGTATGAAAGATCCTTATTGAGAAGGGCAATCGACTGGATACTTGGGCTACACACAACATCACCTTGTGGTCTAAAGGAGGAAATAGATTTGTTGCCCTGGGTATAAAACAGCCCCACTGCTTCATTGATTATTTAACTGCCATTGACTTGTCTGCTGGCTGAGAATACATAGTTAGCATCCCTCCTTTGTATTGGTACTCTGGATTTATGTTGGATCTGGCACAGACAGAACGAAAAGCTAAAATTCTGAAAAGCTGGTGTGTGTCTTAAATGCTGTCATTTATCTATACTAGGAGTTTATTGATCTTATTATGTGCATATTCATTAATAATCTATACTGCTTACTACATAGATAATAGGAAAAATGAACTTTAACTGCCTAACCAGTTGCTTTAAAATTATTTTAAATAAACAGATATATTTTGTCTTATGCTTAGCTGCTGAAGAAGGCCACAGCTGAAACACATTGAGCCTGAGTTTCTTCAGATAAAGTCTACTTTGACATTTTCATCCATCTTGAGACTCTCTCATTCATATTATTTTCTTTTCAGAAACCATGTTTCTGTTTCTAAAACCAGAGAAAAACCACACTTTCAGTTTGGGCTACACTGGAGACTATATATGCCAGCTAAATGAAAACTCTGCTGAAAATTATATTCAAACAGCCCTCTGAACATACACTGACTGCCGCTAAGGAGAAAAGCTCAGCATCACCAGGAAAGAAAAAGGATCTGTTTGATTATTCTAAATGCAGGGTTTTCTCTTTTCCTGGACTTTTTAAAACTAGCCTAAGATTTGATAAAACACAGCCCGATATCAATACAGAGATTGCATGCAGATAATCAAGTATGATACGTGTTTATTTAATCCCTCCTTTTGTCATATTTCCAAAGTATATGGTTAATTTACCTAGCAAAAACAAGAGCTGCCTTTTCTTTGACATAGTTAAATGTCCTTTCCTTGGCAGACAGAGAAAGGTATTTTAAAATGAATCTTAAAGAGAGTGCAGTTAACTTTCTTAATCCCCTGTCTACGAAAGAATAATCATGTGGCATCAAGTAAATTCTGACTTCTAGTGAACCTTTCCAGGGGTTTCCAGGTAGTGAGTACTCAGAAGTGATTTAGTTTATTATTTTATCTCTTCCCATTTTCCCTGCATTATCAACTGCTGTTAAGCTTCTGAATTTTAAAATGATTTAAAATCTCTGTGCTGGTTAACCTGATTCTATCGTCATACTTGCATTTAAAATAGGTGCAGCTGTAGGGGTTTCAACCAAGCATAAATTGAATTAACTTTTCCTAGCCGCCCCGCCCCACCCCCGAAAAGGGCAGTTAAAAAGAAAACCAACACCCCTCTGCGTTACACACGTACACACCCATTTGGATCGGTCAATTCCCGTCAATATTTACCTGAACTCAAAGTCACTAGAGAGATGAGCAGAACAGGACACCACTTCAGTAACATCTTTGCAGGAACCCGGTGATTTCCTATCGAGAAGTCATATGACTCCAGTTCCTTGTCAGCTGCCTCTGCCAGGGGGAAGTGGTGGACTCGTTTTATAAAAGGAACCGGCTCCCAACGCCTGCCCAGGGGCGCCCTCTTTCCGCCTTAGGTGGGGAAGCGCAGACCGTGTTGTGTGTGTGTTTTCACAGCTAGTTCCTGAAAGCTTTGCACAACGTCCTCTTGGATGGGATGAAAACATTTCCCGCCCGTCATCTGGAGGAGCGACCACGATACAAGGGAGCAAGTTTGTACCAGGGGAGCTGTGGAGGTGGCAGGTGCTGACGGAACTGGCAGAGGCGGAGGTGTGCCAAATGGCTGGGAACTTCTCTGGCAGAGCATGACAGCTTTCTGAAATGCAGTGATGCAACGTCATTTTTCTTTGCTGAGGGGAGGAAAACACCCACAACATCTAATCTTTCATATCTCTAATCTCCTTTGCTTGCTTAATCCTGGCGTTGATGCCCACCACCATTGAAGTGGAACCTCTGAATGTCAAAGGGTTTGTGAAACTGGTGCTGGCTGATCTTTTTGGCAGGTGTGCCACAAGTCCAAAGTCTAAGAAAGATGTCTGTGAATATTCTCAGTCATCCAAGTGAGGTTATCTGGAGGTTATCCAGGCTACCTGTTCAGACCAGGGTGATGTGAAATCAAGGTGAACTATGAATTAGAGGCCTGGCCACTAACTTTCCTCAGACTGACAAAGTTGCTTGGATCTGAGAAGTAAAGAAGTCCAGTTGCCATGATGCAACTTCCAGATAAAGTCTAACAAAGGGCAACTCTCATGCATTTTACAGTCATTAGATCTCTGAGTGTGTTTTGGACTCTAGTGCATGCATATTTTCCTGCTACACTCCCTTATTGTCATCATTGTTACAAAAAAAAGCATGCTGGTCACGGCAGCTTCCCATGACCAGTTCATCAGCAATGGTGCCAGGCTCTCCCTGCTTACCAAAGCTGTGTTCCCCCATCTGGCCAAGGAGAGCTGCAGCTCAGACATAGCAATGCTCTAGGGCTGTGGTGGCACTCCTGGCATGCTAGATGTTTTGGACTACAACTCCCAGAATTCTGAGCCTAGATTGCCAATGACAAAGGACTGTGGGAGTTGTGGTCCAAAACATCTGGAATACCAAAGGTTCCCCACCACTGCTGCAGGGCAGTTTCCCTCAACATCTGGTCCTCTTGATATATTTTGGGCCACTCCAATAAATCTGATACCACTCCCCTGCATCTGGCTCTTGAAGTACCCTGCTCTGGTAGTCTCTGCATGCATTTTAATTACCCTATGTGAAACCATTAAAAGCTTCCAGCCAGGAGTGCAATCGTCTAATAAATCTTTGCAATTGTACTCCGGGCAAACTTTTTAAAAAAGGCGGTTTCCACCCGTTTCTGAATAAAGCTGCACCTGTCGAATTCCTGCCTAGCCCTCCTCTGTGAAAAGAAGACCGGCCAAATTTAATGTTTACATTCCTCTTCGCGGCAGAACGCGCTCGGGCGTGGAAAAGCCCTACCCGCTCGCCCGCTCCTCCGCCTCCTTCGCGTTCTCGCTTAAGAAGCTTCCTCATCTGGTTGCCAACCTTGGAATGGGGAAACGTAAGAGGAAGCAGCAGTTCTCAGGCGCCGCTCACGGTTGACGGCTGCTGTTCGAAATGTAAATCTTTCCTCGAGCTCGTTTGTCCCCCGCAGCGTTCCGTAGCGGCTGCCTTTCCCCCCCCCTCCCATTTCCAAGATGGCGGCGGCCGGTAGCGGCGGCCTCGGGGAGGCGCCGGTACGGTTGCGGCTGCTGTTCGACTACCCTCCCCCGAGCAGCCCGGCGTGTGGGTTGTGCTGGCTGCTGCTCGAGCCCAGCCAAGTGCGCCTCGTCACCGACCTGGTCAGCCTCATCCGGGAGAAGTTCGGCTTCAGCCGCCGCGCCCAGCTCAGCCTCTTCCTCGACGGGGCGCTTCTGCCGCCCACCGAGAGCGCGCGGCTGGTGCGGGACAACGACGCTCTCCGGTAAGCGAGCGAGCGAGCGAGGAGCATCGCAGCGCCCTTTGGGGGCAGGGAGCAGCCGGCGCAAGGAAGGAAGGTGCCCCGCACCCTGGAGATCAAGCCAGCTCCTCGAGGTCTACAGCTCTATCGCTGTTGTCAGAGGGGTCTGTTTCTGAGCTGAAAAATAAGAACTTACCCAGGAGGGTTCCCCCCCCCCCCCTAGGCTTGCACCCACTCTCTGGGCAAAGTGGGACGAGCCCATGGCGGACATCATGCCTGGATTAATTAAGAAGCAAACTCTAGTATATGTAGAGATGCAGTCCTGGTTTGAAGCCAGGTGGATTTGACCCAGTAAAAATGACTTGAAAATCGGTATGCTGTTTGTTAATCAGGCTATCAGCTACAGAGCAGTGCCCTAATTCTCCATTCTTTAATCTGCAAGCCTAAATACATTGAGGAAAATTGAATCTGTTAGAACAGTGATGGCGAACCTATGGCACGGGTGCCAAAGGTGGCACTCAGAGCCCTTTCTGTGGGCACCCGACATCGCCCCTTCATAGCCACCTATATACAGGTTAAATTACTGTATTGGCTATACTGAAATGTTAAAGGCAAGACACACTTACACTCAGTCAAAAATTTGGGCTGATCTGGAATTGCAGCCAAGGAGAAAAATTTCTGTTTTCTTTTGGAACACGGTTTATCTTAATCGGGTCTCCTGAAGGAACGTACTACATCCCAGTTCAAAAAAAAAAAAAATAGTGGGTTTTGAATTGCAGTTTGGGCACTCAGTCTCTAAAAGGTTCACCATCACTGTGTTAGAACATACTTTCCAGTAAGCATCTGTAAGTGTGTGTGCTGTGTAAGGCACCGAAGCTACAGTATAAGTAAAGAGGCCTGTTGAGATAATTAGGATTTCTTGGCTTTTATCTCTGCACATGGAAGGCTGTGTGACTGAATCAGCATAGTGTGGAGACATGTAAATTGTATTGTGTTTTTTTTTTTCTTATCCATTTGGCAGGGTCAAATTGGAAGAGGTTCTTGGAGGAGACAGTTCTGATCAACTCACCAATGGTTTCTGCTATGCATCACTGGCTTTGATGTAGGGCGGAATGTGTCCATTCTTAATAGTTCACCTACGGAGAGCCTTTGTTCTGGCAGTGGTACAGATTTTACACATTTCCAAAGCTCTGTTTATATTGATCAGATTGGATCTCACATGTAAGGGTTGCGGATCTATACAATTCGCAACATTCACAGATTTCGGGCATTCATATCAGAGGGGTCAACCAGGCTAAAGGAAATCTTCCTTCAAAGGTTAGATCCATAGTGCTTTTTGTCAGACTTGTAGCTCTTTCTAAAAACAGATATTCCATTCAATTTTTTTACCTTACAACATAGCCTGCACTATTCCCTCAGAAAGGCTTATACTAGATTAAGGTTCGAACTTTTGGAGTCTAATGAATAAATATGGTCCCTTCCATAACTGGCCGTATTGTGATAGATAATGCGGTGCTACTGTCATTGAAGATATCGCTCATATACTATTTGACTGTGAGTTATACTGGGCACTTAGAAAAATTATCTTTCAAACACTTGGCCAATACCCTTCATAAAAATGTGAATTACACCATCACTGTGTTGCTTACTTTTCTAGTAAGCATCGTAAGTGCCAGATGCTACAAGGCACCGTGAGCTACAATATTGAGTAAAGAGAGTTCCTGTAAGAGTGATGCGGATTAGGATTTTAACATTCACAGATTTTTTTATCTCTGCAAGAAACTCAAGAAACGACACTGGCAGAAGTTGGAAGCCAGTGTGTCAGGAAGTGAAGAGGAACACAGGAAAAGAAAGAAGAGTAAACACCACTTTGAGCATCTTTCCTCCCAGGAAGAGAGTGCTCAAAATGTTCTGGATTCAGTAACACCTAGGAAAAGGAAAAAAGCACACAGCAAGAGTGATGACGATTTGTCTCATTTGAAGAAACTCAGAAAAAATGCCAACAAAGAGAAAGAGACGGAAGGTGACAACAAGAAGAAAAAAGCAAGACAATTTGAAACCAAGAACACTTCACAAAAGGCCAAAAAGATTTCACCTTTGCATGTTAGTCGGAGAAACACAGCTGAAAACACAACACGGTCGCACACAAAGAAAGATGGAACCTCAAATGAATCCTCCACATCATCCTCAGAGAGTGATGACAGTATAGTAGATACAAACAGAAAGCATTCACACAAGACTAAGGTGGCGTCACAGCAAACTGACAGATCCCAACCGTCCTCTTCTCTAAAGGCTGTTTCTTCCACTAAATGTGCTGCTGAAGAAAAAGGCCAGGATTTTCTTAAGGCAGCAAACAGCAAAAAGGCCAACGTTCAGTCCTCCAGTTCAGATTCAGGTTCTACTTCAGAGGAAGAGCAGCAGAGCAGTAACTTGAAAACTAAACTACCATGTAATAACAAAGGAATTGTGGCAGCTCCAGTGACAGATCTAGCTTCAAAGACTAAACCTAGTACTTCCTCTTTGGACTCTGATAGTTCAGCATCTGGGAGTCTCACTGTTAAGAAGCCCAAGACTATAGCCAGCCAGCCCTTTGCGAGGGATGGTGGCCAACAACTCCCAGCTGCCACTTGGGGGCCAAGTATAAATCCCAGCGACATTGTAAGGGGGCGTGGGAGAGGAGAAACCCCATTTTGGAGAGGCCCTAGGGTTCGTGGCTGTCGTGGGCTGGTCAGAGGTCGGGGGAGAGGGAGAGGTGAAAGCACTAGCTTTTACTATAATTACAGTGATGAACACCAGAAGCAGCAGCAGTTAACTGAAGCAGCAACAAACACTTCCATTGTTATCCAGGTAAGTCTGTGGGTGACTTTTTGTTTGCAGGGCTCATCATTTACTTGTTAACTGAACACTGTTGAAGAATAATTAGGACATTATAAGTGTTTAACTGCAGGTAGCAGTCCCTAAGTTATCTGCCAAAAAGTCCACCAGTGAGGGATTTTGTTTCCTTCACGGGGTATGCGCTTGCCTCTGGAACAGACGAGGCCACCTTTAGGAGTTTGGGGTGATGCTGGCCTTCCGTGATTGGAAAGGGCGGCCCCCACTTTTATTTACTTCAAAAAAAAAAACGCTTTGTGCTCTGTGGGAGAGATGGGGTCAGTTTTGCAACTTCTTGGTGCTACGTGTCAAACCTGGTTTGGTCGAGGAGAGGCAGAGCACGAGAACAATGGCCTTCTGTCTCCTGCTGGCCCTCCTAACTACTGGAGAGACGGTAGGATGTCTAGATGCACGAATGGGCTGGACGACCATCCAGGAGACTCGAGCTGGAAGTTGACAAGGTGGTGGCAGTGGCTAAGCAGTTTCTCATCCCGTATTGGGGGGCGGGGGGAGGATCACGCTCTGGGTTTATACTCCTTCTAAAGGAGTGACTGTGGTATTTGATGGTATCCATTGTGTTGTATTGGATAGGGTAATGGACTAGGACTCAGGAGCCCTGCGTTCAAATCCCTATTCACCCATGGAGACTCATTGTGGGAGAGTAGAACGGGGAAAAAACACTTCCTAAATGCCTCACTTTAAAAGCCCTGCCAGTGTTGTTCTAAAGCAGTTCTTACTTGAAGGCACATGTCAGGCACAACTATTACTGTCCATAGAAGCACATGTCTAGCTCTGACTGGTGTGCTACCTTCAAAGGGACAGGGCTATAGCATCATACAGAGGTAAGCTCGAGCTTGATTACTGCAGTGGCCTCTACTTGTGCTGCTTTCCAGCTTGATCCAGAAGATGTAACTACTGCAGAATACTATGGTTTTGCTGCCAATTGGAACAGCAACTGCGAACACACTGTGACGGTTTTCCAAAGCATTGCCCTGGCAGCCAAAACATAGAGCCAAGTTCAAGTTGCTTTTATTGACTTATCAACGGGCTTGGGGATTCAAATGTAATGGGATGTCTTTTTTGTAAAGTGCTGTTCCTGCCGAGGATTTAGTATGCTTCCAGGTAAGAACACTGTATGCAATTCCCTCCTTCCCCCAGTTATGGTGAGCATCAAATCTTCTAGGCTTTCAGCAGCAACTGGAGACTTGCTGTTCCATCCAGGCTTTTGCTTAAACAGATTCTATAAAGTGCTCTTTAACAGAGTTGCTTTAGATTGTCTGACTCTATAATATTTGTTTAGGTATTATGTGCCCCTTGAGGATTATATTGTTATGAAAAAGAAGTAACAAAACCTGTCAGTAATAATAGAACTAATGTGAATATGGAAGTTCCTCTGTTGCCCTGGTATTCTGCAATTTTCCCTCTTGGACAGATTGTCTTTTATATTACATTAGCACTTGTTCCTGGAATCTGTTGTGATGGCATTATCTGAAATCACTGTTTTACAGAATCCAGTGGAGGCTCCAAAGAAGGACTATAGCAAATTACCTCTTCTTGCTGCCCCTCCACAAGTAGGAGAGAAAATTGCCTTTAAGGTATGAAGTCATGAAACACACATTCAACAAATTTTTGCTATAAGACAATAGCAGAAAATGAAAGATTTATAACACCAGTAGAAGTTACGGGAGATTGTGGAAGCATATTGTTCTTGTGTGGAATTGATCAAAACACACTTCCATTTTCTGGCGTCGGGTAGTAAGTCTTCAACCTGTCAAGCACATGATTCTTCAAAGTAGAATTTACTTCCTTGGTTTTCAGTTGGTAGAACTGCATAGAGCAGATCGTGGCACTGTATTCTGGAAAAAAAAAGACTTCTAAGCTCTCCTGAAGATTACTGTATTTTTTGCTCTATAAGATGCACTTTATAACCCCTCTGTGCGTCTTATAGGGCGAATCCATCCCCACTGGGAGCCTCCAGAGCAGCTGTTGTGGAGGCCTCCGGATCCGGTGCAGTCCCAGCCCCAGCAGAGAGCCACTCTTCAAGATGGACAGAATGTGAATCCAGGGGTGGGAGCTCTCCTATTCAGCCGGTCTTGAAGAACAGCTCTTATGGTCATCATGGTGGGTGGTTACTCTCTAGCCTGTTTCTCATTTCTGTGGTCTCCAGTAGGGCTGTTTACTCTCCCTCTTCTATTCTATGGAACAAATCAATCATGCAAGGGAATTTTCTTTTAAACAGCTGAGTCAGGAAGCCTCTGCTGGGGCTGGGACCTGCACCGGGTATGGAGGCTTTTGCAAGGGCCGGAGGCTTCCCAGCACGGAGACAGGGGTGGGGGGAGTGTCTTCATTTTACTCTTCCAGCCGTGTCGCTCCGGGCCTCCCGAGCAGCATGGCTGGAGAGTAAACTGGGGCTGGAGATGAACCAGGACCGCAGTATGTGTGTCAATATTTTTTTCACACATGCATACCTCTAAAACTAGGTGCATCTGTCCAGCCCATCTTATGGAACGAAAAATACGGTAATTTGTTTGCTACAAACTTGTACTTGGGTGGATTAAACTATGCATACTCAGTTGGAAAAGAATATATTTCTGCATTGGCTGAATAGGAAAATGGGTTATATTTCTAAAACGAAGTGCAAGGGGGAATACCAGCTAATGCCAAAGAAGCTTTTGCCTTAATTTCTGTTTCTGTGGAAGGACCAAACACATATTTTAAATTGGTATATAGGTAATTCTTATGAAGACAGGGAATGGCAATTAGTGTTGGAGATGGGAGAAGCAGATGGAAACATCCTCAATATACAAAACAACCATCATGCTGTCAATAGTATTATTAGTGATGTGGTATTTGATTCCCTTTCATCATTCAAGGTTTGCCTTTGGCTATTGTGTTACCAATTGATTTTTGAGAGCCAAACTGTGATTTCTGTCAATGAGCTGGCTAATAATATTGAAAAATTAGGACTCCTGGATGAAACACATATTTCCCAAGGGGAAGCCGTCAGTGATTGAGGGTTAACCTCTGTCTTATGTAGCCACCTAGCCCAATATTGCCACCCTCATGGATGCTTGTATTTGTTGAGGATCTGGGGCATGTGTTTTCTCCCAGGCTTCGGTGTGACGTAAAATGAAGTGTTGGAAAATGTATTTGGTACCTCATTATACAGAAAGCTGAGGAGAAGCAACCCCTTTGCCAGAATCTGATCAGCTGAAATCTGCCCTCTATTCAGAAGAACTGCCGCTTAACTCATCTTGGTTCCCCTGCTTCAGAAGCAGATGGTTGCGGGCCTGCATTGCTGACTTTTTACTTTTGGGCTTTTGAGATTGCAAGCACATGCACCTAACGTCTGGTTTCTCTTTCAACAGCTTTTGGAGCTAACTGAAAATTATACTCCTGAAGTATCTGATTATAAGGTATTGCTGTCATGCTTGTAGTATCTCTCTCTATTGATGTAAGGCATCATTGCTGTGTTTGGGTACATGCTTGTTGGTGTATATTGGTGTTACCATATTGCTGTTTCTCGCTGCTTACCCTAAGACAAATTATAAACAGATATATAAGTCCCCAGTCCATTGGTTCAAACTTCAGCTACACCTCAGTGTCAGTCTTCCTATTCCTACCAGTCTGTGTCAGTACAGCAGGCCTGTCTTGCAGGGTTGTTGAGGGCATACTCTCTCTCTCTCTCTCTCTCTCTCTCTCTCTCTCTCTCTCTCTCTCTCTCACACACACACACACACACACACACACACACACAGATTATGTTATTCTTTGTGAGATGCCAGCCCATGACCTTAGGTGACCTATTGCTGTGGAATACAGAAGAGCTTTTTCTGCACCGCAGCAGACATTTACAAGCACAGAGCCTATTTTTCCGACAGGAACAACTGATACTACAGTGTTTTGCTTTCTGTTGGGAAGACAGGAGGTGTATCCAGGCTCACCACTCATGTGAGAGCTAATCTTCATTCCCGGCTGTCCTTTCTAGTTAGAGTGGAGGCTGCCTTTGTCCCTGTTGCTCTCCTGTGTTTTTAGTGAGGTTATATAGACTTATGGAAATATTTAACCACCATCACAACAACAACAACAACAACAAATGCCTGGGCAGACCAAGTTATCAAATTGTGCTTGACGTTTTGTAAATACAGATGATCAATCCTTTCTCCCCCATCTTATAAGGAAGGAAAAATTATCAGCTGGAATCCTGTAAACAAGCAGCTAGAACTTGAAATTCTTTCCTTTTCCTCAGGTAAGTGCTGTTGGGGAGGCCCCATCCCCTCTTTTTTTCACTATGGAAAACTGTTGTACATTGTGTGGAGACGTGGGGGTGGCTTTATGGTCTGTACTGTAGCAGCACCCCAGGGGCGGAAATTCCTCCCATTGGAGGCTTGACTGGTACCAACATTGGCCTCATGTCAGCACCAGTCAGAACATATTTATTAATGAAAGCCTTTGGTGGTCATTGGCCTGTTTTAATGCAGTAGTTTTAATGTTTTAATTTTATGTGTCTTAAACGGTTAAAGCAATTTAAAATTTAATCTTTTTAAATTGCCCTTTACAGCTCTGCAACCTGCCCTGAGATCTTGTGATTTAGGGCAAGCGATATAGGTTTCAAATAAATAAATAAGTTTCATAGATGAACATCATAATATATTTGGTTCTAGTGAGGAAGGGCATCATATAATTCCCATTTAAATCTAGCATGTTTAATTTTGCATAATTCTGGCTCTAATAGCCAAGTTATTTATGTAGGCTCTGCAGGTTCCAGAAAAATTATAACCATTTCAAAGGTGATTTTTATTTTACTGTTGGCTTCTTTTAGTTGAAAAAGAGCCAGGAAAATTTGATCTGGTTTACCAGTCTGCAGATGGAACTGAAACAGTAGAATATGCTGTGTCTAAAAACGGAAAGGTATGACATTTTATTGAAATTATATTGCCGACATATAAGACTCTTTGATTCCCTCTGAGTATCCTTTATTATTATTTTTGTGAGACATTTCTGATCTTACCACTGTAGCAGTGGCAAAATTCATGTAGTGTTTGCCTCAGGTTTGTGTAAGTTGCCACATCTAGTCGGAGTAAATTGACAAGATGCCGGGGTACATCTTGGTAATGCGTAGAGAAGTAAAAATTCCAGAAATGGGTGGTGGGGGGGGTGGTGGGGACAAGGACATGCATCATCCCGCCTCCCAGATTTTTTCCGGAGGGTAGGACGGTTCCAAGCGTGTTTCGTTTCAGAATGAGTCCCCTTCCAAAACAAAACACCCATCTCTAGTTGCAGGGCCTTCCTGGAATATTGTAACATCCACAGAAGCAAGTTCTTCCAACCCAGATGTGAATTTCTAGCCATTTCCAGATTTGTTTTTGTTTGTTTGTATTGGCAGTTTTTGGCAGGCTGTGCAGTCCTTGACTAATAGGTAGAAAATATTTATTTATTTATTTAAAATATTTTAACCCTGCCTTTCTCCTCCAAAAGACACATGGTAGCTTCCAATAATTAAAATTATACTAGGCAAATGAAGTTTAAAATGCTATACAAATACTGTTTTAATATAATCTTGTAACATTTTATAGAATGTTATTAATCATTTAATAATTAAACATGATTTTTAATATAATGTTGTTAATACTTTAATATTTCAATAATTTTCTGTTAAAACTTGTACCATTTTGTTAATATTTATATTTAATACAGTATGACCCCGATATCTGTACCCTGTGGATACAGAAAACTGAATAATAGCAAACACACTACAGTATATATTTTTCACATATTCACAGTTTGAAAATATGAAAAATGAATCCAGAAAAAAAAATTTCACATCAGTTACCATACTGGCCACTAGAGGGTGCCAAATACTGTGCGATGTGTTTTTTACTGCAAAGTATTCATAGCAAACCCTAGTGGCTGTTTCTGGGAATACATGTGAAAAGAGTTTTTTCTGGATATTTTCTTTTAATATTTTCAGGCCACGGGTATAGAGTGGCACCTCGACTTACAAACGGCTCGACTTAATGAAAAATGTGAGTTACAGAGAAAATAATTGGAAATGGAGTTCTGAAAAAACTCCAGTTACGAAAGGAAATCCATAGTCAATGATTACCTTTTAGTACGAACCTCCACCCCATGCATGCTGTGCATAGTGTTTCCGGAACGAAGGCACCAGTTTCTGATGATTTCCTTTCAAATTGGAAACCAATGCCCCGGTTCCGGAAATGCTAAACACAGCATGCACATGGCAGCGCTTCGTATTGAAAGGCTGCCCCAACGTGACTGTCAAAAAGCTGAAGCCAGCCTGTTCCCTTCTCCCTTGCCGCCTTGCCTTCCAACTGAATTTTTTTGGACACACATGCACATGCACACACACTCGCACTCTCCTCCTCCTGACTCTGCTGTGTGTGTGTGTGTGGGGGGGGTGATTTTTGTGCTCCCGCTGCAGCAGAAGGCTCTTTGGGTTACCCCACCTTCTGCTGAGCTGGGTGCACATAAGGGAGAAGGCAGCGGGTCTTTCGTGCCCACTGCAACACAAGGTGAGAGTTGCACTGGGCACTAAAGCCCCACTGTGTTTCGTGGCCCCTCTGCAGCAGAAGGTGGGGGTAGCCCAAAGAGCCTTCTGCTGCAGCGGGCGCACAAAACACACACCACACACATGCATGCACACGCATACACTGCAGAGTCAGGAAGAGGAGGAGGAGTGTGTGTGTGTGTGTGAGTGTGTGTGTAGGCTGCCGCAGCAGTAAGCTGTTTGGATTACCCCACCTTCTGTTGTGGCGGGTGCACAAAAGGGGAAAGGCAGCAGGGCAGCGGGCACAAAAGCCCCCCCTCCCTGCCTTTCCCCTTTCACAACAAAAGGTGGGGTAACCCAAACACACATGCACAGAAGCGTGCCTCAACCCAGCAAAGTAGGGGAAAAGCTTCCCCCCTTTGCTGTGCTGGGAGAAAGCCCTGCAATCAACCAGCAGCTGAAGGCTGCTCAGCAGCCAGGTGATTTTTGGAGCTGTCAAAATCAGCTGGGTGTTTCCCCAGCAAAGCACCGGAAGCTTTCCCCCTGCTTTGGTGGGTCTGGGCAGGGTTCCCATAGAAATGCATTGAAAACCAATTAATCAATTCCCCCCTTTTTGCCTTTTTTTCCAACCTCCGGAATGGATTAATTGATTTTCATTGTATTCCTAACGGAAACCACATTTCGACGTGCAAAAATTTCGACTTATGAAAATGCTTTTGGAATGGATTGATTTTGTAAGTCGAGATACCACAGTATATATGGAACCATAGATACTTGTTTTTAATTATGGGGCTCTAATGTACTTATTTTTAATTATGTAAGCCAACTTGGTTTCTTTTTAAGGAGAAAGGTGGGGTGAAAATATTTTAAATAAATATATTTTATAACCCAAACATTAGTCACTATTAAAAAGTAAAATTTAAAAAAAATAGGATCTCAGATCCATCAGAGTGACTGACTCCTTTAATTGTACTGAAATTTCTTTATACTTGGCATGCTTGCGTTGAGTCTTACGCTTGTTTTCTTTTTTTTAGATAACTGAAAGTTGGGATGCATTCATTGAGCCAAGACTTTTAGTTGATCCTTCTGATAAGGAACCCAGTCCTAAAAATGGAGCCCCCTCAAATGTGAACATGTTTGCCCCAGGTGCAAATAGTTTGTAAATACTTTCCTTCCGTTTATAAAGAGTATGCCTACACTCTTGTTGTTGTTTTTTTAAATAAAGTTTTGTTTAGTGTAACAAGGCCTAATGAATATAGACTCCTTACCAGTTGTGTTTCAAAAATCGTTCCTCTTAACTTTATTTGATATTATAAAAGCCAGAGGAGTTGACATACTCCCTTGACAATCAAGCTTCGTGGGAATGACTTCTGAAGAGTCAGCTCTATGCTCAGGGTTCCGTGCTCTATAATCACAATTATGTAGCCAGAGTTCCGAAAGGCACCTATCAATATTTCTTTTCAACACTGATTGCAGTGGGCGTTGGAGCATACACCATCTTGTAATACATGCAGCAAACCACTCAGGTAAACCAACCAAAAATAAGGGAAAAACTTGACAGCCATTCCTCTTTCTTTGGTTTTCACGTGTCTGCATAGGTAGCAGCTCAGCTTAAACTCTCTTTGGCCATTCTGGAGGTTCTTTATTTTTGTTGCTGCCCTCTAAAAATCCAGGATGTTTTTCCTCTTTTGGTGGTGTCCCTTGGGTCTGTTTCCATGTGTTCCCTTCCGAGGACTAGCTGCACACACTTAGGCTTGTTCCAGCAAGGCTGTTCTTATGTTCTTATCAATGTTTGCCAAGCCTGTTTTACTTGAGATTTAGTTTGGCAGGTCTTCTCAACGATACCGACTGTTCTAGCCATTGGCATAAGAAGTAACCAAGCAACCTAACTAGTTAGTGTTTGCTTCTTGAACAGCTGTACAGTATGATTGATAACCACATAGGGCTAGTTCTGCTGTGACAGCCACGTTGCCAAAGTAACACAAGATGTTCATAAACAAAACAATACCTTCTGACTAATGTAGCTCCATGTTAGTTGACACAGAAGTAAACACAACTGAGGTCAGTGGGACTTACTCTCAGATAGGTGACTGTAAATACTGAAACGTAATCGGCATCCACTGATTGACTTATCCACAGTCTGAAAATATTAAAATCTCTCTCTCTCTCTCTCTCTCACACACACACACACACACACACACACACCTCAAGACAAATGCCTTAAATGCAGGAGCATTTAATATCTTAATCAGACCACCAAAAAAAACCTTTAAAAAGAGCAAACTTCTAGGGCTCAAGCCCACTTCATGTTATGCACCAATATTTTGTGGATAGTAAAGAAATATCTCAAAAATTCATGGCCGATGATTGTGCCAGGTCTGTTTCCCAGAGGCAAGTTCAAACAGTGGCTGCAAGTGACCTTTGGGTTGGGGTGGTGATGGTATGGTTTCAAAATTCAACCCTGATCATGTTTGGTTAGAATTGCTCTTCAAACAAAGGATTGCCGTTAATTCTGCGTATGCCACCCAACACACCTGCACACGATCTGCTTTCCAAACACAAGGTCCCTGTTCAGCTGTGGGGGTGGGGAAAAGGGCCACACAGAAACATAGCAGCCTTTATCAGAAGGCTGGGCTTAACATTTTGGCTAGCCACTAGGTAAGAGGAGCCAATCAAAGCCAAATTAAAATCAAATCGTGTTCCTGGTGAGCCTCAGCAGGTGTTTTCTCTAGTTTGCGTCCTGCTACTAGGCTGATGGCAAGAGTCCACGTGGTGTTTGCAGTGCCAAAGATCACAAGCTCCCAGCTGAACTTGCCACTAGATAGCACAAACTAGTTGCCACACCACAAAACACACACTGATAGCAAGCCAACATTTGAGCTTCGTTTAGGCACTGTTTGACCGCAGAATGAATGCCCTCAAAGATCAAAATAAAACATGCCACTAAGCAGGGAGCAAGTGTGTTTTCCTGACTGCTTACTGAAAATAAAGGATGGCTTCTAACATGGTGTTTTCTCTACCTAGTTATATCTGATAATCATTTTTGAAAGATACTCATCCATCAGGAATCTAATGCAGAATTGTGGCTATTAACAAATGAAACCCAAATGAAGAAGAATGGTGGCCAACAAGGGTTTTTTTGCATGTTGTATACTGTCAAATAGTAGAATATATACAGTACTAACCTCTAGTAGTCTTGCCAGACGTCCCCAATTGTTTCTCCATCTCTTTGTTCAGATTCCAATCCTGGCAGTATTCATCACTTGAATCTGCTATGTACAGGAACAATTCAAGCTCGCTGGAGAGCTGATTCTTCATGGTGCCTTCTAGGGAAAAGGTTTGGGCAAACTGCCAAGTCGCTGGATGCCACCAGAAAGAGGGCTCCATAAGCCACTTCTGAGTACAGTATTCTATACCTAGGAAACTGGCAAAGGTCACTGTAGTCAGAATCAACTTGATGGCACGTAAGTGTTGAGGTGTCCACAAGCAGGACATATGATTGGAACAACACGTTCTTCCATCACTTTATGCCTCCACTTTTATGGGCAAACTGATTTCTTTGAAAAGCAGCATTCCTGTTCTTTTTTGGTGTAATACCTGTGAGGACTGATGCCCTTCTTGCACTTGCAAGTCATCTCCCTGATACACTCTTGGGTCTCCAGGTCTTCTTGGACCAACGCTCCCAGAGGTCTTCACCACTTGCTGTCCTGGCTAAGATTTCTGGGAATTGTAGTGCACGCCAGGAAACAATGTCCTGAGGTGTTAACCTGCAGACAATTCTAGATTGGAATGCAGGCTCCAAGACGGATTAACAGATAGTACTGACACCGAGGTCCTTCAAGAATTTATTGGATCAATGCATTGAGGTACTTCTCTCTGAGAAGAGAGAAGGTCCGTTTCTAAGGTAAAACAGAACACCTTTATACTTTTGTCAGACACGAAAAGACATGTAAGCGTTTCCTTAAGACACATGCGCACAACTCTATGCAAGCACAAGCAAACTTCATTTCACATGAAATTGTAACATTTAAAATTGTTTCACCTTGCTTACTCAAGATACAGTACTTGCATACCATCAAGCATTTTGGATGCCCACCCTAAGCAAGCAAGTAAAGAGCATGTGAAGCAAATTCTCATTACTTGAGACCTTAGACCTTGTGCAAGATCTTGCAGAAGACACTTGAAAAGTACTGTACTTCCTTTTTCTTTATCAGTTTAGACACAGTACAAAGCAAGGAAGTTAGGAAACAAGTTCTCTGGCCCTTTCCTGAAAGGCTTGAAATGTGTGTTACTGTTTATGCATGAGAGATCTTCAATGATGAATGATAGAAAATTAATTTTCAATATATATGTTTACAGAGGATACAAAGATTCAACGTGGCCTCATGCTTTCCAGTGGCCAGAAGGGTTGTGCGTAGAACTTGTGCCCCTCCAGATGTTGCTCAACTACAACTCCAATGAGTTGTTCCGAAGCAGCAGAATCAATGGTGTAGAACACTGGACAACTGCAGGCATGTCCAAACTTGGCCCTCCAGATGTTTTGGACCACAACTCCCACAGTCCTTTGCCATTGGAAATACAGCCTTGGAATTCTGGGAGTTGTGGTCGGCCCAAAACTTCAGGAGGGCTGAAGTTTGGACAAACCTTCAGGACCACAGCTTGCCCACTACCCATTCATGCCTCTTTCTAGCACAGGCATCTCCAAACTTCGGCCTTCCAGATGTTTTGGACCACAACTCCCAGAATTCCAAGGCTGTATTTCCAATGGCAAAGGACCGTGGGAGTTGTGGTCCAAAACATCTGGAGGGCCGAAGTTTGGACAAGCCTGAGGAGGGTTACTGGCGCAAGCTTTCTGACATTTATTTATGTTTTCCAGTCCCTGTTCAGTTCAGTTCTCCCGCTAGGAGAAAGAAGCCCCCCCCCGGGTCCACCGCGATTTCCCTCGTAATAAAACATTCCCACAAAAGCAGGCCGGGCAGATGAAAAACCGCGGTCGTGTCTGTCGAAGAAACACGCGGAGTTGATGCAAACGGGGCATAATTCGGAGCAAAAGGAACTGCAAAAGAAGTGAGGCCGTCGTCAGCTGCGCATTTCCCTGAGAGACCCTCAGCGGACCCGGCGTGGATTGCTGATAGAGCCGGAGGGAGGGCGCCCGTCGGCCTTGGAGAGACTTACGACAGGGCCATTCTCTCTCTCTCTCTCTCCAGGTCTTCTTGGACCAACGCTCCCAGAGGTCTTCACCACTTGCTGTCCTGGCTAAGATTTCTGGGAATTGTAGTGCACGCCAGGAAACAATGTCCTGAGGTGTTAACCTGCAGACAATTCTAGATTGGAATGCAGGCTCCAAGACGGATTAACAGAGAGTACTGACACCGAGGTCCTTCAAGAATTTATTGGATCAATGCATTGAGGTACTTCTCTCTGAGAAGAGAGAAGGTCCGTTTCTAAGGTAAAACAGAACACCTTTATACTTTTGTCAGACACGAAAAGACATGTAAGCGTTTCCTTAAGACACATGCGCACAACTCTATGCAAGCACAAGCAAACTTCTTCATTTCACATGAAATTGTAACATTTAAAATTGTTTCACCTTGCTTACTCAAGATACAGTACTTGCATACCATCAAGCATTTTGGATGCCCACCCTAAGCAAGCAAGTAAAGAGCATGTGAAGCAAATTCTCATTACTTGAGACCTTAGACCTTGTGCAAGATCTTGCAGAAGACACTTGAAAAGTACTGTACTTCCTTTTTCTTTATCAGTTTAGACACAGTAGAAAGCAAGGAAGTTAGGAAACAAGTTCTCTGGCCCTTTCCTGAAAGGCTTGAAATGTGTGTTACTGTTTATGCATGAGAGATCTTCAATGATGAATGATAGAAAATTAATTTTCAATATATATGTTTACAGAGGATACAAAGATTCAACGTGGCCTCATGCTTTCCAGTGGCCAGAAGGGTTGTGCGTAGAACTTGTGCCCCTCCAGATGTTGCTCAACTACAACTCCAATGAGTTGTTCCGAAGCAGCAGAATCAATGGTGTAGAACACTGGACAACTGCAGGCATGTCCAAACTTGGCCCTCCAGATGTTTTGGACCACAACTCCCACAGTCCTTTGCCATTGGAAATACAGCCTTGGAATTCTGGGAGTTGTGGTCGGCCCAAAACTTCAGGAGGGCTGAAGTTTGGACAAACCTTCAGGACCACAGCTTGCCCACTACCCATTCATGCCTCTTTCTAGCACAGGCATCTCCAAACTTCGGCCTTCCAGATGTTTTGGACCACAATTCCCAGAATTCCAAGACTGTATTTCCAATGGCAAAGGACCGTGGGAGTTGTGGTCCAAAACATCTGGAGGGCCGAAGTTTGGACAAGCCTGAGGAGGGTTACTGGCGCAAGCTTTCTGACATTTATTTATGTTTTCCAGTCCCTGTTCAGTTCAGTTCTCCCGCTAGGAGAAAGAAGCCCCCCCCCCCCGGGTCCACCGCGATTTCCCTCGTAATAAAACATTCCCAAAAAAGCAGGCCGGGCAGATGAAAAACCGCGGTCGTGTCTGTCGAAGAAACACGCGGAGTTGATGCAAACGGGGCATAATTCGGAGCAAAAGGAACTGCAAAAGAAGTGAGGCCGTCGTCAGCTGCGCATTTCCCTGAGAGACCCTCAGCGGGCCCGGCGTGGATTGCTGATAGAGCCGGAGGGAGGGCGCCCGTCGGCCTTGGAGAGACTTACGACAGGGCCATTCTCATTCTCTCTCTCTCTCTCTCTCTCTCTCTCTTTTCCCGCCCTCCGACGCCCGGGACTCGCTCTCGCCACGTGATTTCGGGGAAACTGCTCCAGCGGCGCGCCGGCTGAGTAGTTTCGCTTTCCATTGAGCCGGTTTAAAAGGGCGCGGCGCGGCTTCCTCGGGGATCCTCCGGTTCTCTCCAAGCGGTTGCTGGTGTCGCCGCCGCCGCCGCCGCCATGGCCGAGCTCTCGTCGAAGGCGCCGTCGACCCTTTCCCTGGTGGAGCTGGAAGAGGAGCTGACCTGCTCCATCTGCTTGTGCGTCTTCGAGAGCCCCGTCACCACCCCGTGCGGCCACAACTTCTGCCTCCCCTGCTTGGAGATGACCTGGGGCGACCAGCCGCGGCGCTTCACTTGCCCGCAATGCCGGAGCGCCTTCGACAGCCGCCCGGAGCTGAAGAAGAACACGGTGCTGTGCCGGGTGGTGGAGCAGTTCCGCACCAAGCAGGAGGGCGAGCCGCAGCCGAAGCAGCCGGAGGGAGAAGAAGAAGACCCGTGGGGCACCAGCACCACCACCACCACCACCAGCAGCAGCAGTAGCAGCAGCCCGAGCCCCCCGGGGGGCGGCAGCGCCGTGACCTGCGACAGTTGCCTGGCGGCGTCGGCGGCCAAGACGTGCCTCACCTGCATGGCCTCCTTCTGCGGCGCCCACTTGATGCCCCACTTGGAGAGCCCGGCTTTCCGCGGCCACCAGCTCGTCCCGCCCGTCGGGGACCTCCAGCGGAGGAAATGCCCGACCCACCACAAGCTCCTGGAGTTCTTCTGCCAAGAGCACGCCGCCTGCGCCTGCTGCCTCTGCCTGGTCCTCCTGCACAAGGCCTGCGCCACCGTCCCCTTGCGCGAGGCCAAGGAGGCCAAGGAGGTGAGCACACCCTAACCCACCCATCACCCACCCACCACCCACCGGCAGGCAGGAGGCCCTGGCCTCAGGCGGCCCAAGGGCGGGGGTGGCCCTCCCTCGATCTGTCAAACTACCCGTGTGGGCGGGGGGGGGGGTTTACCATCCCTAGTGAAAGACCAAGGAGGAGCCCAGCATGGTGCCACGCCAACAGGACGTCTATACCCGCAGATTCACTTATCCGCATTCCGAAAATATGCATAGCATAGTAATGGATGTGAAAATATTTTTTTCGGCCTCTCCCTTTACTATAATCTATACAGTGGACCCTTGTATAACAAAGGGTTTGTATAACATAAAATCTGTACAACATAAAAAATTCCGGAGATAGGGGAAATTTGCTTAACAGAATCCCCTAGGGGGCGAATCTGTGCAACATAAAAATGGGATTACTCCGTTTTCAATGCATTCCTATGGGAAATTTGCATAAAGGGAAATTTGCTTAACATAATTTCATTTGGAACGGATTAATTCCTTTCTACAAGGTACTACTTTATTTAACATTCACTGTCTGCTAATTTCATTATGGGGGGTGGCACCAATCCCCCACGGATATGGAGGTCTTAATGTACAAGCTAGGGCTTCACCCGAAAGACAAGCAAAAACCCAGAACAACAGACAGGAGAGACCTTTATTAGACCTTAGCTTATCAGTTCATTAGTAGTCCACTAGGGGCTTTGGAGTGCTCCCCCCCCCCAATCACCTGTAGGCAGGTTATGGACCCATTTCTTGAGACAGCATTGTCCACCCTCTGGCTTGAGGCCATTTCCCTGGGCCCTCCTTCCGCTACTCCCTTGTGGGGGTGTGGGGGGGTGCCGCTGGGCCCAACTCCCCCAAATGAGCCTGTTCTCCAATGTAATGGACCTTTCCCTCATTGGTAGCATTCAAGTAAGGTGTGTTCAAGCACTTGACTGGGTGGTTTACAAACAGTTAAAAAAAAAGCTATGCAGAGCAATAAACCCTAAATACAACAGAAATACCAAATGCATAGTCTAAAGGTTTGGCTGCAACTCCATACATTGAATGGCAGACCACTCGTTCCTGTCCAGCAACAAAAGGCCATGGGCCAGGGGTATACATAACAGTTTTGAATTGAAGGATAAGGTTTAAAATGGAAGCCTTCCGTCAGAGGGAACTGCATGCATATATGTTGCATCCAGCACAGTTCCGTGCTCTGCGGTTAGGGTGTGCCTTGCCTGCTGGCTTGTAAATCAGTTACTGTACTTGAGCCTCTTTGAGATGTCTCTTGTGTCTTAAGGAAGTGCTGCCAGGCTGGTACCTGTTGTGGGCATATTTGCAACATACTTGTATATTTATATTGATGTGGAGGGATGCTCAAAGCCCCATGGCCACTGCAGGAGGGATTGGAGACGAGCCAAAAGTCACTCTGATTAAGTTAGGAGAGGATATCTTGATATAACTCCTCTAACCTATAGATTTGGGGTTCAATCTGCTTGCAAAGAGGGATGTATACCACTGGAATCCACTTGATAGAAGAAACATCTGATTGGTCTGAAGGAACGGGATATAGCAGAAGAAAACATAATTCCTCTCGACTTTCTATGAAGAGTGAGAGAGAAAGAAGCATAAATGCTTAAGACATTTTTGGCCGATTTGGGAGAGCCTGGTGATGCACTGGTTGAACTGGTGGAATGCAGGCATAACTGTGTTCATGACCTGGGGTTCAATTCCAGGTAGCAGGCTCAAGGTTCACTCCGCCTTCCATCCTTCTGAGGTCGGTAAAGTCAGAACCCAGCTTGCTGGAGGGGGGGCAGTGTGTAGCCTACATACTGCAATTACTTTTAAACTGCCCAGATAGTGCTTTAAGTGCTATCGGGCAGTATATAAGCAGTACACTTTGCTTTTGCTTGCTTTGCTTCAGATGTGTTGGACAATTCTCATCCTCCCTGGTTAGTATAGCCAGATGACAACTCCCATCATCCCCAGAGGCATGGACTGGGAGATGCTGTGTGTTGTCTTTCAGCCAGCGTGAAGGTCACTGGGATGCCATGGGCTTTTACTGAATAATTGAATTTGTATTTCAGTGCATAAATATAAAGGGAGATGGGGAAGAAGACTTTTTAATCATCTTACATCCTGATGAAACCCCCTCCACACACACACACACACACACAACTTGCAGCATCCCACATTTATTTGGGAGTATTATTAAGGAGGAGGGAATGGCTCAGAAGGGGAGCAGGAGGAGCAGCAGTGGTGGCAGGTCATGGTCTCTGTGAGGCGGCCATGGGGGTGGGAGGAGGGGGAGGAGAGAAGAAGTGTGAGAGGAAGGAATTCTCCAGGGGGGAAGAGGAGAGACGTCACTGTGCCCCTGCCGCTCGCTGTCCTATCCCTCCCGCTCCATGCCAGTGATTCAGCTCAGTGGGAGGAGCAGGGGACTGCGCCATGCCCCTTGAACTGCCCTGCTCGGCTGAGACAGTGGGCTCGCAGACCCAGAAATTTGCTGAGGCAGGGTGGTCCTTGGGATGGGGGAGGGAGGGGTGGAGAATTTATCCCCTCACTTTTTTATTGGTGGCCGGCGGGCTACTTTTGAACCCTTTGTGGGCTACTGGTAGCCCACGGTCTACCTGTTGTACAGGCCTGTTCTAGAAGTTTCTCCACTTCCCCATCACCTTTGGAATGAACCATTCTCTTTTGCTGAGGAGACGGTTACCCCTGAAGAGGGTGGATGGATCTTAGAGTCTAATCACAGCTTTCAAAAGAACCCAAGTTATATGAATTCTTTCCATACCTCTGTTGTACCATACATTTATTTTTGTAGTTTCAGATTTCCTGCCCTCAATTGTAAAGAAAGGAGTGCTTATCAAAGAGGGTATGTTGGTACATGTATACAGTGTATACAGTGATATGAGATTTATTTTCTCTTCACTGTTTTTCCCTTTCCCCTGCATGTCCTTCATCCTCAGTTCTTGGCAAGGCTTCACTCCTTGTTCCTTTTCCACTTCCCTCTTCCCTGTGCTTTCAATGTCTTGCAAAGTACTGGAAAGAGCAGGCTTAAATAAAAGCAGTAATCCTTTCTTTACAATAAGAGCAGGAAATCTGAAATCCCATTTCACCTAGAAAGGAGGGGGGAAATCTGGCTCCTTCTGAGCAATGCATTCATGTTGGTTTTTCTGAGGCGTTGGCAGCGCTGCTGCCCACAGATCCTAATGCTGATTTGTGTATGTGTGTAGCGAGGGCAAGAGATAAAGGCCAGTAACCATGAACTGTTCACAGCACCCAGAAGCCCAACCCCATTGCAAAGGAAATAAATCAATGGCAATGTTCACACAGGCTGAAACTATAAGAAATGAAGCAACTCATCATCAGTACAAAATAAAGCAACTCATCTGATGAGGGGGAAATAAACCAGCAGCAGGGAAAATGAATCAATCTTGAATGTGTATCATGTGCTTGGGAATTTATGAAACAGTCTTTTAAAAAGATAGCCAGATTAGTATAACTTGGGTTCTTTTGGGAGGTGTGGTAATACCTTTAGTCTGGTGTCTTAGCTGTGGCCAGTCTTGGGGTGACCCTGCTAGGAGTCCAGGCTTGTAATGGGAGTTCAGCCTCCTGATGGCATTGCTCTCAGCTTCTCTGATACACTGAACCCCCTTTGCCACATTAAGGGGTGCATTCGCCATGGGTTTTACTACCAAGAAGGATTTCACTACATCAAGGAAAGTTTCATTCCATAACAATAAAAACCCTAAAATGTTTAGCTGTATGTGTGACCTTTTTAAGTCAAAATCTTGAAGCAGAAATAAGCTCAGAATGATGTATATCATTTTTTGTGAAATGGCATTTGCAAAGAAGAAAACTTGAGCAGATGACCCTTGTTAATGGGGGTGGGTGGCAATGGCTGGTTTATGTTCTCCATAGAGGTTGTCATCTGTTATCTCTTGCAGATGGAGATGAAGAAGAGATTGATGGAGCTCTATAGTCTGAATAAAAAGTCTTCACAGGCCTTGGACCAAGTACGATCACAGCAAAAACAAGTCAAGGTAAGAAATGTAATTTTAATAACACCTGGATTTGTTCTATTTTTGTGTAATTAGTTCTGTAAGCTTTGGGATCTAAGTGAGCAAAATATCTCCTCCTGGCACAAAGCCTGTGAAAAATGTGCCAATTTGTTGTTTGAGATGGTGGCTTTCTGGATTGCTATGTCTTAAGTAAGAGAATGCCTTCCACAGACAGGCAGAGCTCTCTTAATAGGAAGGGTGACAAGGTGACATAAGTTTCACTTTAAAAGTTTAATTGAACTTGATTTTAGTTTTATCTGCTGCTTTCTGCTTATTAACAATGTAACACATTTTTTTAAAAAAATGGTTTTTTAAAAAAAATATAAATGCAGAGGTCATCAAATGGCCACAGTGCCCAGAAACTCAACCTCTATTTAAAAGAAATAAATGGACAATAATATTCACACAGGCTGAAACCATAAGAAATGAATCAATTTTTGTTTGGATGAGCCTCCTGGCGCAGTGATTAAACTGCGGTACAACAGCCAAAACTGTGCTGTGCTCACAACCTGAGAATCAGTCCCAGGTAGCTGGCTCAAGGTTAACCTAGCCTTCTAGCCTTCTGAGGTTGGTAAAATCGAGTTCAAAATGCTCAACTCTTCCACTTTTTGTTTCTCACTTAAAAATGAAAATACTGGTCGACATGTCTACTCTTGTGTTGCACGCCATAAATCCATTTACGGTACATTGTTTTTCTTTGTTAGGGAGCCAGTGGGTGGGTGAGATTATTCATTATTTGGAGGTGACTAGCCTTGTCAGAATTACCTGACTTGCGCTTACAAAAATGTACTTACAAAATGCCGTTCTTAAGATTCAGTTCTTCATGTCATTGGCAGAACTGATACCATTAACAGGTTCTGCTTGTGCCAGGGGTATAACTTTTTTTAAAACCATGGTATAACTTCTTGTTTCAATGGTATAATTTAGTACAATGAAGCCCATGCAGCACTTTTCATTTAGAAGGCACATTTGGTAAGACTGAGGGCGTTTATACACGACCCCTAAGCTGCGCTGCAAATGGCTCCCAGCTCCGGAGCCTAGAAATGTTTTCCCACCAGCTCCGGAGTTTGGAGACAATTAAGTGCGACCCCGCCCACTTTAGCGCGACCCAGCGCACTTTCCTTGTACCTTCTCTTTGGAGGTGATAAAAAATTAGATGCGGATAAGAGTGCCCGGCTCTCCTGGCTTGTCTGTTGTTTTTTTGCCTCCCGCCCCTTTAAGTGCTCCTTGAGACGGAAGCAGGAAGTAATGGGGCTCGTGGCAAGTTCGACTGGCAGGGGCAGGTTAGTAAAGGCTTCTTTTGTCCTTTTTTCCCTCCCTCCCCTCACGCCGAGAGGAGCAGGAAGTGCTGAGGGGTGGGGACGCAGGAACAAAAACGAACCCCCAAGATCTCTGGTCCGAATTTAAGGGACCAGCGGATCTTAGGGGTCGTGTGAAAAGGCCCTGAGACTAAATCTGGGCTGTTCTCATAGAAGGGCATTTATTTCATACCAAGTCTTTTCTTTTGAACACACAATTTAAAAATGCTGAAAGTAGATGTAAACAGTGGTTCTTGGGAGGGGAAAAACCCCATTTCTAGTCCACCCTGTGAGCTAACACTGATCTCTAGTATAAAAGGTTCAGTCTGATGGGACAAGAGGTGTTTTCTGCTGCCAATAGAAAATGGATGACCAAGAAAACAAAACAAAATACATATAATGTTTGTCAAATGTTTGTCAAACACTGATCTCTAGTATAAAAGGTTCAGTCTGATGGGACAAGAGGTGTTTTCTGCTGCCAATAGAAAATGGATGACCAAGAAAACAAAACAAAATACATATAATGTTTGTCAAATGTCCTACTACATAGGTTTCAGTTATATTTATTTTACAGCCAATTCAGCCCTGTATTTTTATTTCTCTTTTTAACCTTTAAATGTACAGATTTCATATTTCATTTTCCCCTTTTATTTCATCATATTTCTGCATGTTTCTACATATTTCAAAATTCCCTTAAACATTTTTCTCTATTAATACCTCTTTGTTTTAACTAATTCTAATTTACAACCAATCTCTACTTCAAAACTTTAACATACCAAATTTCTATCTCATGCCAACACCAAAAGAACAGAAAAAAGAAAGTTTAAGAATGATAAATCTATTCTTAAAGTATACTAAGCATACAGTATTTAACTATCTATAAACTAATCTAGCAGGTAATAGAGGCCATCTATACATCGTCAAGCCTAATTTCCTTTTTTATAGTGTCACTGTTATAATTTTAAGAGTTTCTTATCAGAAAATTTCTTATATGGATCATACAATTTCAAATCTCTTTTACATCTAAATTACATTTACTTTGCAGGTTGTAGAAAGACCATATCCTGACCTATAATATCTACTTTAAAAAGATTTTTTCCCTTTTAGTTTCCTGTCCATAAACAAACATGTCTATAAACTTTGCAATTGTCTTAAGATTTTTTTTAAAAAAAAGTGAACTGGGGTCTGTGAGGAGCAGGAACCGGAAAAGGTAGGGTGGGCTTCTTACTGTCCTCCTGAAACATGTGCGACATTGCATCTTGCTACGGATTTAATGCTGTCAGATACAGAAGCAGCCGCCACTAGTATACTAGAACTGTTGGTGCGAAGCTGGCTTTTCACCTAATCCACAAATATCTACAATCATGGTTTCCATTGGGGTTTTCCATCTGTTTAGGAGACCATCAACTGCAAGCTGGATATGGTGAAATCGGAGTTTCTGGAAATTACAGCTTTAATTCAAGAAGAAGAAAAAGAATCTGTGAAGAAGCTGCTCTCTGAGGAAGAAAGAGTCCATGATAAATACGAGTTTGTCTATAAAGTTCTTTGTAAGAAGAAATCTGAAATCCAGGGAGAGAAAGAGGAGATTGAAATGACTTTGACAGAAGATGATGACATCATGTTTTTAACGGTAATTTTGTTGAACTCCACAAGGAAAAATATCAGACAGAATCTGCCCTGTTTTTCAATGTTAGGTGAAATTGTTTCTGGGGGCGCGTTTCCTCTCTTTCTCAATATGATACAATATTGGAAGTTACAATAAAGTTAGAACAAGCAGGAGTATGCTTCTTGAGGTGGTGGCAGTGTCTAGAGATGATCTGAACTACAAAGTGGGGGGGGGTGAACTGGGCTGGTACATGGTTTTTGATCTGTGCAACTCGCTTTTGCCAAAATGAAATGAAGCACCAAAACTTTTTTTCTACTCACTGCTTTGTTTTGCTTTGGCAAAATGGATGCCCACCACCATCCTTCCTGCTCCCTCCTGTCACCTCCCTACCTGGTCCTTTCTCCTTTTCCTCTTCAGCTGAAAGGCAGACAGAGACAGCTGGCTCAACTCCGGGTATGGGTCGTCTGATTCTGTAGATGGCAGCAGCAGAGGAGGCAGGATCAAGGATAGAGGCAACAGGGGCAGTGGAAATGAGGTGGGTGGGCAACAGAGCTGGTAAAGGCAGTATGTTCCCCTCCCTGCACACACACACATTCCAGAAAAATGGAACTGCAAATGGGTTTGTATCTTTGGGGATGGTTGAGGGAATGTGTAACCATGAACTATCATGAAATGCTGGATTTTTAGTTGTTCCCATCTCTGGTGGTATCCCATAATTACACCTTTTCAGTTGTGATTAAAATAGAGTCCATCCTGGTTTAAAGGTCCTCTTAACCTCTTTCTTCTATTCAGAAAGTTCATTTCTCTTCTTAAAACAAGAAGTTGTGTCTAACCAAGGGTAAAATCATTTATATAATAGCTTCTGGTGCCCATAGTTGGTTCTTTTGTGGACAAAATGTTGAGTTCACTTGTTGAATCGACTGTGAGAGCTATATGATTATTTTATCGGCCTAGTTCATGTTGCACCTTCCTTTTCCAACCCTCACATATAATAATGGATTAGGCATGAAGATTACATATCGTTCTCTAGATACATCTGTACATGAAGAAACAAGTTATAAATGATGTCCCAGAAACCATATCTATACTATAGGTTAGTTCCTCTCAATATCCTGCCTTTCTTCCAGTCATCACAAGGTAGGATACATGGCTCCTCTCTACATAGTTTGTCCTTACTGCAATAACCCCGTGAGACTGAGAGATAATGTGGCCCAGTTACTCAGTAACTTTTGTGACTCACTGCTAGACCCTGGGTGTTGCCTGACTTTAAGGTCTCGTGATAGTGTTAGACACACAGGCTTGATTCTGAGAGAGTGTGGGCTGAGATAGGCAGTGTTACGATCTTCTTACATTACACTCTACAGTGGCATTCACAATCCATTTTCTTGCGGCAAAGTATATGAATCTTGGGATAAGGCCATATGTCAAGTGACTATGGCTTCTCAGAATTAAGAAGTATGTTTAGGATCATGGCCTTAGCTTCATTTTCTTAAGAGGCAAGGTGTACTCTTCTTGGCTCAGAGCAGTGCTTTTTCCTAATTTAAAAATGAAAATAGGGCATCTAGTCCTAAAAGAAACATCAACTACAAAACTGGATGCTGCAAGACAAGACCAAGTAGGGAGAGCTATGTCTCTCCATGCCGTAAGGTAATGTACATAGCATTTCCATCTGACAGGATGTGATAAGACTACTGTACTCGTTGTGTTGAAAGTGAATCTTAATGAAGACTTCCTGGTTTATTTCAGAAAGCAGCAAAATTGCGTCCAGTGCCCTTCAAAGAGGTATTCATTCCCAAGATAGGCTTGGATCAATACCTGGTACATAAAGTCTGTCAAAATGCCTGTGACCTCAAGGAACATATGAAGCACTTTGTGACTCAGAAGAAAAATGAAGGTGATTTATTTAGTTATTTTTTTTAAAATTGGTCATGTTATTAACCCCCCCTATTGTTTCAATAATATACGGTAGCATTTTTTTTAAATTGTAAGAATGGCTATCAGGTCATATGGAAACCATGTGCTTCTTATAGAAGGTGTTATATGTAAGTCACATAGATGTAACTCAAGAGGAGCAAGGGCAGGTCTGGTGAGTTGGACTAGGTAGAATCTAGGCAGCAGTTGATTTGGTGTCAAGGTGATTTTGTAATGGCTCTGTGGATAAAGACTAGTATACAGTAATCCCCCGCCTACTGCATGTGTTAGGGACCCGACCCGACCCACTATAATGGAAAATCTACAATATGCGGATGCTGGGTCGGGTCGGGACTGGGGGGGGCTGTCTGGGGCTTCCTACACTTACCTGAGGCCTGGCGCTGCCTCGAACGAGCCTCTGACGGGCTTCCAGGGCCTGTTGGAGGCCCCAGAATTGGTTTTGGGCAATCTGGAAGGCACTTCCAGTTTTCCGGAAGTGACTTCCGTTTCACCAGAAATCACTTCTGGGGCCTCCGACAGGCCTGGGAAGCCCACCAGAGCCCTGTTCAGGGCATCGCCAGACCTGGGTTAAGTGCAGGAGACTTCAAATGGGCCCATGCAGCTTTCCCCAGGAAGCTTTTGTTTCATATACAGTGGAAGCTTGACTTACGTCATTAATCCGTTCCAGTGGTCTAGACTTAAGTCAAACATGCCTTAAGTCAAAAGAACTTTTCCCATAGAAAGTAATGGGAAAGCGGATTAATCTGTTCCAGATGATAAAAAAGACCCCCCAAAACAGCAATTTAACACAAATTTGACTGGGATAGGAGATTCCTTCCGGAGATGTAAATGAAATGTCTCTTCAAAGAGAGGAGGAGGCAGTGGAATTATAGTCCACAAGTTATACGCCTCCACTTTTTAATGTTCATAGCAACAACGTCTAACATTTAAGTTTTACTGATTTTTAACCTGACGTTCCAAGTTCTGAACAACTCTATGCTTACCATTAGAGTCCCACAACTGTACAGCTCCCCAACTAAAATGCTTCCATTGTGGACCAGACTTCTGCAGCCCGATTTTTTTCAAGACTGAGCCGGCGGCGGCAGCAGCTTCGGCAAGGCCGAGGACCAGCTCCAGGTGCTCTGAGCTGGCCTCGCCAAAGCCGCCGCTGCCGGAGGAGAGGAAGAAGGCAGGAGCAGTTTGGAGGCGGCAGCCGTGATGCTGGGTTGTGGCTGCCGCCCGATTCCGGTGCCTTGCGCTGGGGCTCCGAGATGTAAGTCAAAGCCTGCGACTCAAGTCAAACAGGCCCCTTCTTGCTGCAAGTCAAATATGCTGCAAGTCAAGCAGTATGTAAGTCAAGGTTCTACTGTACTGTGGTCCTGCGATATATCGGGACCGCAGTATATGAAACAAAATGCCAGAGGACAACTGTATCTGTCTTCCATTGGTAAAGGGTGTACAGTGGTACCTCCAATTATGAAATGAATCTGTTCCAATGGCATTTTCTTAACTTGAGATTTTCATATTTCGAAACAGGGTTTCCCGTAGAAATGCATTGGGAACAGATTAATTTGTTCCAAGTGGGAAATCACCCCACCCACCCCACCCCAAATGCAAAAAGCACAGTAACAGGCATGCAAATGACAGAAACCCAGCTCCCTAGCTTTATAAGTCCCCAAAATGGTGCCAAATAGTTCCAGAATGGCACCAAAACAGGCACTTAGTGCAGGTCATTGAAAAACAGAAGCCCCGGTTCTCCAAATGGGTGTTACAGTAACCCCCCACCATTTTGCAGTTTAGGTACTGCGGTCCCACTATATCGCGGGATTGCAGTACCTCCCCGGGCGAGAAGTCTCGGGGTGGCGTGCTCAGGTGGCGGCAGGGGCTCAGATCGCCCAACGCTGCCCAACCACGCCACTGTGAGAAGTATCCCAGTGGTGCGCTCAGGCAGTGGCAGGGGCTCAGATCTCCCAATGCCACCTGACTGCGCCGCTGCGAGAACTCTCCCGGCGGTGCAGTCGGGCAGCGGCGGGGGCTTAGATTGGCCGCTGCCGCCCGACCGCACCGCTGGGAGAAGTCTCCCGGCAGCAGGGAATCAGATCCCCCAACGCTGCTCGCCCGCACTGGTCCAAGAAGTTTTGGAGCAACCCGAGTGAGCACCTTGTGGGATCTGATTCCCCCCCCCCCGGGCCCACCTGACCCACATCTGCATATTTCGGATTTTCAGTCATCACGGGTTGGGTGGGTCGCTAACCCCCGCAATAGGCGGGGGGTCACTGTATTTCCCTTTTAAAGGTACATTCTCACTGAGGTAGGCAAGTCAGTTTTTTATTTCACACAATAGCTTAGTTTGCTTTGGGGCCCAAAATGTATGACAGCTATCTTTTGATACCTAGTCACAGGGACAACAGGATAAGCAAGTCCACTGGCTTCAACTCTGATTTTACCAGCTTCTATGAAAACTGTCGTTTGCAAAGTCGGCAGCTCAGCGGTTCGAATCCCGGCTGCCACTCAGCGGAGTGAGCTCCCGCTGTTAACCCCAGCTCCTGCCAACCTATCAGTTCAAAGGCATGTCAATGCAAGTAGATAAATAGGTACAGCCGTAAAACCAGGAAGGTAAAACAGTGTTTCTTTGCAGCCATGCTGGCCACATGGCCACGGACTTGCACCGCACTGGTTCTTTGGCTTGAATACGGAGATGAGCGCCACCCCTAGAGTCGGACACGACTAGCACGCATGTGCCCGGGGCGGGGGACCTTTACCTTTTTATTTATCTAAAGTCAGCCTTTAAGTCACACTGGCGATGGCAGTAGCAAGTTAAATGCAGGTCACTGTAGCATACCTGACATTAGAACATGCTGCACCTTTGTATTTCCTGTGTAACATAGAATTAATAGCTGTTACATTCATAGCTGTCTATACTTTCAGGAAGTACCCAGGGGAAAGCCAAACCCCAGGCCCAACATCCACAGCCAGGGAAAAAGAATGCTGCTCCAAGTGAGTATATAAGCAAATCCACCCTCGTTGCCAAATCCTTGGTAGCCAATTTTTTCCACAGGAATAAATATGTTTTGCACCCTTTAAAAGAATGGGAGATAGAAGTATAGTTTCATGTGTTATATGTGCCTATCGCTCTTGTCCTGCTATTCTACTAAAACAGATGTTGTAAGTTTTTGACACCTGTGTAACTTTGCTAGTTACATAGACTGGGGCACTTGTAAACTGAGATATTTCTGAAGATGCAGGCTTTAACTCCCTGCTCCCAGGGAATGTTGGCCTGGGGGAAAAAAAACATGCAGCTCTCCCTGGAAGACCACAATTGTCTTCCATGGGGGTAAGCAGAAAGAATATTTTTTCCTGAATAGATGTTGTGGGTATAGGGAGATGTTTGCTTTGATCTGCATGCAATTAGACATGGGCACAAATTAAAAATTCATTTTAAAAAATTCTAAATTTGTGAATACCAATTAATGAGCTTTTAGTGATTTTTAATTCATCAGTTGTGGGGGGTCTAAACTGCACATACACCCACACCCTGGCACCTAGATAGACCAAAATGGCAGAGAAGCTTCCCTTGAGCCTCCTGTACAATCCTTCCAGATTTGGTAGAGATCGGGTTTTGGAAGTCTCAAGTTATACAAAGAGATGTAAAGGCCCGGAAAATTTTGAAAAAAAAACAAAACAGTTTTTTTTCCGTTTTTTTTCTCCTGAGGCGTTTGGGTTTTTTTTTCTGAAAAACTGGAAAAATTGAAAAAAGAAAAATGATTATGAAATGTTTTATTTGAACATGATGAATATTTTAAGACAGGTGATTCTAATATTTACCAAATCATTTCTAAATAATATGTATCGTATCAGATTATTCTAATTTCTGTGTACTGAGGACAAGCAAGTCCTAGGTTACAAACTGAACTCTCCAATGCATGTTTTTGCATGTGGGTGGGTGGTTTTGGTTCTGTTCTGTCACCTTCACTAGGCCTCAAAGCGCTGGAAAAAATATAGAGTAACAAAAATGATTCTGATTAAATTTCATGCCCATTCATTGAAACTTAGTCGCACTTCCTTCTATTCATTTTCCCCCTCTTAAATTCGTTTTACGAGAATGAGGTTTTTCTTTTCTTTTTATTTAATACTGTGGAGAGGAAATATGAATTGTTAATTCTGGATTTTTAAACATTGTTTTGTAGAGGTTATATTTGTTCCACATAAACTAGAAAACAGTTTAAGAGATTGTTACTCCATTTGTTACTTACAATTACAGATAAATATTATTTTAAAAGTAAATTCTGTTTGTAATAATTGTTAGGATACACTATGTTTTAATATACTATTAGTGATACTTTTATGCCAAGTCAAATTGCCCATAGTCATATTTTATGTTCCTAAAGTTTCATAATGACTTTCAAGCTGTGAAAATGGGTTGGGAATGCTAATGTAGCATTTTTTTTAATTTTTCTGCTAATTTGTTTTTTTCCTGGGAAAACAAAAAAAAGGCTTTTTTCCAAGCTTCAAAATTTCTGGAAATGTTACATCTCTAGTTATGCAGCCACAAAGTTTACCCCCCCCCCCATAAACACACTATTTGTGCATGCGTAACTCTGAGAATTCTACCTGGGAAATGTTTGGAGAATTTTGGAAGTTGTAGCCAAAAAAATGGGATGGGAGAAAAATGGTACTGTACACAGTATGCTGCATTGCTTTGTGCTGTGCTTTGGGCAGTGCACTGTTGGATGATCTGTTTATGCATATCGGCCAGGCTCATACATGTATATATTCTCCCAACAAGGCAGAGCTGTAAGTGACGAACCAATCCTGTTTTATGAGCCTGTTTGTGGAAACTACCCCAGAGATCTGAGCTTGGACCCCATGCTTTTGTCATGTGTGTTAACCATGAAAGCTAAGGGGAACTTCCCACAGCCACAGGAGGCACCTACCTTTGAGTGCCAGGTGATGATCAGCCATAAATCACCTCCATTGCCTCCATGCTCTGCCTCTAAGCTTCAGAAGGTTCTGGCCAGCTTATGAGTAAAATAGGTTGAAGGCTTAGATCAGGGATGTCCAAACTTCAGCTCTCCTGATATTTTGGACTACAACTCCCAGAATTCCAAGCCTATATTGCCAATGACAAAGGACTGTGAGAGTTGTGGTCCAAAACATCTGGAGGGCCGAAGTTTGGACACCATTGATGGAACCTAGTTTAGATCTAGAAGAACAGTTCTTGCGATTTCTGTGTGCTGGCAAGTAAACTGGGATACTTGCTCACTGTCTTCCTTCTGAAAGGCACACTTGGTGCCAGATCAGGGTTTCCTGCTGTTGAGGATGCGAACTAATGGCTGCTGCTTCGCTACTACAAAACTGTGCCCTGTTAACAACTCTTTAAAAGAAGTAAGGTCTTTGTAGTGAACTTTTCGTAATCACTTAGTTTGTTGCCTTGTGCTTCATGAGCTTTTTGTGTGTCTGCTTTGTCTGGTCTTCTCCCAAAGATGCTTCAAAAGGAAACGATTCCCCAGCAAATCCTGTACAGGAGAAGGCTGCAGAGGATGCTGCCACGGCTTCTGACACCAGTGAGTCTTAAGGGCAGATTGTTATGAGACTGGTTTAAAAAAAATGTTGTTTTCTTTTGCGCGAGCAAGTGGAGTTTTGAAGCCCACAGGAAAGGAGGATGAGTCCTCTGGGGACTTGGCTACAAGTCTGAAGATTTGTAGCTTTTCTTGAGATAGGCTGCTCCTTCCTTACCACCACTGCCACCATTAGGCAATGCAAGGTAGCTACCTCCAGTGGCCGACGCAGTAAATTCAATGTTCAGAGCTCCCTGCCAGTTCCGTATTCTGCTGGTGTTTTTTTTTTTGCAGCCTAGCTGTTTTCTATGTGCCAGGCTCTGACCCCCCGCCCCCCAGCCAGATATTATTAGAGGGATGGAGTGGCTCTTAGGCATCCTGTACGGTGTATTACTTGAAATGAGTCATACTAAGTGAGGGTTGGGAATCAGTCGAATCTAGCCAATTGCTTCCTCCTGTTTTACTTTACTCCCCTTCTGGTACAGTGGACCCTCGTATAACAAACTGTTTGTATAACGTAAAATCTGTACCACATAAAAAATTCCAGAGATAGGGGAAATTTGTTTAACAGAATCATCTATGGGGCAAATCCATACAACATAAAAATGGTCACGATTAGGGATTACTCTGTTTTCAATGCATTCCTATGGGAAATTTGTATAAAGGAAATTTTGCTTAATATAATTTCATTTAGAACAAATTAATTCCTTTATACAAGGTACCACTGTATATTCGGCAGCTTTTTCCAGGCTCCATTGGGGTAAGTAAGTAGGGGTTTCTTGAGGTGGGGAACGGTGGCCCTCGTTCAACTTGTGGCACTGTATAACAGGTGTCCCCTGTCGTCAAATCCAAAGGTGGTGGCGATCACTGCAGTAGCTGTGCATGCAGGCTTATGTATGCACCTGTGAACTTCCCTGGGACACACCTTTATTTTAAACTTGGTTCTGAAAAGCAGCCAGAGTCGAACAGACATAAGACTTCTCAGTCCACTGTGTGGAAAAAATAATTTGGGAAAGGGGGAAAAAGACATGTCCCAATATTGAAATATTCCAGAGGCAATTTATTCAATTTGGTACATGGGTCCTTCCCTTGCTCATGTTTTGTAGTACAAATAAAATGCAAAGTGTGACAGAGGTTCCTCCCTGGCTGCATACAGTAATCCAAAATGAGCCAACTGCATGATGGCTCATACAGTTCTGCCTGTTTCTGGTTTGGTATATTGCTGAAATACAACCACCATCTTAGTACTGCAGAGCTGGAAAGGGACCCTATAGAACAGTGGTGTCCAAACTTTGGCCCTCCAGATGTTTTGGACCACAACTCCCACAGTCCTTTGTCATTGGCAATACAGTCTTGGAATTCTGGGGATTGTGGTCCAAAACAACTGGAGTGCCGAAGTTTAGACACTCCTGCTATAGAACATTGCCAAGTTATATGGACCTCAGTTGCATTTTTGTGATGATTCTGGCATCATCCATATTCATTGGACTCGTTTTTTTTCCTTCTTGATTCAGCTCAGCCCTCCAGTGAAGAATGGGCCTTGGTCCATTTTTCTCTGGATATCAACTCAACTCTTTGCTGCTGTCCAAAAGCACTTGCTAGTTCAATGGATTCACCCAAAGTTCTCTCACCTTGAATTATTGGTGACCCAGTTTTAAAATATGCTGGAATAGATCATTTTCATAGTCACGTGACTAAATCCGATGCTTCTTCTCTCTCCCCCATCACAGAACAGAGGAGGCGACCTGCTAAACGTGGTGAGTTCTGTCTTGCCAAGACCAACCTGCCTTTGCTTCCCCGCAAATTGTATGCAGTTGTTCTGAAATCTGATGAACAGCTGTCTTGTGAGCGGGGTGGGAAGTTAATACAGCCTGAGAGCATAGCAAAGGTATTTTGAAGCCTGAGAGCTCTCGCTCTCTCTCTCTCTCTCTCTCTCTCTCTCTCTCTCTCTCTCTCTCTCTCTCTCTCTCTCTCTCTCTCTCTCTCTCTCTCTCTCTCTCTCTCTCTCTCTCTCTCTCTCTCTCTCTCTCTCTCTCTCTCTCTCTCTCTCTCTCTCTCTCTCTCTCTCTCTCTCTCTCTCTCTCTCTCTCTCTCTCTTTAATAGGAGATTTTCTTTGGGGGGGACACATCCCTCATCTTATTTTGGTAAAATGTCATTTACATTGAAGGAAGTTTATTTTGTAAAATAATTAGTGACCTTCCAGTTGCTTCTGCTTTTATTTGAATGGGAATGATGTGCTTCCTGGAGGGTCTTGGAGCTCTATCAAGTTTACACGTCCTGTTAAAAATTGCTTTTTGGCCCATTAGAGAAAACAGTCAGCAGAATAGTGTACATATATGAGTGTAGGAATACATGATTTTTTTTACAGGGGTGGGTGTTACCTAAAATAATAACCTTGTGGTGAATGAATGAATACTTTATTACAGGAAATTACCAAATCCGAAATACATATACATAAATAGTACTACATACAGCAAAACAGGGAAGAACAAGGGAGGGAAATACCATATAAATTGAGCCAGCATAAATTGTGGCTGCTTGAGCAATTGTTGAAACTTTCTGAGCATGAGTTATAATTGCCGCCGCTCAGAATTTAGCTACATTAGACAGCATACTTTAAGTAGGACATTCTGCGGTGTATATATTTTGCCCTGACAACAGGAGGCGAGTGTAAAATGTCTCTGGTCGTCCAGGGAATTGCTTTAAATAGGGAGCAATAAGTTTTTCCCTAATTCCATCATATAAGGGACAGGCAGCGGAATCCGCTCAAGGTCCTCTGTCGTGAAGACAGATGCAAAGAAGTCATTCAATTTCTCTGCAATGTCCAAGTCCTCCTTAACCTCCCCTTTTCCTCCCTCACCATCCAGAGGGCAAACTCGTTCTCTGGCAGGTTTTCTACTTCTAACATATTTAAAGAAGCTTTTATTATTACCCTTTATATTGCTAGCCATGCGTTCCTCAAAATCGTTCTTTGCCTCCCTTATCATCATCTTACATTTCTTTTGCCAGAGTTTGTGTTCCTTTTTATTTTCCTCATTTGGGGAGGATTTCCATTTACAGAAAGACCTCTCCTTGCGCTTTAGAGCCTCTCTAACTCCACTCGTTAACCATGCCGGTGTCCTCTTGGATTTAAATGAGCTCTTCTTTCTTTGTGGTATGCACTTGTGCTGGGCCTCTATTATTGTTGTTTTAAAGAGGCTCCATGCACTCTGAAGAGATTGGATTCTTCTAACCTTCCCCTTCAATTTCTCTCTAACTAGTTTCCTCATCTGAGGGAAGTTTGCCCTTCAAAAATCAAAGGTTTTTATGTCTGATTTGGTTGACACTCTTCCTCCAACATGCATGGCAAAGGAAATTGCAGCATGGTCACTGTTCCCCAGAGGCTCAGTGACATTCACATCCCTGACCAGGTCCTGAGTATCGCACAGTATTAGATCCAGAGTTGCCTGTTCTCGGGTGGGCTCCATGACAAGTTGCTCTAAGGCACAGTCATTCAGCAAGTCGAGAAACCCAGTTTCTCTTTCTTGCCCGGAGCTCGCAATGCTTAGCCGGCAGTGGGAATATGGCAGAGGAAGCTGAATGCATTCTGTCCCACAGTTATTGCACATTGTTCTGAATGTGTGAGAGACTTCTTTTAATGTCAGCCGCGTTCTATTTCTTATCTGTAACATGGAGCCACAGTCATACCAAGATGGCTGAGAGGGAAGAGTCTTTCCCCTACCATCTTCCTCCTCTTTCAGATCTGTGTCCATGTGTCATGTGAAGAAGTCTTATCAGCCAACATCCTGTGTCACAACTTTGCACCTGCAACTTGAGGTTGTGCCTGAGGGGTTGTTGTAGTAGCGTCAAGGTGGTCCACAAAGCCTTTCTGCCAGAGCAATTGATCCCGTTGGGGACACACAGCCTCTTGCACAGTTCAATAGTGCAATTCCTTACTGCAGGGAATAATGCCCAGCACATTTATGCAGTGTAACTTGATGCTGGCGTGAACAGAATTGTGCCTGTGGTGCGTAGATACTGGTGTAGAATACTGTAGTTCATTTACTCCTGCCTTGCTTGCTTGCTTACCCCAGAACACTTCAGATTCCTTATGGGCAAGCCACTAGAGGGAGCATGATGATGATGGTCAAACTAGGTGTGTCTGAAGAGATTTCTCCTCAGAAGTGCCTCCAAGCAAAGGGTGGTCAGTAGGGGCAACTCCTTTGCGGGTGAGGCTTATTTAACATGCTGCCTGCCCATTAAGTTTATTTATTATTTATTTATTTATATACGTATATCCCGCACCATCTTCCCAACGGGAACTCTGGGCGGCTAACAGGAATAAAAAAAACACATAAGACAAACAATTGAAACTGCAAACAAAGGCAGTGGAAGGCAAGATGGTGACCGGCACAAGAGGGGGGAAAACAAACACTAATTGGCAAGGTCGCTGAAGGCCTCTCTAAAAAAGAGGGTCTTCAAGGCCTTCTTGAAGGCTGGCAGGGACAGAAGCAGGTGCAGCTCACTGGGGAGATGGTTCCAAAGTGAAGGCCCCACCACAGAGAAGGCGCGGCCTCGCGTGCACGTTTTCCGCGCCTCTCTGGGTGTGGCAACCCGCAGTGAGTGCACCTGAGACGATCTCGTGGGTCTGGATCCGGATGCCTTTTGGGAGATGCGCTCCGCCAGGTACTCTGGTCCCAGGCCGTGGAGGGCTTTGAAAGTCAAAACCAGGACCTTGAACCTGATCCGGAGGACAACGGGGAGCCAATGCAGGCGAGCCAGGACTGGGGTGATGTGCTCGTATCTACGGGCACCCACCACCAGCCTGGCTGCCGCATTTTGCACCCGCTGTAACCTCCGGGTCAGAGTCAAGGGCAACCCCACGTAGAGGGCATTGCAATAGTCGATCCTCGAGATCACCAGGGCCTGCACAACTGTCCTCAGGGAGGACTCGTCAAGGTACTGGCGGAACCTGGCGATCCTGCGGAGGTGGAAAAAAGCGGCCCTGGCGACAGCCATCACCTGGGCTTCCAGGGAGAGGGCCGAGTCCAGGACCACGCCCAGATTCCTGGCCGTGTCTGTAGGCTGGAGGGAAACACCCCCCAGACTAGGGAGGGGGCCATTGTACCCAGACGAGGGCGCCCCGAAGAACAGAACCTCCGTCTTCTCCGGATTAAGCTTCAGCCGGTTATCTCTGGTCCATTCCAGAACGGCCTCCAGGCACTGATCGAGGGAGCGGATCGCCTCCACTGCAGATGATGAAAAGGAGAGATAGAGCTGCGTGTCATCAGCGTACTGATGACAGCGAACTCCAAATCTCCTGATGACCTCCCCCCAGCGGCCTCATATAAACATTGAACAGCATGGGTGAGATTGCCGACAAGGCATCACCCAGCTGAACCTGCTGAGTCCGGCCGCTAAGGAATGAACGGAGCCAGGCCAAGGCCTGACCACCAATTCCCGCCTCCGCGAGCCGGACCAGTAGGTTACTGTGGTCGACGGTATCAAAGGCAGCTGAGAGGTCAAGGAGGACCAACAGGGAGGAACTCCCCCTGTCGGCCTCCCTGAGGAGGTCATCCTGCAGGGCGACCAGGGCGGTCTCGGTCCCGCGAAGAGGCCTGAATCCGAACTGAAAGGGGTCCAGGATATGATTAACCTCCAGGAATGACTGAAGTCGGACCGCGGCCACCCCCTCGACAACCTTGCCCAGGAAGGGAACAATGGCGATCGGACGAAAGTTGGAAAGATCGTCCGATGCCATGCCAGGTTTTTTAAGAGTGGGTTTCACCACGGTTTCCTTCAGATGGGGAGGGAGACATCCTTCCCTAAAGGAGGCCGTGGCAATAGCTGAAACCCACTCAGGCATGTTCCCTTCGGCAGATTTGATAAGCCAGGCTGGGCAAGGGTCGAAAGGAGTGGCCGCCGGCCGGCAACGAGCCATAACTCTGGAGGCCTCTGCCGCAGAAACCGGCCCAAACTCATCCAGGAGGGGAGAACGGGGGGGTGAGGCACCAGAGACCCCAAAGGGTGGACTAGAGCAACTGGGGGGCAAGTCGGAACGGATGGCCTCAATTTTTGATCTAAAATGGGCTGCAAATTGCTCACTAGTGAAATCACTAGGAGGAGGCCTCAGCTGGCTGGGATTGGAGAGGTCCCGAACCACCCGGAATAGCTCCTCCTGGCGGTTCGCGGCCTCACCAATTCTCAGGGAGGCATAAGATCTTCTAGCGTCCCTGATCCCGCGAAGATAGTGGCCAGTCAGCTGTCTAAGAGCAGCCCTATTCTCTTCCGTCCGACGAGCCCTCCAAATGACCTCCAGTCTCCAGTTCTCAAAGTGGTTTCTGCTATTTTAAAGAAATAGCAAAGAATTAACATTTGTTGCCACTACTACCGTCTGGCCTTCCCTTTCCATCAGACAGGAAGTGTTTTTTAATCTTGTGGGGCCTTCGTTGGCCTAACCCTGTCAGCTCCCTCCATTTCCCAGAATGCTTGGGAATGCTGGGATAGTGGAAGAAACTCCTTTCTCTGCCTTGCTAACCCTTGGTCAGGTCAGCTGTGGGCTCAACAGCAGGAGAGAGAGAGAGAGAGAGAGAGACCCCCCCACCTGCCATGTCACTGAAGACCAGGCCCAGGAATTGCACGCTGCTAGTCTTCCAAAAGAAGTGGTGGCTTGTCCTCACTGTGTTAGATGGCACTGTTTAGTTGTCATTGCAGGGGCAGTGGGTCGGGTGGACATTAGGCAGGGACCTCCTGTCATAGCTCCTGATGAGGCCTCACCACTGTGGCCCCTAGTGAGGAATGCTGTTGAGTTATGTAGTCTGACAATATCTGGAGAGGAACCAGACATTGCCTTGCCCACTGAATGGTAAGAATAAAGTGTAATCTTAAAATACAAGATCTGCCAAGGGGGATTAACATCTGAACAGATATGGCTAGGAGTCGGCTGCAAAATATTCCTTTGGCAGTGGAAGATCCATGTAACTTTGTGGACAGACCCTCAGCCTGTTAACTCTTCATACTTCAATGTGTTTTTAATCACCAACGAATGTGTCTCTCCCCCCCCCCCTCCCACTTCTATTTTTTTCACCTCCCCTTCCTTTAATTACAGCACAAAGCCCTGCTCAGAGAGCTCGAAGTACTAGCACAAATCGACCGCAGTCTCACCCAGGAGGGAGCCTTGAGACCTTTTTGAGTAAACCAAGAGAGGAGCTTTTGAAATGTAAGTTCAGTCTGTTCTATAGAAATCCATTTGCCAGCACACAGTTCCACTCTGGTCAACACTCGGGACAGATTAAAGTGGGCTAGAAAATAAGAAAGAATAATTCCCCCCAAAATTAAAAAAAAATGACATGGAGGAATCCAGAAAGAAATCATTATACCTGCTCTGGGAACCTTTGTGGAAAACATTGTTAAAGATAAAATTATCAAGCATGTAGAGAGAGAGAAATATTCCCTCCCCATCTCCATCCCCATTGCAATTCCCTTCTTCTCTCACCATCAGTGTTGCATTGGGAGAGCTAGGTACAGTTAATCCATAACCTGAAGACAAAAAGGGTTCGCATCTGAGAGAGAAAAACAAGATAAAGGTAGATTAAAAACGTGTTCGTTTCTTTTAAGAACAACAGAAACAAAATCAGTTGAGTTTTATTCGGCTACAGCCTGTTTCTTCTGACACTAGCATAGTGCTCATTTGTTATTTGTGGTGGCTCAGCGGGCTAGAGTGCTGAAACTTTTGGCTGCAAAGTTGGCAGCTCGGCAGTTTGAATCCCGGGTGCCACTCAGTGGAGTGACCTCCCATTGTTAAACCCCAGCTCCTGCCAACCTAGCAGTTCGAAAGCATGTACAATGCAAATACATAAATAGGCACTGCTGTAAAAAGCAGGGAAGGTAAACAATGTTCCGAACACATAAATGTGTTTAGCCATGCCGGCCGCATGGCCACACACTTGCACAAGACTGGCTTCTTGGCTTAGAAACGGAGATGAGTGCCACCCCTAGAGTCAGATACAACTTGCATGCATGTGCAGGGGGGACCTTTCCCTTTTATAAAGGTATTACCTATAGCCTAGTCATGCATATGTTCCCTTGTATGTGAGAGGACTGTGTAGTAACACATATCAGTTCAAATAGTGATAAATTTGTTAAATGCGGTACAGTAAATATGGTGGGTTTTTGTTTTTCTTTGATTTTGGTTTCTGAAAAAAAAGTGTAATGCCCCCTACACAAATAGGTATAGACTTCTTACTTTTTAGAGTGTCAGATTGCAGGCAGATACTGCATAGAGGCACATGGGCTTTCAAGAGCCTTCTGAGAGACTCCCAAAGGCTCCTGCATCAACAGTGCAGTCGCTAAATAAGAAGACAGATCTTGCTACAGATCAGTAATTCGTTACCTCAGGTGTCCTAATTACCTAGGACACTCCTGTCCTTAGTATCTGTGGGTGGATGGGTTTACAGAATGCTGGACTAGATAGGACTTGGATCAGATGCAGCTGGATTAAAAGAGCAGGTCTCAGGGAGATGGCTGTGCAGATGGGAACATAGCAGATGCTCGGTTCCTGGAGACGACTTCCTCTAGAGGCTGAAATGGGAGACAGAACATTCCCTACATAGGAACGCACAGGTCAGACAAAATACAGCTCAACATCTCTAGCCTTCAAGCATCTGGTATCCAAGGTTTGTATCTTCCGGCCTGCACATGTGCGCATCCCCCTGTTGCTAAGAATCTAACATTGTGTGATGCTTGTTTCACCTCCTGTTGGCTTAGTCAGGCATGTGCTCAGAGAAAGAGTGTCCACTGCCATGTTCTTCCCTTCTTTCTTTGTCTGTGTTGAACCTTGATCATTCTGACTTCTCTTTCCTCAATTTATTTCGCTATAGTTGCTGTAAAATTTTGCCTGGATTTCAACACAGCTCATAGGAAAGTTATCTTATCAGAAAGAAACACCAAAGTGTCCGTGTCGGACATCCCCCAGAACTATGGTGACCATCCTCAGCGCTTCACCCACTGCTCCCAAGTGATCTCCTTCCAGCCTTTCAAGCGGGGCATCCATTACTGGGAAGTGGAAATGGAGCACAATAGCTTCTGTGGCATTGGCATCTGCTACGGGACCATGCCCAGGCAGGGGGCAGAAAGCCGCCTGGGGCGCAATAGCAGCTCGTGGTGCATTGAGTGGTTCAACTCCAAAATCTCTGCCTGGCATAACGAGGTTGAGAAGTGCCTCCCTAACACAAAGGTGAAGAAAGTTGGTGTCCTGCTCAATTACGAGGGAGGGTTTGTCATTTTCTTTGGGGTGGCAGAGAAGATCACCCTGCTGTACAAATACCAGGCCCAGTTCACAGAGGCCCTCTATGCTGCTTTCTGGATCTTCTCCAGTGGAACCACCCTCACGCTCTGTCCGTTAAAGTGAAAGGTTCGGGTTGTTGCCTTGTGCTGGCATTCCCGCCCACCTTGTGTTTCAGAATCTTGTTCAGTTTACAGCATTCTTGTGGAATTCAGAGTCAAGTGCATTTTGAAGAGCCGGGCTTCCTTTTTGGAAGCTCGGGGATTATTAAGCCATGCCTCTATATATATTTTTCATGCTAAACCTTGCTGAAATGGCCTGGAGCAACATGCAGTTGGGAAACGTGACCTGTCAAGCTCTTGGTGGGACTGCAGTTGCTGGGCGTATGGCTCAAGGCACATTCTTAACCCTAGAGAAAAGAGCAGGTGAAGGTTTTGTCCAAGCAGAAGCTTCCTTGCTTTTGACCTCTTATCTACAACCAGAAGTGTCAGGATTTCTATGCCACCATCGCTGCCTCTGTTGCATTAAAGTATACATTTCACAGTCCTTTGTGGACAGAGGCGAAGGGTCCAGGAGGGAGAGATGCCTTGTTCCGGTAGCCTAGGACTTCTGTCGATTCCTGGCACAGGGAAGTACAACAGGCCTGTATCTTCATGAGTGAGATCAGGACTGGTGTATTGGGGGGGGGGGGCAGTTGCACGCCCCTGCTTGTGCACCAAACCCCATTGATTTTATTGATGTCAAGGAAATCGACCCCTGTTCTGGGGTCTGTAAACTGGTTTTCAGTTTGGGGGTGGGGGTGGAACTGACGAGTGGCAGACAGGTGCCAAGAGTTCTGCCTATGTGCAGGGTACATTTGCATCGGCTCATTTTATGTGCAAAATAATCATCCTGTCATAGTATATGCAGTAATGAAAGAAGAAGAAAAAATATTGTGAAAGAAATCAGAATTAAAAGTTACGGTATTGCACTGTTCTTTCAGAAATCTGCAGAGGACCATATCTGGAAAGCTGTGTAGAGTTTTGACCATGAAACTTAGTGTGTTACAGAGATGGCCAAGGACCCGAAATAACTGAGGGGCTGCAGTAATTCCCATGTGAGGAGAAATTGAAACATCTAGGGATGATTACATGGGGGAAGGACAACACGTATCGCTAAAAAAACATGTATTGTGTCCAGTTGGGCTTTATTCCAAATAAGGATGCCTAGGATTGCAGTACTAATTCCTTCTAGGTGGGCTCAGCTGTGATGGTAGTTCTTGCCTTGTTTACTTGACGGCTTCCTGGGACCCGTTTGGTAAGCGTGAGGAGGCTGAACTACACAGGGGCTTGAGTCCCCATACCCACACTCGTGCTGTTCTGGGGTCTGCAAACCCTTTTTGTGTTGCCTGTGCCTTCTTAGGGGTAGCTGGCCCAGTTCACAGTTCTTTGCACCTGTACGCAGTTAGAAGCATTGAGTCCCATGGTAGGTGTGGGAGTCGCCGTTTTGCTTGTATTGCTCTTAAGGAGGAGGACCATTTGCTGAAAGATAAACACCTCTGACTTGTGGAGTCCTTTGTAATGACTACTGGTGTTAAAGCCCCTTCCCCTTTTTAAAAATGCTTTGAAGGCATTTTGCCTCTTGGAAGTCAAGTGGCACACAAGTCCCTTTTATTCTGCATGATATACTCCCTCATGGCTCACATGAGTTCTTCAGACTTAAAGAAGCCTGGAGCCTTTGAAGACTTTTTAAGTAATCATGCGAGGGCAGTGAGGCAGATGTCCTTTTCAGACAGATCCATGCAGAAAGAGACAGCTTTTGCACAACCTAAGTATCATAACCTCAGTCCGTATGGAAAAACCTTTGTGCACTTTGTCATTTGAGAGGGAGGGGTTCACTTTGTCCACTTTATTTTTAAAGACGTGATTGGTTTTGCAGTGTTTCAGACACCTGGATGGGACAGTGCATGGAAGTAGGCTGATCTTGGCTACACGGATAGGAGCTTGGCTCTAACCTTGGTTGCGTAGAGAGCCTTCTTATTTGACATGCACAGGTCTCCCAAGTGTAGTGTTTGAAATGAAATGCTTGGAAGAGTCAAGTGACCTCCGAGGACTGTAAAAAAGCATTCAGAGTCCCCAGTGTCATTCTGAGCTGTTCTCTCCAGCAGGTGTTACAGACTTAGTATGTGGACTATTTCCCACTCCCCCTTTTTCAAAAATGGACAACCAACGGTGGAGGAACAAGTGGACATAGGGAAACTAGAGTTTCATGGAGCCTTGCAGGAGCTTGGAGTTTCCTTGAGAACCTAGCCCAGCCTGGTTCTTAACAGTACCTGTGCCTCCTAAGCCCCTGAGGTTGTGTTCTCCTCCCTTTAAAGAGGAGCAACAAATGAGAAGTAGTGCTAAGGCCTTATGCATTTGTCTGCCTTGGGTCCTTGGCTGGAGGGTGGCATAACTTGTGTTGCCCAGAACCCGTAGAATTGGCAAGGCAACTCAGCCCCAGTTTGCTGGGTTTTACCCAGATCTCCCATTCGAGATCCTTGGGTTGTCAGTTGCGGAAGCAAACGGGTATGTGGTCGGATCTCTGGAGAAATACAGATACAAATAATGCATGGCAACGGCTAGTTGGTTCATGGGTTTAAAGTGGACATCTAGCCCTAGTGCCACACACACACACACACACACATACATCCTGAAGATGAAGAAAGGGAACCCACGACCCAGTCTCAGGACATGATTGGGAAAGGTTGGCTCTCCACAGGATTAAGTTGTTTGGGTAGCTTTGTGTGCTGAGTCATCATCAGAGCTTCTGCAGCAAACAATATGCTTCAGATCCTAGACCCACATTATAGTGAGAGGAGCTTCTCCAGCTGCCACAGGTCCCTGCAGGAAAAGAGAGAAGCTTTAAGATGATCCCACAGGTCGTTTATAGGAAAGGATGAGGGCTGAACTGAAGCTGAACCACCTCTAAGGTTCCCTGAAGCAACAACAAGCCACTTGGTTGTTTCTTCACATGTAAGGGGATGAGAGGATTGCTGGGGTGTTTTCCCGCCAAGATGGAAAACCACTTGGTTTTTGGTGTTCAGGGATCTTATTCCCCACAATAGGCCTTACAACCTTCATCACAGAATCTGAGGGTTTATTCCTTCATGCTCTGTTTACTTGTGAGGCTCACTAGCTGTTCAGTAGAAATGTTGCTGAGGCAATTTCCTGCAAGGGAGTTCAGCTCTCCGAAGAATTGTGTACACACATACACATGCACACACAAACAGAGAGGCACAGTAGATCCAGTCTCCAGGTTTTGTGGGATCTGGGATGTGTTCACTTCAGTGACTTAGCTGGCATTCACTTGCTCTTAGCCTGGAATCATAGTAGGTAGATGTTTGATCAGGACAGACATTTTTGACACTTGATCTTTCAAAAGATGTTGAATGTTGTGAATGTGAAGGGACCTCTGGATGATTCGATATAAATTGGATTCTTTGGGAATCTCATGGTTTCAACGCAGAAGTGCTTTCTCTTCACTGCTTCTGATCTTGAGCCTGGTACAGTATTGTCCAGTGGCTAACACATTGATTGTTATTGATCATTTGAGATAAATAATTTAAAGGCACACCATTTTTCTTCTCACACTGCAACCCAGTCCTGTTGGCTGGCCAAGAGCAAGACTGTTTTGTCTCTTGGCAAAGCCCGACTGGAGGTGTGACTGACCGAAGGGCAAGTGGGTTTCACCAGAGGGTAGCCATGCTCAGGCCTTAGGCTTGGTTTTCTGGATTTTGAAATCAGTAGTTCTTAAGTTCAGCAGTGCCCATGGCATGATTTGACATGTCTTAATGTGTGCGTGTAAGTGAAATCTTTTGCTAAAAAGCAGTGATTTGCTAATGTGTTGTTAATTCCATTAATAGGATGGGGATTAACACTTTTTTGCAAAACCTCTTGGTGTTGAATATGATGTAAAAACAATTTTTGAGGTTAGCAAGCTGGTTTGGGAATGGGTTTAAGCCTTTATAGATGTTTGTATTGAAAAACAAAGCAGAAAAATCATAGCTTGAACTGCTACACATAGTTGTTTCAGCATGTTATCTTGAAATGTTATATGAAGTACATACCGAAAAATCAGGTTCTCTGGATAGTTGGCATCTTTGTGGCAATCTGCAGAATAATATCTGTAGTTTGCCTTAAGTAGAGACTAGAAATCAATCAGTATCATCAATTTTGCCAAGAACTTGTCTTAGCCTTACTTCGTTTATAATTACATTTTATCATCTCAAGACTGTATCAAATATAATACTCTTTTAAGTGATTCAGAGCTCATGATGTGAAATGTTAATAAAGTTTGATTATCTCATTAACAAGGAATGATGTGTGTGGACTGCATTGTTTCTTTATGAGATGAAAGCAGGATTCAAGGGAGGAAAGTGAACTTCTGCCCTCCCAAATGGGTGTATTTAGCAATTAATTGCAGTGGACAGGACTTACAGAAGGAATATGCTGAGCGAAGTGTAGGCCAGAAGACTACAATTCTTTCTTTTAAAAAATCCCCACTGAATTTAATGGTCTTGTCGGCGAAGAAAAGGATGCCTAGGATTTCAGTGTACAACAGGATGCAAATGGGGTGCTTCACCAATCCCACCTACTACTCAATAGAGCCTGCTGTGGAGGTATCCAAGTGTGTGCGTGTGTGCACACCTTCTGGATGAATGTATTCCTTCCACTTGTCTCCGATTTCTTTCTGCCCATCTACCTACCCCAGAGTGGGGGTGAAATAGTAGTAGTCTGCCTTGCTTTTTCATATTAGCCATGTTTGCTTAATGTGTTGAGGGGACTTTTCTTAGGTTCCAGCTTGCACCCCAAGTTAGAAACAGGTCTTAAGCAAATGACTGCCTGCAGGTACGTGAGCTTCTTGTTTTCGCCTCCCAACCACCACCACCGCCACCCCAAGCCCCTTCCTCTTTTCTCCTCTGTCTTCAGTGGAGTGGCTGCCACTTTTCAAGTCATCAATATGTCACTTAAAAACATGTCACAGTGTGGCCATTGTGTGGTTCCCATTCACAGCCCTTGTCATTTAGACTTTCATTGGCAGCTATTTTGTCCCATTAAAAAGTTCAAGACAGCAATTTGTGAATCTTGCTCAGCCAAGTAGAACTGTGGGGAAAAAAGGAGTCATTTTAAAAGTCAATTAATTGTGGTCTATTGGAGTCCTTCCCATTCAGTGTTTTCAGACCCTGTCACAGGCCCACATCTGTCAGGTCTGTATTTCCCAGGCTGCTATCAGATGCAGTTCGTCGGCCTCTTTATTGGACTTGGTGCGCTAGACACATTTGTAAAGTATATCATTTTACGGTGTAACTATTCCATTTACATAAAAGATAGGCAATTATGTGACTGGATAAAAAAAAAAAGCTGTGGGAGGATCCTCCATTAAAATAATAAAAGGTAATTGAAAGAAGGAGATAATTTAGGAGAAAGTGCCAGCATTCAGGACGCATGGCTCCAAAATTATTTTCAAGATTATTCAACCATCGTGTGTGCCTGTTAACAACTTTTTTTCCTTAAAAAAAAAAAGCCATATTAAGAATACTGCAGAAATGTTTCTTTAAAAGCTCACATCCTTTAATTCCCACACGGTACTTCTGTGGCACTTTTTGTTGCATCTGTTTTTTAACATACAATTTACTATCTGCTGTATCAAGGAGCAAAATTCCTCCTCCTTGGGTGTCAGTATGTTGCCCCATAGCTAGACTGCTATAAAATCATTAAACCTCAGCTAATGATACATACACAACACTTGCCAGTTCTTAGCATAAGTGCTCAAACTTGAGTGAATTAAAACAACAACAACAAAGCATGGCAACTTTGCCCCACCTTTTTAAAAATGTGTGTGAATAATGGAAGTCTATCAGCAGATTTAATAGCACTAAATTTATTGTTTTAATAGAAAATGAATAAAGCATTTGATTTATTAATTCTATGTAAAATGTTTTGTAGCAAAAACAAGGCACTATTTATACACGATACATTCTTACCTTCATGCATACAAGAAGTGTGCTGCAACCAAGAGCGGAGTTAATGCCTCTTTTTATAAGCTGCTGGTTATGGCTTATATTTTGGTTTTGAAAGGTCCGGCATTACAGTTTCATTAAAATTTCATTCATGTGAGTTTTTTTTAAGAACCTATCCAACCATGCAAACATAGCATAACTCTAAAAGCACCTGAAATATATTGCATTTTGTTTTCTTTTGCACGGTGGGTTCCAAAATGTACAAAGGCTAATTTTAAATAGCAATGAGAAGCTTTAAATTCTCTGCGTGGCTGACCCTGATGGGAACTACTGGTATATAATTCCATGTGATTGTGGCAGATGCATGCACTGAAGTTTAGATCTCATCTGGTCACGTGTAAAAAAAAATACAGATGCGTTTGGTTCATTTGGTAAAAGTATTGCAAATATTGCTGAGCTTTTCCCCAAGGAATAACTTTTCTGCTTGTTTCTACGTTTATCTGAATTCCCTCCCCTGCAGAGATTGATTTTCCCAAACAACAGAGAATCTTAGTCCCATTTCAGATGAGTTTGAGATGCTTTCAGAAGGAAATGCAGAGTACTTCCTTGAGTAAACTGAAGCCTGGATGGTTAAATAGGCAAATACCTTATTAGCTGAAAATGGGAAACTGTTAAACCATTGTGTCCCTGTAATGATAACAAAAGGTGCACCATTATGGTGTAATGAGCAGCAATAGGGAGGATCTGACTTCAAAGTCCCTGCTCAGCTATGGAAGCCCACTCCATGGGATGTCACTGGAAATACTCAAAATACCTCATTTACCTTTAACAGTTCAATAAAAGCATCACTTTGCTCTTGCAGTTATGCAGTCATGAAACACAGCTTTTTTTTTCCTAATCCTTTCTTCAAAACCCTTTAGGGTTATTGCAAGTTGGATGTGACATCACAGCACAGAACATACAGTCGTAACTTCTTCAGGTCTTGAGAACCTCAGTGGTAACTGTTTTTTTCATGTAGCTACTCAAGCTGTGAACAGGAACACCACAATCTGGTTTCTTATGTGGTTTGTTTGGGTTTGCATACTTAAATCAGAACCAGCAACCCACCAGTGTTTCAGCAGTGTCATATTCTTCTGGAACAGACTCACATTTTGTCTGGCAGCAGACTTCATTGTCATCTGTATAGACTAGAGAATTCTGCAGTGTGACGAACAACCCAGAACTTGTGTTGCAGGGTAGATTGAATGTTGCCCACAACCTAAAAGAGGGACCAACGGTGAAGTTGTATGAGTGATGTCACTGAGAAATAAGTTATATTGCAAGAGCCTTGTAGCACAGTGGTTAAACTGCTGTACTGCAGCTAAAGCTGTGCTCACGACCTAGGGTTCAATCCCAGGTAGGTTGACTCTGTTAATCAATGTTCCATGGGCCTTTGTGAGTAAGGCACCCATTCTTTCTCTTTCTATGCTACGTACTGATTATGTATGCCTGCATCTTTCATCAACCATCTTCTGCTTGGTAGCAGAGGATGGTTGATTTTCCCAATAGAATGTTGTGTTTGCTGGACTTGTATATATTTTTGTAAATACAGTTCTTGATGGAGTCACCACTGTGTTTGCGTCTTTATTTAGCATTGCTATCTGACTATTAATGCACACACTTTACACAGCCCTTCTGCTGAGCGTTCACAACTCTGTGACAGACTCCGCCTCCCATCCCTCAGAGGTAAGTAAAATGAGTACCGAGCTTAGGGGGACGGGGGCGATATGCAGTAGCCTGCATAACGAACTTGCAAACTGCCCAGAGAGTGCTTTAAGCGCTGTGGGCCAGTCTAGAAGCAGCACGTTTTGCTTTTGCATTCAACACACCTCATTCCCTGTGAAGAGGATGTACTGTATCTACAATTGCCACCTTAAAATCTACTTGTATCCACTTCTTCACAGTCATCAGGAGCAAGACTCTTATGTATATTGATTGCAGTATGGGATGAGAGAGGTTGCTGGCAAGGAACACTGACTTGACAAGTAAACCTAAGAAATGAGTAGATTTTTCTTCAGAACATCAACCTATCTCCCTTGGCAACAGGAATGTCATAGGCTGACTGCCATGTCAAGCAAATGGCTAGAAGGATCTTGGTTTTATAACTTGTCCATAGGAGAAAAGGGGGGAGCCCAAGAGCATGGCCTCCTGCTCGTAAGCCTGCAGTTTATAAGGTGGGCCTCAGTCACTCAACAGCTCGTTCAAGTTTCTCTCTTGAACAATTCTGTGATGGAGTCTCTGTTACCTGCAGCATTGCTGTTGTGAAAATAAAGCTGAAATGTGGGGATACGCAATATGTGAGTGGCCACTGCCAAAAAAATAGCAAGCCTGCAACTCTTCCTCATCTCGACCCTTTGGGGTTTTCTGAAGGAGAACAGCTGCAATCATCATGGGTGCCGTATGCTTGCCTTTTATCTCCCTGCCTCCCCCTTTTATCTCTCTCCCATCTTGTATCGAGTCAGGCCTCATCACTGCTCCTGAAGGGAATTAAATGAAAACACAACGCTTGCTGGAATCCGAAACACAGACGTCTACTGTCCGAGATGTAACCATTGTCCTTTTTCAGCACTTAAAAAAAAAACTCTGCGAAGTGGTTTACATTCTTTATTGTTTTCCCTCACAACAACCCTGCAAGGTGGGTAATGGATTTTCCCAAGCGGGCTCCGTGGTGAAAAGAACGTAAGGATGCCCAGACCATCGTCCACAACAAAGGCTGAGCTCAAAGCTCAGACTTCTTGGGAGCAATCCTGCCTCTTAATTAGGCCTCACAGGCTCTTTTCCTCAGATAAACCTGCAGGGACTCCCACTGGCAACTCACATCAACATCATTCCGTACCTATTAAGCATCCTGAAATTAGTTTTGTTGATTGAAAGAGACAACGAACCCACCACTTTTTGTGATCATAAGTTAAACCGAAACTCACAAGGGTTTGCTCCTCTCCTTCTGGCTGCTTGATAGACAGCACTAACGTCTTTAAACCTCGGGGCGCACCCCAACCAAGCCTCACCAAAATGTTCACTGCCTGTAAAAAGGAAGTCCCCTGCCCCTTCCTTCACCTTACATTGCAGCAAGGTGTTGATGGGCCCTCGCCACTGGCCAGATGTTTTTTCTTGCTGGAAGATCTGGCTTTTCTGTCGGTAGACCCGTTGCACTCCGACGTCAACCTGGGATACGCGATTCTCCAAATCGTGAGTCACATTTCGGATGGACCCTCTCACCACTGGAAGTAAATGAAATACACTGAGGTCTAACAGACAAGCAGTAACTCTACTTCCAAGACTATATCCAAAAGAAGTAGATACCCTAGAACACTGCACTGCCAGATCCCGTTTCCCAGATCTTGGGGAAAATTGGGGTAGCCACATGTGGTTTCTTACAACACAGAGAATACACCAACCAGCAAAATTGCTATGCTGACTGGAGGATTCTGGGGGTTGTAGTCCAATTGCCACCACTGTCCCCAACTTTTCCAAACTTTGGAGCCAAGTCTGATCTGGCCCAGTGGTGTTGTGAGATGCAAAACAGTCACAAAATGCAGCATCATTTAAATCTTCCCCTTTGTAGATAATTATCTCACACATGTTATTTGGGAGGGGGGGCTGTTCTATAGGAAAACTGTAATTAGATTTTTTTAAAGCAGCCACAAAGATAAATCAGAATGGGGACCACAGGAGGAAGGGTTGGCTCTGATGCTGGTTTCACAACTTAAGCTGGTCCCCACAAAATGTTTCTTTCTTATTAAATAGTTTTAGCTTGGGAGAGAGGGATGAGTGTTATCAAATTCCTATTAATTGGATGAAATGCTGTTGTTTAGCATAGTAAATGACACTGAAATAGGCCCACACAATCAGTGGAGTTTTGGTGAGTCAGCTCCTCTATAAATTCTGTTGAGTCAAATGGAGCTACTTTAGTTGTGATTTACTACTTATATTCAAGTGTGTTTGTTCTTTCTCTTATTTATGCCTCAGAGTGAGTTACTGAGACTGTAAGTGCTAGTTGATCAAAGAAAAGGTGTGGTCTGCATCATCCATCTATCTATCAGATTTTTATACCACCCATTGGGCGGTGAGGCAACTCAGGGCGGTTAACAGCAATTACTCAAAATACAAACACAAACACATACTGCATACAAGTAATGCAATATAATAAAAATAGAAATAAAGGTAAATAAAATTAAGGATAACATAATATTTACAAACAAAACTATTATAAAACATTAAAATATAAATTGTAAAATTGTAGGCAGACCAAGTCAAATAAAAATGCTGATAATAGAAGTTATTTTAATGGGTCAACACTAGTTTTACTCTGAGGAAATGCCTGCTTAAACAGCCATATTTTCAATAGTTTTTTAAAGGCAGCCAAAGAGGTGGGCAGGCATATATTTGTTGGAAGATTATTCCACAGGAGAGAGGCAATGATGGAAAAGGCCCTGTTTCTCCCAAGAGCCTTGTGGCGCAGTGGTTAAATGCCTGTACTTCAGGAAAAACTGTGCTCACGACTTGGGGTTCAATCCCAGGTAGCAGGCTCATGGTTGACTCAGCCTTCCATCCTTCCGCGGTCGGTAAATTGAGTACCCAGCTTGCGGGGGGGGGGGCAGTGCGTAGCCTGCATAATTAAACTGTAAACCACCCAGAGACTACTTGAAGTGGTATGGGGTGGTATATAAGCAGAAGCAGAACACTTCTGGGCCTCTCGCAGTATTAGTTGCCTCAAATGCCTGGCCTGGAAAGACCGGGTATTATGGGCAATTGTCCTTGGATAAAGGTGTTCTAACAAGTAGTGAGGTCCCATTTAGGGCCTTGTATGTCATAGTTAGAACTTTGAGGTTGATGTAGAATTGCATTGGAAGCCAGTACAAGCCAGCCAGGGCTGGGGATATAGGGTCATATTTCCTGGCACCAATCGGCAATCTGGCCACGGATCACCACCCTCTCCAAGACCTTTATACATGAAGGGAACATTGAACATTGGCAACTGGTTGGTAGTTGTTAATATCATCACTCGCCAGGTTTTTAGTCAAAATTCAATATTTTGCAACTTGTATAACATTTGAAATCTATCAGTACTCACACAGGAGCTGCAGATTGATTCAAGAGTTCACCGGTGATACTGTTGTTGTCTACTATAATTTTCCTTCACAACTACCAGACCTATCTTTTGGTACAGGGCTCACAGCTAAACACTGTTCATATTCTCTGTACTAACACACATTGTTCCTTTGCTGTCCCCTTTAATCATGTTACTGCTCACAGCTGGTCTTTAGGGCACCACAACCCCTCCCCCCTTGCCTTGTGTTGTTTTCTTCCTCTTTTGAGCATATTTACAAAACCAGACTTCAAAAGAACTGCGTGTGTGAGATGCAACCATACACCACTGACTCTAAAGGCCGGCATGAATGTTTTACTTGTATTTCATTTGATATGTCTGAGGAATAATACTGATAATTTATGGCATTGAATCAACTTTCCACAACTGTAGACACACTTGTTAGTATAGGAATCAGTTTTTTAAAAGTTTATTGCTTCCAAGAGATAAATTTGTCATTAACAATCCTTCCAAATTAAAATATGACGTGCCATTAGTCATTCAAAGACAAATCTGCAGAATAGGTTAATGCAGACAACTTTTATCTGTTTTCCCTGTAATACAACAGCAATAATTAGGAAAACTATCCTGTACTGGATAATAAGGGGTTCAGTGTTTCAGCCCCACTGAGTGATAATGTGATAATAGCTGTTAAAGACTTTGAATAGCAAATACCCATCCACTCGATTTGCAGGAAAAAAATAATTCCTTTTCATAGTACTGTGAGAATATCAGATTATTACTATAGTCATGTGAGAATGATGCTTGCTTGCTTAAGGATTTGACTACATGGTCAAATACTGTGGGATTTGCTCTGCTTAAAAATGAATGACTTTGATTGATTGATTGATTGGGGAATCATATGATTCAAAGGGCATTATGCATCAATCTGGCCCTTTTTACTCCCAGGGCTCCTTTTCCTCTCCTCCTGGTGGGGGGAGAGGTGGGGAAGAGGTCAACTTTTTCCAAACATGAAAGATGCAACCAGGCTTCTCCCCCATGTGATCAGATGATTTGTTCTTGTAAAGATGCATGGGGTGCGTGTTTGTGGGTAGTATTTATGTGATGTAGGCAGTTGGGGCATGATTTTCAGGACCATGAGAGCAGCTGTCCCTGCATTCTTTCCCCCCAATTGTCTCTGATTTTTTTTAAAAAAATACATATACATTAATACCTTGGTTTACAAGTACCTTGGTCTATGAGTGTTTTGCAAGATGAGCAAATATTTCTGATCCGATCAACGAGCAATGTCTTGCAATATGAGCACTGGAGCAGGTCACATCATCACAAGTGAGCCAATGGTGGCGCTCTCTTCCTACCCCTTCTGAATTGTGGGTGATTGTCTGGAACGTTCCATCTCAGGCATGCCTCAAAAGCAGGGGCAGGAGAGAGGAGTGGAGGTCTCCCTTGCACCAACCAAAAAGGTTTTCAAAGGAGAGTGCTGTTTATTTTTCTTTATATTTATATTTAATTTACTTTCAGCATCCTTTCTTATTTTTCAAACTATATCTAGTCATGGGGCAGCTAGTCAAGTGTGTGTATAGGGCTAGAAATGGTACTTTATTATTGTCACATTAAAAATACAGAGTAAAATCCAGTTGTTAGTCCCAAGCAGAGCAGCCAGGTACCTAAATCATGGGGTAGATGTGGATTTCTAGCCAACTTCTTTTGTGAGTTTTGGCATTTTGTGTATACGGTATGGGGCCCCAGAACAAACCATCTGAGTTTCCATTATTTCTTATGGGGAAATTTGCTTTGATATACGAGTGCTTTGTCTTACAAGCATGTTTCCAGAACAGATTGTCCTCATAAATCAAGCTATTACTTGTATGAAATTAGTACTAGATTGCAGCATCACCTTATCACTAGTACTGATATACTAGCTTATCACTAAATCGCCTCTGGAAAGAGATTAAAAATATATATGACAAACAAAACTGAAACAAGCCATGCAAAATAAAAATGTTCCTTGGGTATGTGGAAGTTCTGTACATGTTATGAAGAAGTTTGAAGTGCTGCCAACAACACGTTCCAATCCAAGCAGCTTGATAGCATACTGTAAAAGGATTGATGGAGGCGGGATCAGAAGAAGGAAGGAAGGAAGGAAGGAAGGAAGGAAGGAAGGAAGGAAGGGGGGTCTTCTAGGCTTAAACATGAATCATGTCCAGTATGAAGAGTGAACTCTTAAATCAATCCACAGCCCCTGTGTGAGCACTGACTGCGATTTCAAACATAAAACTGTCAAGATATGTAAAAGTTGATAAAATATATGTTATGTATATTTAACAGATAGTAGAAAGAGAGTTGTAAAATGGAGGCAGTTAGATTCTGCAGACTCATGATGTTAATTCACAAGTGTAAGAGATAAGTAATCACAGGCATGTTATGTGATGAAGCACAGGTGAAAGAATTTATAGCATCATTATTGTATCAGATTGCATCAGATTGTAATTAGTGATGACTCACATCTGATGGGTACTGAACTGTATAAAAAGCACTAGCTTTCCATTTGTTAGGTGGGTCTGTTATGGTGAGAACAGAACCCCACACTCTGTCTGTTGTAAATATTGCTTGGTTGTTATGCTGTATATATTTTTTGATGTATATATGAATATATGAGTTTTTACTCTACCCATTGTCATTGTCTCTTCATAACCTAACTCTGCAATACTTTATATCAATACTGACATTTTATCTGCACGCTACTGCTGCACTGCTCTGTGTCAAGCAGAAGTAAATATTATATTTGTTGCTTAAATCCTGATAAAAACATGCTGCAAATCAAATCTTTTCTCATTCTAGTCAAGAACAGGAGTCTCTAATCCAGTGGTTCTCAACCTGTGGGTCCCCAGATGTTCCTGGACTGCAACTCCCAGAAGTCTTCATCATTAGTTGAACTGGCCAGGATTTCTGGGAGTTGCAGTCCAGGAACATATGGGGACCCACAAGTTGAGAACCACTGCTCTAATCACTGCATCCTGCACACATTGATTCTTTCTGATGATCACCCCTCCATTTATATATTTTAAATACCATCATTGGCAGAAGAGGTTGATCCTGGAAGCGCCAGAAGTGACATAGGAGATGTTTTCTAAATTTACAGTTTTGAAAGAACAATTCCCATTCACAACAACTTCCCCTTCCCCCTCACCCCCCAAACCATGTAATCAGTTCTGTCTTTTGTTTAGAAAATCCATCATCATCTGAATCTTCTCCTTTGGGGATGAAGATCATACACACTTCCTGGGCACCAAGAGCTTCCACAAGGAAGAATCTAAGAACGTCCTTGGCTAATCCAATTCCCTAGAGACCCAAGCCTTTTAGCATAACAGATCTCCACTGTTCTGCTCATCTCTCTCTCTCTCTCCCCCCCCTCCCACCCCCAGTGTTGTGTTACTCTCCCTTTATACACCTAAGATACAAGCCCAGTCTATGGACAAGCTGTAAAGCTCTTGTTCCCTTGCTCTGCATTTGCTCCCAGGCAGGCCCTGCATCAAGAGACTCGATACATCCCCCATAAGAACCCCATAAAGTTCTGCTTCACAGAGAGGGCCATTTACACTTTCATGAGCAGCTATATTCTCTCCTCCAAAAAAGGAAGTGGGGGTGAACTCTTCTAGCCATGGATTATAGTGGATTAGTGAACTCGGGACAGGGATGTCAAGCCATAAACAGGGTCTGCTCAAAGGGCTATTTCTTCTGGTCTGTTGGTGCTTTAAGTATAAATGCCCCCCATTGTGTGTCCTTCAGTGCCACATCTGTCAGTCCTCCCCCACCCCGCACCCCCGGCAGGCCCAACAAGGAGGAGCGTGCCTCCCTGGGGATCTAATAACTTCATCAACCCAAAACACTTGGGCTTATGTACTTGGCAAGCAAGAAAAGGATGGAAATGACCAGCCAGCTTGAGCCAGTAGGCTCCATGTGCACTGCCTTCCTCATGAGAAGGGAGGAGATGCACAGCCGGTCAGATTATACTACACCCTTCTAATCCTGCTACTTTTAACTCAGACTGGTCCATGGTTCTCCACGGTCAGGTCAGAGGCTTTCCCTTGATCAATAGCTATACAATCCTTCTCTGTTTTTAAAACCTGAAGATGCCTTGGACTCAGTATGCAAAATACCTATACAAGAGTTTAGAAAATACTGTAACACCTTTTGGGACAATAACAACCAAACCAGCAGGATAAGGGTTTTGGCTTTGGTTTTGGTTTTGGCCATGGCCATAAGCATAATATGAAAGAAATATAGAGCAAATGAAGGTTGTATAAGTCCTTATAAAGTGGCATGTAAAGAACCGCTTCCAGTATATGGCCCCCTTCAAATGTGCCAGGAACCATCATCACCACCACCACCACCACCCGGAGCCTTATGGTCCCTGCTGAGAATGGTCATGCTAGACTAACAACCCACATCACTCCCAAACTGTGTGTTTGGAATTATTATTAACTGTCTGATCAGGATGCAGCCTTCCTCACACTTTTTATTGCTGTTGCTGATGATGATTACATTATATGTTTATAATTTATAAATATAAACAGTCCTGAATAGTGATTTCATTAAGTTGGGTTGTCTACAAACATACTGTATACATGTGTAAATTACACTGAATCAGGACATTCCAGAATATCAAAATAGCCTTTGAAGTTATAAAAGTCAATCAGTAACAAAGCAAGATTTTTAAGCTGCAAGTTTGTTTTCCATGGCTTCAGTCTAGGACTCGGGGCAATGGTTTCAAACTACAGGAAAAGAGATTCCATTTGAACATTAGGAAGAACTTCATGACAGTTAGAGCTGTTTGGCAGTGGAATATGCTGCCACGGAGGGTGGTGAAGTCTCCTTCTTTGGAGGTTTTTAAGCAGAGGCTGGATGGCCATCTGTCAGGAGTACTTTGATTGGGGTTCCTGCATGGCAGAGGGTTGGACTGGATGGCCCTTGAGGTCTCTTCCAACTCTATGATTCTATGATTCTATCTCTATAAATCCTTGGGAGTGAGCCCCACTCAATACAGTGAGGCTTACTTCTGCATACCACCATTTTGCCAAGTTTTCCTATCTGTTGTTTGTTGTATTAGGTCAGGGGTCCTCAAAGTTTTCAAACAGCGGGCCGGTCCACCACCACCCAGACACCACTGGGGGCCGGATCATAGTCCAAAAGCAACTGCGGAGGTTGGCTTGCTCACAAAACAGGAGGTGGGGGGGGTTGCAATTGGTCCCAGGGGCCGGATTCAGGACCTTGGGGGCCACATCCGGCCCCGGGGCCTTAGGTTGAGGACCCTTGTATTAGGTGATTGATATTTGTTCTTTTCTTTTCTTTCGTTCTCTTTCTTTCTTTCTTTCTCTCCCCCCCCCCTTTTTGCTGTTGTTAACCACCCAGAGTTCCTTCAGGAAGACGGGCAGTATAAATAAATAAATAAATAAATCCAGGACCAAGATATTTTGCGACGTGGCACAGCAAAAGGCATCCTCCCCATTCACCTCTAGCCAAGGTGCAATCATGAAGAAGAAATTCCAACAAGTGCAGTGCCTCTGCTCTCATAGTTAGAATACATCAATGACAACATCAATTACTATTTTTCAGCCCTTTTGTGATACTCAACATCGGGTGACGGGCTGCATCATCACACTGCTTAAGAGTGAGAGCCAGACGAGAGTGTATCAAGAATCCCCAAAACGGCATTGAGCCTAGGTTACTTACCAAAATCACTGCTGCAAATGGCCATGAGAAGTTCCATGTTGTCACAAGGGCGGCACATGGCTGAAGAGGAAAGTCACCAGACAGAAGAATAAGAACTCTTGAATGGTCAAGAGGACCCCTGAATCGGGCCATAGATACAGGGCTTGGTTCAATGAACTATTTGCATGACACTTTTATTCTATAATTTATCTACTCTCAACTGCAGATCAAATGGGAAGGCAATTTTCCTTGTCCACCTTGGTCCATCCACTGACTCCTGCAGTTGCCCTTATACTGGGGTGTGGTAAATACAGTCAGCAAAACATCTGCACTTTTAAAATGACCTATATAAGACAAGGCACCTATTAAGAGACAGAAACTGCAACACAGATTTCAGAGAAAAATATATAATTGTGTGTTCTCCTTTCTGTCATGTCAACCTGATTCCTCAGGGTCAACTGAAGTGGACTTGTCCACAAAAGCTCACACTAAGAAAAAGTTAGTCTTTAAGATGCCACCTCCGTTTTGTCTTTTTTTCCCTTTTTTCCTTTTATTCTGTTTTCATATATAATGTATATACTGTACTTTGTGTCTTTCGTTGTTTTAGACCCAATTGGGAAAATTGAGTTGCCAAAATATTAAACACTATTAAAATGAAAATATTAAAGCACTATTAAAGACTGCAATAAGTCAACAAACAAAATACTACATTCTGCCCCAGGCTTACCTTCGACAAGAGACCTTTCCATCTTCTGGACATCTGGGCCACTAGGAGCGCTCTGGTTGCTGAGCAACTCATACTGGAAACTGGCTGTCCTGCGGCTGATGTCCTGCTGGGGGCTGGCTTGTAGGAAGAGGGCTACCTGCTTAGGTGTGTGAGTGCTGAAACAGGACACCTGGTGCAGGTGGGGTTCCACAGCATCGCTCACTAAAAGGTAGAGCTCCCTGTCACGTTCCACATAAATGTTGGCCCCCTGAAAGTTACAGGACGGCTTGATGCAGACGGTGGTGTGTCGGGCATTGGAGAGATTAGGCTCCAAGATGATCCGGAGGGCTCGCTCTGGGTACATCCACTCCACGAAGCCCTCGGTACAACGGAGGTGGACCTGCTCCACTGCACGGGAGTAAGGCTCCCAGCTCAAACCACTACAAAACAATGGGGATTAACAAGGGCGATCAGTGGGATGTGAAGTAATAGAAGCAAGCAAGCAAACAAAGTAACAGAGGCTGTTGGAGGAAAGGAGGCCTGGGACTTCCATTCGGATGCCAAATTCAGGCTCTTAAAGAGATACTTTTTCTCTAATTGCATAGAATTGATGCCATTCACCCAACTCTAACATTTTCCATTATTATGCCACAGGAACAGTAGAAACCACAGAATCATTAAACATTTTAGCCCCCTATACCCCAAGAGTCACAGATAAACTAAACTTCTGCAACAAAAACAACAAAAGTCTCACATCACCTTATAGTCTAGCATGTTTTACTTGATGTAAAGTTTTACAGACTGCAGTTCACTTGTGTCTCATTAAAGCTTGCATCAGAACCAACTTGTAGTGACTAATAGGGATTTCAAGGTAAGTGAGGTATTTAAGGAACGGCTTTAGCCATTTCCCCAGTTCCGATGTATTTCTCTGTGCCTGAGTGGCTCCAGAGTCTTAATCGGGCACTCTGTCCACTGCACCACAGGGGGTCTCCATGAAAGCTCATGTTATGCCAGATCAAATGTTGATCCAGAATCAAACTGGCACAGGACTCTTCATATCATTCTTACAAGTTGAGGAGTTATCTCAGCGAGTAACTCTGACAATCATATTAGCCTGACCCCCACAACTCACACAAGATTTATGAATAACATTTCCCTTCCTTCCCCCCACCCCCTACATGCTGTGTCACAAACAATATTTCAGAATGGTTTACTGGATTTCCAAAGGGAGTTCTTATCCTGGAAAGGAAGGGAAGGGAAGGGAAGGCCGCAACTTGACAACTCAAGTCCAGTGTTCCCCGGGCTCCTTGGGCTCCAGCTCTCTAGGCTACAGCTTTGGCTTATTCTACCGCTCATGTGCTGGTTTAGAACAGTGTTGGCAACCCCACGGGTGCCAAAGGTGGCACTCAAAGCCCTTTCTGTGGACACCTGACATCACCCCTTCACAACCACCTGTATTCAGGTTAAATTGCTGCATGGGCAATTTGCAAAACAAAAGAGCGGGTTTTGAATCACTGTTTGGGCACTCGCTCTCTAAAAGATTCGCCATCACTGGTTTACATTAGAACAATCACATTCCGAGAAGTAGCAGCAGATTTTTTGGGTGTGTGTGTGTGAAAGGGAAGCAAACTGTCAGCTATTTATTTTTGCATTTAGTTTCATTGCCACAAACGGGGAGAGCGGCTCGAGGGGCTTTTCTGCTGCATGTTATTAGCTGACTTTTTGGCTCTCCTGCCTCTCAGTTTCTGCGTTGCCAAGGAGGGAGGCAATCGCTCCGCCTCAGAAAGCAAGCGCGGGATCTCTGGGCGGCTTGGCATAATCATCACATCGCCAGTGTGTGTTTGTTTGTTTGTTTGTTTGTTTTGCAGGGCACGGAGGTCTTGGCAAATTCTCCTCGGATTTAAAGTAGAATTGAAATGGGGAGGGAAGGCAGAGAAAGAAGCCGGTCAGGGACTCAGGGTTATATGCTGCCTATGCAACTCCCGGCGGTTGAGCCAGAAAGCTCACCACCACCCTTCCAGAATCAGCAATATTTTTTTTGGGTAGCGTTTTAATTGTTGTGATGAGCTGCCTCGAGTCCCTTGAAAGGCGGCAGGCCGGTCCCTCCCTCCGTCCGTCCACCCCTCCGTCTTCCCTTCGGCTCCTTCCCTGGTGCTTACCCCCCCCCACACCCCCCCCTGCAGCCCCGTTGGGCTCCTCGTCGGCCGGTCCCGGCGGCCCAGGCGCTGGACTCACCTGCCCTTCCAGCTGCAGTCGGCGACGGCGCCGGGCGGCAGGAGGCCGGCGAGCAGGAGGAGCCCCACCAGCAGCCCCGCCGTGCCCGGCCCCGGAAGGAGTGCCGCCCGCCCCGGGGACATCCGCTCTGGGGGCCGCCGCCTCGGCCGGAGCCGGCGGGAAGCGACGCCCGAGGGCTGGGTGGGTGGGTGGGATGGGGTGGGCTCTGCTGCGAAGCAAACGAGGGCTCGAGGGGAAGCGTCTTTATTAGGGAGGGGAGAATGGCCTGGATTGGGGCGCGTTAACGGCGGGAGGAGCGCAAGGAACGGGAACCCCCCCCCCGTACTCTCCAGAACCCCCCTCCTCTTCCTCCTCCTCATGCCTTTGAAAAGAGTGTCATCTGCGGCTTGGAAGGGACAGATGTCGCCTGATTTCCAGGAACGGCCCCTTTCTTCGCGAGCAACCCAAACACGGCGTCGGGCACAACGGTCGGCCTTTGTTTCGCGCCTTTTCCTCCCTGCTGCACCGTCGCCAAAACATGCACGCGCACCCCCGGGGCGCATCAAGCCTTGCCACGGGGACTGAGCCCAGCGGGGGCCCCACGGTGTCCCCCTGGGGCCCCTCCGTCTGTCTGTCCGTCCGGTCTTGATGATGCCTTTTCTCGCTCCCGCCACTTTCACCGCGCGGCGAGTGCTGTCGTTTCAGGGCGGGCGGCTGACAACTGAGGAAAGCGCCCAAGCAAGTGCTCGGTCGGTGCCGTTAGCTAAAGGCAGCCTACGATAGGAGAGAAAGCGAGCCACAAACGAGTAAAATAAACACGGGACACACCGAGTCACGTCTGAGTGGCTTGTAAGAATGTGATTGCACGTGACACTTGCGCGGCCTCCTTAACGGGTCAGATTTTGCTCTACGACCTGTGGCGTTTTTACATCCCTGGTTACAAGCTCCAAGCGCCGCCTAACATTAGCTGATACCTGAGACACGTCTGCTCTTCCTAGCCAAGCAGAAGGAGCCGGTCTTAATCTGGTATCTTTGGCCAGCCCTGCAACAGGAAACCTTAGCCTAGACAGTTAAATCTTCCCTGCAGTTTTACAACATGACTCCTCTGTTTTCTCTTGGACCCTAATTGCACAAACCGGTTACCATTACACTTGAGAAATTTCCATGGGATTCAACTCTTGACAGTTGAGCGCTGAATTTTTGCAAAGGATAATTTTGAGGAAGTGAGCTCCACTGACAAGGGGCCACCCTTTCTGTTTTATTTTTTTCTGGTTCCTTAGTAGAATATTTTGTAGTGAGTAGGAGCTTACCCTAAGGAGAAACCATGGCCATCTCACCTTCACAATATGGCTGTGAAGATTCTCAGTCATCCTAGTGAGGTTATCTGGAAGTCGAGTCATGGCAACTGGACTTCTTTTATGTGTGAGATTGAAACGTTTTCTTTGATTGCTCTGACAACATTGTTTTGATGGCTCTTAAAGTGCAGTGAGAAACTCTTATTAATAACTTTAAGAGGTTTTTTTCTGTTTTAAGACAAAAGGAGGTTGCCTCATCATTAGCTCTCAAACAGAGCCAGAAGGCCCAAGAACAAGGTTTTGTGGTTCCCCACAAATGCTTTGGACAAGCAGCTTGTGTTTGAGAAAAGTTAGTGGCGAATCCTCCAATTTATAGTTCAGCTTGATTTCACATCACCCTGGTCTGAATAGGCTCATAGACTGGAGAATAACCTGAATAGGTTTGTTGGGTGGACAATGGCCTGAATAGGCGTGTAGGTGGACAGCCTATTCAGGCTACTGTCCATCTAATGAGCCTATTTAGCCCAGGGTGATGTGAAATCAAGGTGAACTATAAACTGGAGGACTCGCCACTGATTTTCCTCAGACTGATGAAGCAGCTTGGATGAGCAGCGAAATGTTTCAATCTCTCTTTAAATATCTCATATGCTTGAACAATCCATTTAGGACTGCCATAGTAGGATGCAACTTGATAGTACATATCAACACTAAATAAGCTGCTGGGTGTGTACCTGTCCCTTGGCTTTTTAACATCCAGCTAATAACTTCAGTCGATGTCCACCAAGTTGAATTCTGGCTTTGAAATTACTCTTCTGTTCTAAAATCGGTATCAGCATGTTGGTAACCAGAAAAGCCACTGCCCAAGGCATCGTTTTTGGGGTAGCCACAAAACCTTGTTCTTGGGCCTTCTGGCTCTGTTTGAGAGCTAATGATGAGGCAACCTCCTTTTGTCTTAAAACAAAAAAACCTCTTAAAGTGATTAATAAGAGTTTCTCACTGCACTTTAAGAGCCAACAAAACTGAATGTTGTCAGAGCAATCAAAGAAAACATTGAATGATGGATGGCAATTCAGTGGCTTTAACTTTTGCTTTCAGGATCACTTTTCAGGGGTCCCTGCGGAAGAAAGGGGGGGGGAGGGCTTGGTGATTATCATGCTAAAAGCTTTCTCTGTGCCTGCCCATAATTAGATTTCTATATGCATTGCCTTTCCCTGGTTTCAATGTGCGACACAGGGGAGCTGCTCTTTTGCAGGTTTGGAGGAGCGAAGCTCCATTCAGGCCGCCTTTAAGTGTGGAATCAGGATTTTGCACTCTGGGCTCCCACAATGGCCCTGTGCTCTGTTGGGTGGCACATGTTCAGCTCTGTGGGCTATTGTCGGTCCTCCTTGCAGTAAGTCAACGCTGGCTGGCAGCAAGTTCTGAAGGCCATCTGTTACCTCATTGCCAACAGAATGTTCTCGCATTGTCCACAGCTGCAAGGAGGGATGGGGGTAGCCATTCAGTCACAATTCAGCTCCTGGTTCAGCGGAATCCGCCACCAACGACACAATAATATTTTGTCATAGAAAGAGGCTCTTTTTAAAAGCTAACAAAATGCAGACCAAGGAGCACAAATTAAGAGCATTTTTTAAAAAGAATACCACCCGATTAGCTCTATTGAGATGGCAGAAATGGTTGGAGTGGATGCATTTTATTTATGTATTTTACAAAATGCCCACAGAGTTTCATAAGGCAACATTAAACAAAGCAAGAAAAACAAAATGATAAAAGTATTTTTTTTACAAAGCAGAAAAAGTTGTAGAATGTTTCCCCTCTTGAAAAATCTTTGATATGCTTCTAAAGGGAATGCATAATTTCTTATCATACCCAGGATAATTGCCATCTCTCTCTCGCTTTTCTCCTCCACTGGTGTTTTTCTCTGAGCAGAACTGCTTTTGAAGTTTCTGCAAGAACTGTTTGGAGCTAAAATCTGCAAATGCAGCATCTTTGTGCTGCAACAACACAATACAAATGATTATTGTGGTGGTGTGTGATATGGAGGGGGAGGACTCTATCCCACTTGATGTATATCCCTCTTTGCATAATTATTCAAGCAGAGGAATCTTCCGTCACTGAAACACATCCCAATCATGTACACATTCAAACCTCTGCTCCACAATCCCGCATGTTGAATAAAAAATAATCAGTTTGCGGGGGAAGGCATGCTAGAATGTATGGGACCAAATAGACTGAGGTTGAACCCAGGCAGGATGGAAGTGCTGCATGTGGGGGCCCTACATGTCTGCGGGCTGGGAAAACTTTCTCTCTTTTGTGGGAGTGATGCTCCCCACCCAGGCTGCGGTGCGCAGCCTGGGTGTCCTCTTTGACCCAGTGCTATCCATGCAGTCCCAGGTGGCGTCTGTGGTCCACTCTGCCCATTTCCTCCTCTGGCGGATCACTTGGCTGCATCTCTATCTGGACACTGGGGGCCTTACTATGCAGGTCCATGCAATGGTGATCTCAAAACTAAATTACTGCAGTGATCTCTATGTGGAGCTGCCCATGAGGCTAATGCAGAAGCTTCAGCTGGTCCAGAACACATCAGCCATGCTACTCACTGGGGCAAGAAGTCATCATCATATTTCTGCCACACTAGCTGCTTTGCACTGGGTACCGGTTTGCTTCTGCACTGACTTCAAGGTAATGGTGATAACATTAAACCCTAAATGGTTTAGGATCTTGGTACCTGTCAGAGGGCCTTCTTCCACAGAGAACTGCCTGGACTACTCTACTCATGCCTCCCAGGCAGGGCAATTGAGGGCTCTGACCCCAAGGAAGGCCCAGAACACAGAAACCAGGCACTGTGCCTTCTCAGCAGTGGCACCTCACCTGTGGAATTCTCTGCCTTCCAACACCCACCTGGCCCCTACCTGGGGTATTTTCAAAAGCACATTATAAACCTGTCTGTTTAAACAGGCTTTCACCAAGTCTGGTTCATAACTGTTTGTACTTCTGCTCATATTTATACTGCCTCTGCCTTTTATGAATTATTTGTTGCATTATTTTGTTTATATTGTTTAAATTTTAACTAGCTTAATTTGGTGGTCTTCACTCATAATTTGCATGTGGTTCACTTTTGTTGTACACCGCACAGAAATCAAGCAAGCAAATAAATAAATAAATAAGCAAGCAAGCAAGCAAGCATATATCCCAAACCCAAAATGCCATGTAAATCCCTGAAAGCCAGTGTAATGTAACAGATTAAAACTCCCAATTGGCCACAAAAAGTCATGGTATGTGTGTGCGTGTTGGCACTGGTAAAACCACTTCAGAAACTGGAAGCTCTATTAGGATCATTTAAGCTAGAAGGCAATTTATGGTAAATAAGTCATATATCCAACATCAAACACAAACTGTAGTACATTCAGAGGGCCAACCCTTCTCTCATAATTGCAGAAATCCCCTTCAGCTGATCAGTCTGATATTTTATGCCCATCTTCCAGGCTAAAATCCACCCATGATTTAAGAACTTGCAACATCCCCATCCCACTTTCAGCCTTCTGTGTTTATGTGTGCATGCGTATAAGAACCTGCCAGCTTGCTTGCCTAGATCTGTCTGTCTGTACAAAGCGCTGCCTCCCTCCACACGAGAGCAGAAGCCTCTCTACCTTTCTCCCGGCCACCTGGCCCAAGAATGGCCACCACTCCCTGGTGACCCTCACCCACAACCAAGTCCTCCTCTCAAAAAAGGGCTGCAAGAATTAAGGTGCTAATCTTATTTTGTTTTATTTCATTTCAACAATTTGTTTAATTAATTACAAGGATTATTCCAAGCTATGGAAACAGACCTGTGTTCAGATCAGTGTCTCCCCAGACAGCAGATAACATGGATTCAAATCCATAAAGATTTCCTTCACATTACATTTACACATTTTAAAAAGACATTCCGGTTTCAGGAACAAGTGGAAATTCATGTATCTGAACTGTATGAGAATACAGGTTATTAAAGAGTGTCTGAGAAAGTAAAAGCCAATACTATATTCTTTATAAAGTGTTTCTTCCAGCGCATCTTCTCTAGCCATAGAAATTGGGGGGAGGGGGGGAGGTTGAATTTTTGGCCTCATTTTGCCTGAATTGAATTTAGTCATACAGTAACAGGTAGGCAAGTGCTGAGAAGGTTGTGGTTTTCCTAATGCTTTCTTTCTAGTGAGTCCTTCATTGAAGTGAAAATATACAACATGGCAGAGACCAATTCTGCCCAGCTCAACTGGCTCCTTGTGAGAGCTAGGCATTAGTCAGTACAATGTAACATGTCAGATTTATAATGAACTCCAAGAGTGCTCACAAATGCCATCTCACTCTCCTCTTGTTCCTATTTATGACAGGCTTCTAAGTTGTGTACATAGGTATATTCCACAATGGCATCTCACATTTTATATAGGAATAGGATGACCACCTGAACAGTCTGTGGTTAGAAATTAAATCTACAGATGGTTCTAGTTGTGGCAGAAGATTCCATACAGGATAAAGCTGGATGTCATCACTTCACCTTAAGTACTCACAGCTGTTTTCAGGAGAAGGGGCCTGCCTTTTAACCTATAGCTTGATCAGTCCCCATAAAAGAGATAGGGTACAAAATGAGCAACAAGTCAAAACTACTATGGGATTAGGAATGGAGTAAGAGCCACCAGTAATTATATCTTCTAGCCTGTCAGCTACAATGTAGCTGAAGGCTTCAGTAAGGATTGAAACTATCAGGAGGTTCTAAAATACAGTATATTTTTAAAAAATGTCCAATTGCATAGCCTGCAGTCCTATGCCCATAAATCTAACTGAGTTCAGTGAGACTTACTTCTAGGTAAGCATGTATAGTATCGTAGCCTAAATTTGTAGTTTTTACTTAGCTTAGCCATGTGAACAGGTGCAGGTAATGGGAATACAAGTAGCACAAATATTGTCTTCAAGATAATTAATACAGATATGGCAGTATAGCTTCTCATAAAGCAGTCAATACTTGTATGCTAGAGACAATTTCACACATCCTTTATGTTTAATTAATATGACAAGAATACATACAGAAAAGCAAGCAAGGACATTAGAAACTTTTTTGACAGTGCAAACTAAGCATAGACCACTCTCACTCTGCAATTCTGTCCCACCAAATTATTGAAAAACACACACATAGCAGTTAGATTTCTATATAAAGACTCTGAATAAAAGCATGTGCTTCAGGAAAACATAAAACATTGCAATCTAGAATTCAAATACCTCAACACAAAAATAATATTTACATACTGTAAATACCTGAGAAAAATGCAGTGCTTATAATGAACAATCTCTTACCCAATAGAAAACTCATGGAAAAAGTTTTTACTTTAAAACAGATAGATTGTTATAGCAGCCGAAGCTGAACTCAACTCAGGAGAACACATAGGGTTACATTTATTATCCTTATCAAGACCCTTACATTGAAAACAGTCTCAGAGATCAGCTGAGTTCCCTTCTCCACTCTCATTCTGGAATGCTGTCAGCCTACTCTTGTACCTTGGCGTTATTATGCACACATTTTCCTGCTGGAAGCAGATGTCATAAGGAAATCTTACAATTTCATAAAGCATGCTGCACTATACATCACAGAAGAGGGGGCGGGACTGTTGTTGGCAGTAGACGCAAGCAACTACTTTTAATTATCATCTAAAACCATTTTTCCCTTTAATGCTGAAAGACTAATACTGTTTCAAAGCAGCAAATCTGTACAGGGAGTGAACTCCATGGAATAAATCTGGAGCCCCATTTGTTTGAACAGAAGGAGCTCATCTGCACACACCTACCTGGGCTCAGAAATAAAGCCCTTCTCTCCAAATAGTGAACCCCACATGTGAACCAGAGGGCTTGTCTCTATAATGGAACACAGGCTTGCATCCTTTGGGGTTTAAACATAAGACAATTTATCCTGCTTTGGGCCTGGCATTTCCAAAGTCATCATGAGCAAGCTGTGAGCCTGGTCTCCAGAATCCATGGCTCACTTTGGGGGTCCTGCCAAGTTCTGTGCAGCAAATTGGTCCAACCCACCCAGCATTAGAATTCCTGCTTGTCATTTGTCCCAATGAGTTTTTAAAATCTAATCATGCAGGAGCAGGGAAAATTATTACAGTGTTAGAATAAACCCTAGTTGTTGTTTTTTATATAAAAAAATAAACAGTAAGAAAGGAATGACACAAGCAGGATCTTAAAGGAAAAGTTTAAAGCTCGAAAGAGTTGTAGCTCATGGAGACTCTATATGAGCTTAGACAACAGCAGCACAGCTACATTACCTACTGACTTCCTCTTTTCATGAACACATTAAGGAACACTGGCTATAAGAATATATACCAATCTTTCTAATGAAAAGAAAGAAGAGGAACAACATCAGAATTTCAGGCTTCAGTGCATCAACTGCTTTATTTCAGCAGCACAGTATTTATGCAATACCAATATTGTTTTAGAAAATAAGAAAGATCCAGAAACCACTGGGTGTGCATTTTCATCTTCTTCTGATGACTCCCAGGCAAAAGGAAAAAGTTCACCAAGTGCCCTTTGCTTGAGGCCACGGACTAGTTTCAGTATTCATGGAGAGCCCCTGAAGGGCATGTCAGTAATATTAATTTCCATACTTGGGGTGGAAACACGCGAGTAAAAAAATAAAATCAAACAAACCACAAGCACAGCAATGTGAATGAGATTTAGGACAGGAAATAAATCAATATATTTGTGCCTATGTTAACCATTTTGAAGCACTTCACCGCTTGGATGCTTTCAAAGAGACAGCCAATCACCCCAACAGTTTTTGGTTTATTTCTTGTTCGGTTTCGTGTCAGGTTGGGCAACAGGTGTCTAGAACACCTGGATAGACTTGGAATACCTCCATGCAACCTTCCAAAGGGTTGCATTGCTTGGCAGCACTTTCCAAAGGGTAGCATGGTTTGCCATGCACCCCGCTCATTCTCCCATGCAACAAAGTGCCAGGGGGAGCAATCTCCGTGCAGAGGCAAATTCAAATGGCTTCTAACAGGGCATAATTCCCACCTGTCAAATATAAATTAGCCTCAGAGGAACAAGGGAACGAGCCTGAAGTGAGAATCAATTCATCAGAGAAGCTGGCCTCTCATAGAGACAACAGGAGCACATGTGAAACCTGGACATTGGTAATTAGCACCCCCTTTTGGATAACTGGCAAACTGCAGCATTCAGTGAGGGTTCTAAATCTCGTTAGGTTCAGTAGTTTAACACAAATAATTCCATTCGGAACTTCTTCTATAATAAAATTATGGAAATAGGCATAGAAATCAGGCAGAGATACATATTTTGACACAAGAGCACACTGGGACTGGTTCACATCATGCCAGCCCGAGAATGTTCTATGTAGTCATTGATCTTTTACACATTCTTGCATCTCTCACTAGTCACTGGGTGTACGTGGATTCCAGAGAGTATAAATAGTACCAATTGTACAGATATTAATGCTAGCCTACATGCATGACCTGAACTAAGCCAGAGGGAAGCCACAGACCCACATCTCTCTCTCACCCATCCAGGAAAAGTTTTTTGACACAGCTTTGTTTCACAGAACCAAGGGATATAACAAACTCCCAACTGGCCACTTAAAATCACAGCTTCTGGAGCTCGCCTGTTTAACAATCCAGTTTCTTGTGGATCATTTTACATACATAACAACAGCCCCACATTCTCTGAGAAAGAAATATGAATAAAATTCTCCTCCGAGTTGGGAGATGCAAGAAGAAATGACCTGAGCAGAAAACTTCATTCAGGTTCACTGCCATTTATGTGCATGAAACAAAACCATGATATAGTGAAGGCGCAAGCAACATGTGGCCCCTATGTCTTGCTGGTTGCAGCTTTCATCTTCTTCCCTTATCCCTGAACTGCCCGTGCTAGAAGGCATTGATAGGAACTGCAGTCCAATAACATCAGGAAAGGGGGCACAAAACAGGGGAGTATCTAGCCCTGCCCTTCTCCAATGTCACTTTCCTCACATGGAAATGTGTCTGTGAAGATTCTCGGTCATCCAGGTGAGTTTAAGTGGAAGTTGAGTCATGGCAACTGGACATCTTTTTCTTGAGAGACAGAAACGTTTCGCTGCTCATCCAAACAGCTTTGTCATTTGGAAGAAAGTTGCAAGCTTTCTTCAGACTGACGAAGCTGTTTGAATGAGCAGCGAAAGGTTTCTATCTCTCAGGAAAAAAAGAAGCCCAGTTGCCATGACTCAACTTGCAGACTCACATAGAAACCAACACACCTGAAGAGGTCCCTGCTCCTATAGAGGCAATGTGAGTGATAACGCTGGCAAAGCAGGATGGCGGCTCCCGTGGAGAGTTTCTGGACCAACAGATTCCTCTTTTCTTCAGGTGTGTCATTTTTCTATGTGAGCAAAGCTGCAGCAGAGAGGGAAGATTGGGGTGTTCCCCTGCCTCCTACATTGAAGAGAAAAGGTTAAAAAGTAACAGCTGAACAGGACTTTCATGGTCATTGCTTCACTTAGTATAGAAAGAACCCTGGATTGGAGTATATGCAATCCAGGAGAGCAAGAATGTTCACGCTTCTGTCCAACTGAGTCTACTGACAGCTGGATTGGGTTGCCTGGGCGGGAGATTCAGCTGAATGAAACAGTAGGAGAAGCAGCTGGAGAAGGAACTTAACAATTCTGATACATTTGAGGGCTCTAGAATGGATAACATGAACTGTGGTGAAAAAGACATTGCTGCTTCCAAGGTACTGAACTGACATTAATAGACACTTTAACTGGATAGATCGGGACATTGAACATATATGTTCCAGAGAATGGTCTACTTCCTTTTATGCCCATGTAAACACCAAGACACTCAAAAATCAGAGTATAATACTTAAATAAATAGGCTTACAAAAATAAGGGTGTCATTCAAATAAATAGCACAGAACTATCAGGGTTTTGTTTTGTTCTTGTTAATGCCATATTAAACGTATGATTCTCCCTAATGGTGAAGAGTCCATTTCTTAGATTGCTGGGCGTAGAGGATGCCGTGGTGCATTTATGCCCTTTCTCACTGTTCTTATCAATTATGTCCATTTGTAACAATGTCTGCAGATGGACAAGCAGGACCAGGGCCCATTTCACCTTTCTTCAGCAGCACAACTGCACCTCCTAGAACAGATTCCTGTGGAAAGGCAATGCCAGGACCAGAGTTGTCCATTGGACCACTGCTTAGACAAGGAGAAGTGCCTGCACAGAAGACATCCATGGCTTCAAAAATGGCATCTGGGTGGGATGTGTATTTAGCAAACTATTAGGCTGCAGAGCTATACTTCTCCTTGATTAAAACAGACTGCAAAAAAGTTAATTACTACACATGAAAAAAAAAAGGGCTGACAAACCAAACCAAACCCAACCCCTTCACCTCCAATGCACAATATTTTGTCTGTCACTTTTACTTCTTTAGCTGCAGGAAACCAAGGACATCATTAGAATGATTTTTAAAAAAAATTGCTAAGTGTTCAAAGTTCCAAAACTTGTCAAAATATTCCCAAACTTTCCTTTAAGCAAATAAATGAAGCAGTTTTAAATTAAGATACACGGGATCATTATCATAGAGCATGGGATTATACAGGTACTACCTAACTAGATGGCATGTGTTAGAACTATAATTGGCATATATGTGCACACAAAAAGCAAACTGGGGATCTTTTTCAAAGTGACAAGAATAATTCAGTGTAATGACCAAGCCACTGATCTGCCCAGGACATGTCTTGCATAAATGCCACTGGAACAAACAGAAGTGTTATCCTAAGACAGCTTCTGTTCCTTTCCTCTCCAATATATATATATATATGGAGAGCTTCTGACCTATTGTCTCCTAAAACTAAACCATGCACATGTAACCCCAGCATGTGACATTACACAGACTTAAGCGCCATTCCTGTGAGAAGAATCATGCTCCCAGGGGCACCTCCCACTCTGTGCTCCAAGTGGGCACAGTGGGAGACTTTCAACAAGTCTTCCACTGCGCTCTGCAAAAAACGGCTTTGAAGGGATTGGAGAGCCTTCTGGAACAAGGTGGGAGCGGCTGAGCAGACTGCCGGAAATCTGTCAGACTGGCAAAAATGGACTCCCTCACTGCCTTCCAGCAGGAACCTCCCTAGTTGCTTTCAGAAACAGGAGCAGAAATGCAGCTTAAACGTCACCTGAGAGACTGTTCCCAATATTATCATTTGTTTGGCCAGATTCTGTCATATGCGGCTGGGTAGAATCAGCCTGTGGCTGTCACTGCAGCAGTTTTGTTTTGTTTTGAAATTGAAGATCACTTCTATTCCAATTCCTTTCAAATAGGAGGGTTGTGGACAGCTGATCACCCTCAGGTATGTACATGTCCCATGAATTTTGCCAACAGCTCATATCTTTTGGGGGAAAATAGTTACTGTAGGAGGGGAGGAGGCAACATGTTATCTCTACAGTGTTCTGAACAGCTTTATTGAGGCTATCTGTGCTAATGGTCTCTCCTCAACATGATTCAGAGAGCAAACGAGTTCTTTTGATCTCTAATCATCCGGTGAAGGAAAGGAGGTTAACACACCAGACAACTGTGAACACTTAGTGCTACATAAATCCTGGGTCTTGACTGGTTAGGCAACACGCAGCACAACTCAAGATATCTCTCTCTCTCGCTGCTCAGCCTTTGAAATAAAAGTGTAAGTGTATCTGTGAGACAGATGACTAAAAGCCAAAAGATCTAGTGACACTCAATGCAAGCCATCTTGCTGCAAGCGAAGCTGGCTGGCACCTGATGCTGACACACTGCCAGCAGCAGAAGAAGTATCGTGTGAGCTCACAGGCTCACCTCCTCTTCAGAAGCAAATGTCATGTTGTCTTTTTCTGGGTGAAAGCTAACTGCCCTAAAAGAAATCCTAGTGTGGATCTAACAGTGCATTACAGGTCGCTCCAAAAATGAAAGGGAACAAAGGAATTTGCAAAGGAAGAGGAGAAGGAAGGAGGCACCTGACCCCATAGGGTGCTTCTGCAAGGAGCAGTGTGATGTGAGAGATTCCTGAGACCTGTGAGGCCTCAAATGATAGCATGATCTTAGCATGATCAAAACTAGATCTATACCAATCTCTGTCCAGGAACACCTGGCTGCTGTTCTACAGACCTTTCCACAAATACTCAGAGCTTACTGAAGATCCATTTTAACCCGCTGACTAGTCCTGTGTCGCGTCACCATGAACATTCTCCACCTTGCCACTTCAGCATGATACCAGACACCAAAGCAACCCTACTTGCTGCATCTAAGCCTGGATCAGGTTTCCTCAATCACTGCAAGCATGGCTTAGTTACTTTGGAGCCATATACAAGTAGAGAGAGAGCATGGCATTAAGAGGTCTACTGGAGAAAGACTATTTTAGTGCTAAGCGTGTCAGCAAAAACCAAATTACCACTACCAGTCAGTGCGTGGAAATGTGGCCAAGACCTATGTGTCCTCATCCATCTGATCTTTTGACAACTCCTGTTCAGAGACGCTGGAGATGTCATCGTCATCTGTCTGTTCGCCTGAGTGATACAGCATCCACGCGTGGGTCTTGTGAGTTATGGTAACAGTGCAAGGGCCCTGGGCCCAGGGCTCTCCATCCACCTGCATTGGCATCTTTGAATTCTTCAAGATCAGCTGGAAGGAGGAAAGAAAGAAAAAAGCAGCTAGAGACACACAACAGGACTTGAGAGCCTTGTGAACCACTGAGCTAGTACAGGATGTTCAAACTCAATGTGTTTAGAACAGATCTTTATGCAATGTCTCTACTGTGGCAGCCACAGGCCACAAGTAAATCCATGCAAGCTTGCTAAATAGCATGCACTTCCTTTCTAGCCATAGAATTCGGGGGGGGGGGGGTCCCCTCTTGGTTAGACAACAAAAGAAACAGAGATTAGCAACAAAAAGCGGGTGGGGGATAAGAAATTTAAAAAAATATTGACAGCTGGTAAACATATGGGGGCTCTTTTAAATGCAGTTTGAAGGAGACTGGCCTGTGGTATTTAACAAAAAGATTACAATGAGTTCAAGAGAAGTACTAATTTATTTTGGATTGAAAGGGAAATGTCGGGGAGTTGGGGGAACAGCAGAGTGTGGCGTAGACTGTCAAGCATTTGGGAGTGTGCTGTCCTGGAGAAGAAACAAGGGAAGTGACATATTCTTACTCATTAAAAAAAGAGGAATGCTTAGAAGAGAATTAATTGTGGGAAACATTGTGGGTTGTCCTGTGCATGACTGCAGTGGTTGGCATATAACTTTGAATTAAGTGGTGCTTGGATTGGTACCATAAAGGATTCTCCTGGATCAGAGTAGTGGATGCCACAGACTCAACAGAAGGGGACCCATGTTTCCATATTAAAACTTCCTCTTCTTATACTGGGTGACCTTCTTTCAGAACAGAAAATAAACTCATTACTGTTACTGATTCTGAATTTGAGGCAAGAAATCCATGGCTAAAAGGTACTCCATTGCACTTGCAACTGCCACATCCACCTTATTCTCTCCTGTGAACTACGCACATTGAATAACACGTTGTATAAATGGTTTGGGAGTCTTCTAAATGGCCACTCAAAACTCAAGCTGGTATATGAGAGCCAACATTGGGGCATGATATATTACCAACATCCAATGCATTTCAGTGGCAAAAGCCTACTGTACGCTGCCCACCCACTTCAGATGGAAGCACAGACCCCAAAAAAGGCAGTAGTTTATTCAAAAGCGAAAGGCAAAGATGTTTGGACTGCTTCTCTCAGCGAGGGAAATGTGCTTCTAAAAAAGTTAACTGGCTTTTGCCCAGGGAAGCCAATGGTTTCTGCTCAGGGATGAACTCAAGACACTGGTCTCTTCCTGGGATGCTTTCTATATGTTCATGCTCAGCATCAGAAGAAGGTGGAAAGGAGCTGTGTCAGGCCTGCCACTTACCCTCACAGTGTGGGCCTGTCCTAGCCGGATAGGGTTGGCAAGCTTCACTTGAATCTGTGCACAGTGAAAGGAGCCACTGACGCCAACAACTTCCAGCAGCCCATCATCATGCCTAAGAGAGAAAAGAGAGGAGCCACACTACGATAGAGGAGTAGTAGTAAATGAAGCCGAGCTGCCTAGATGCCCTAAGCACATCCAATCTTGCGTGATCTCAGAAGCTAAGTAGGGTCGGGGCTGGTTAGTACTTGGATGGGAAACCACCAGGGAATACCAGGTGCTGTAGGCGCCTGGAGTAGGAACTGGCAAACCACTCCAGTATTCCTGCCAAGAAAACTCCATGGACATGGGGTCACGAAGAGTCGGTCACGACTGTAACAACACAACACACAAAAGAAGCCGTGCACTATACGTAGCTTTAAGGAGCATGCAATAATTTAAAAAAGAAAATTATAGCCATGCCATAGTTAACAAGAACAAACAATTCTGTTTCTGAGTCAGTGTCACCGCAAAGGCACTGTTAAGACTCCATAGATGAGAGGGTTTGAAATTGCCTGGCAGTGGCAGAAACCTGTCTTGAACACAGAACAAGCTGAGTGTACCACAGAAGAAAATTAGTGGAGCCCAGACTGCTCAAAGCGACTTTTGAAAAGGTGGTTGTTGTCCAAGAGGGGGAAAGAGTGCTCAGCTTCCTTTTTCTTTCCCACCAGCCAGAAAAGGGAGGATAGTTAGTGAGGAGGGCAGCTCAGAGGGAAAGCCAGCTTGATGGGCTGGGCCAGGGGAGAAGTGGGGCAGGGGAATAACAGGGCAGGACAACACCCACGATGGACAGTGGCAGCGGCACTGGAGAAAGGCATCTTGGCCAGGAACTTCTCAACCCTGGACCCAATAGACTTGACATGACAAACCAACGTTTTCTTTGGCAAATAATCCCAAGGACACCCTCCCCCCAGCCAAAATTCATAGAAAAGACTCTCACCTTGCCAGAGGGTAAAGCTCATCTCCCATTCCTTCCCAGAGTCGACAGCCACCTCCCCAGTAGGCAATATTTAGAACTATGATCCCTTCCAAACTGGGCAAGTCAATCCTCTCTCCATCCAACTCTAGCTTTAAAGGTATACAACACATTGTTAGCAAACTCCATGTGCAAGAAACTGATACAAAAGCAGGCCTCTACACATGTCAAGAGGGGACCCAAAAGGAACCAAGTAGCCTGTTTATGTCCAGTCATTCCAAGTGCTAGACGATAACTTGATTGGGTGGCTCAAAGCCCTTGGAAAAGTGACATAAGCAGGTGTGAAGGCAAGTAAAAATATGCATTTAATATAGAGAGAAGCCGCTCAGAGACCTCCCAACTCTATGGAAAGGCCTACCGGCGTGCTTTTGACTTCTGGCTAGGTATTCACCATTTGAGTATACACTTGAATTGCATGGGTGTGAGGAGCAAATACTGTGTCCCTGGTCAACCAGAACCAGGGGCATGAGAGCAAGGGCTTACTTGCCCCCCCAAAAAAAGTCAACATCTCTAATTCAGTCTTTAGATCAGGAGGCCATAAAAACCTTTAAGATCGTCAACATGATGGAAGAGAATTGGCCTCTCTCTCTGTGAGTCAACTCTTTATACTTTGTAGTTATGTTTTGGGGGCATAAAAGTTATACATGAATTTTGAACTATATGGAAGTCCAGCACCCCTAACCCCAGCATTGTTGAGGGGAAAAGTGTACAGTGGTACTCCGACTTACAAGATTAATCCGTTCCGAGCAAACGCTCATAAGTCGGTTATTTCATAAGTCGGGGAGCGATTTCCCATAGGAATGTATTGAAAGTCAATTAATCCGTTCCGGACAAATGGATTTCAATGCATTCCTATGGGAAACTGCTTTAAAGAAAGCAAAGTGTTCTGCTTATATACCGCCCCATACCACTACAAGTAGTCTCTGGGAGGTTTACAATTTTGATTACAGTGTGCAGGCTACACATTGCCCCCCCCAGCAAGCTGGGTACTCATTTTACCGACCTCGGAAGGATGGAAGGCTGAGTGAACCTTGAGCCTGCTACCGGGGATTGAACCCCAGGTCGTGAGCACAGTTTTACCTGCAGTACAGGCATTTAACCACTGCGCCACGAGGCTTCCACCACCACCACCACCAGGCGCGTTGGGGAGAGAAGCGGCAGGTGATTTAAAAGGTCTTTAGTCACTGAGGCAAGCAGTTGCCTCGGTAGCTAAAGACCCTTTAAACCACCCGCCGCTTCTCTTCCCCCCACCCCCCGGAACCACCCTTTTTAAAATGCCTTCCAGTCACGGAGGCAGGACTTTAAAAGCGGCGCACCGCTTCTCCCAAGCGCCCCCGGGGGGAGGAGAGAAGCAGCGCACCGCTATTGAATTGCCTTCCAGTCACCGAGGCAGCGTTTGCCTCGGTGACTGAAAGGCAATTCAAACCCTGACACCCCCTCACCCGCTGCTCACAAGACGGGGAATCCCCGATCTTGCTCGTAAGCAGCCGTTGGGGGGGGGGAGCGCTGAAGAGTGCTCGTAAGTCAGGATTTTCGTAAGTCGGGCCCCTCATAAATCGGGGTACCAATGTACTCCTAATTTGATGACTCGTGCATTCAGTCTTTTTCCCAACTTCACACACAGCAGTGCATTTCAGATGGATTAAAACAAAACATTAATTGTAAAAAGCAAATGCTCTTACCTCAATCTTTTTGTTCAAATCCTTACATTCCTGTACAAGGCAGTCTTTGGTTCCATAGAAAAAATAAACAGCCTAAAATAAATTGCCGTGATGAGTGTGTGTTCATGGGCAGGAGAGAAGGAAGGAAAAAGATGACTATGAACGATAAACGTTAGATATGGAGGAACCTTCTCTGCCACATATTTGGTCCTCGGAAAGCTATCAATGATGCTACCAACGTTAGCCTGAAATATTAGGATTCTGAAAAAGTGGCAAATTCTTAATACTGTACATACTTTTCAATTCTTATTCTGTTGCTAGAATTTAAATATTCATTGTTTCAAATCTTGAGTAACTATTCCGCTCTTTCATATTTTAACATAGTCTTCTTGATGAACTTGCCATAGTCCGTATCCATTCAAAGATCACTGGAGATAGAATGGAAGGCATCACTAGGACTGATGTCAGTTTTTAAAATAGCCACCCTAACTACTGTTTGCCTGCAAAATTACTTTATTATGTGCAAAGGTCTGTACAGGAATCAAATATTGCTCTACAAAACAGGCTGAAATCTGTTACTTAATATAGTTAAATTGCATAATAGGTCCACTGAATCAGTGGGGATTTGATGTGTCAGCTGCTCCATGAGTTCCACTGAGTCCAATTGGCCTACACAAATTGTGACTTTCTATGCAAAGCAACAGGATTTCAACAACTACTTCATGAATGCAACGTTACTAGCTTCCAGGAGGAATCAGGGCAGAAAGAAACAGCACATGACATTTACAAGACTTTTGTTCCAGAAAGAGCTTATTTTACAAAGGTGATAACAATGTTGATCTAGATAGGGAAAGAGTTTATGTCACTCAGCATCTAAGAGTTGTGTGTGGGAGGAGGCAGCAGCTATCCTCTTCCACACTTCTCTGTTAGTTTCAGTGTCAGGAGTTTAGGGTGTAAAACCCTTTTTGGGTGCCCAGGTCATTTAGACCAGCTGGATCCATCAGGTCCCCCCCAAAATGTCAGGGCATCTATATATTTCTTTTTGCTATACTGCATCATGCTATATTCATACAGAAAATAAATGTTTAGTGCTCCAATGTTTCTCCTCTTCAACTGGACTCATAGAATGGCCAGTCCAAAACCACCAATTAATGCAACATTTTGCCAACATTTTCTAATCTGGAAACATCAGCACTACAGGTGCATAAATATGCTGTGAGGGTGGAGGTCTCTACATATGCGTCAAAGCATGAAGAGTTCTAATATGTATATATATGCTTTTGCAATCCACTTTCAGCAGGTATCCACTTCCAATGATAAGATTTGAGACCTCTTAAATTCAGTGAGAATGAGACAGTAGGATTAGATACAGTATTCATAATCAGAAGGTCCAGATCATCTATCAATCATTCTAATTTCTTTTGCCGATAAATCAACAGGACATCTACTTGTCGTGTCTAATCCGGGTTCCAATGCCCTGAATCCTGTCTGCTGCCACCAGAGTCTAACACCTTGCCTGGGGAGTAATGTGGGATCCCACCCGTGTACAGATGGCATCCTTACACAAGTGGAAATCCTCCATTAAACCTGGCTGAGTTATTCTTGTAGAAAAAGGCACCGGATATCTCCTTGCACAAAATCCTTTTAAGTCAGACCACTTGTACTAAGGCTGCTGTGAAAGCCGTTTGAGCTGATCAGGATCCTGTCCGCTGATGTCAGTGGGACTACAGTTAGGTCCGGACGTAAGCTAATAGTTCTCTGAAAAGCATTACACACACCAGCTATGGATCAACTATCCGCACAACTGAGATAACTGCATGTGCTTGTAATTAGGAGAACTTAGAAGAAATGGTTAAAATCTCTCTCTCCCATAATATCCCAGCTCAATAGAATGAAGCAAGCTTTGGTCTCACCCAGCATACCTTGTTAATAATCCTACTGGTAAACAGAGAGGGTGACTTCTCACGATGTGCATGGAAGTTTAAAGCCATGAGTGCATCTGGTCCTATAGAAAAATAATTGTTCATTGTGAAGACCTGCAAAAAGACAGAGCAACAGCCATGAAAATCCATGCAAAATTGGAGGAGTGGTACATGCTGGAGAATCTGTAGCCCTCCAGATGTTGGTGAACTGCAGTTCCCCTCGGTCCAAACAAGCATAGTTAAGATGTCAGGGATGATGGGAGTTGCAATACAACAACATTTGGTAAGACCTTTTCTACCAGCCTGTATCCTGCCATCATATCATTCTAGATCCTTCTGATGAACTTTGTGTATAAGACTATACTTTTCTCTAAAATTGATAGACTAAAACTTGAGGGTCATCTTATACATGGAAATAAGCCAACCCATGGTTGCAAAATTATAGTTTTGGGTTGGAAAAGTGTGGGGGTGTCTAATACACACGGGCATCTTATAGATGGAATAATGCAGCGCTTTTGTGCAAACCTGAATCACACCGTATGCCAAAAAGAGCATTTAAAAAAATAAGTAACATTAAATGGTGAATTTCTACATGGCGACTTGAGATTAACCAATGAACCAGCTTTCCAGGAAAGATGCACAAGGTTAACCTGTGCAATACCAAACAGAAAAATGCTGGAACAGATGATAAACCAGTGTGTTACTGAGAATGCCTGGATATTACACTGATAAACCTTAAATCTCCCCTTGGATGCACTGCCAAACTCCTTGCTGTTCTTCATGTTCTACTCTCGTCTTGCAGACACAGTGAAATTAGGATCTAGAAAGGCTTCATATCTGTTAGGTCTCACATGGTTTCCCATTCATATATGAGACCTAACAGAGAGGTTGTAGCACTTCAGGCTGCAAGTGAAGGCCTACATAAAAGGAAGAACCTGGCTATGGGGCCAATTTTCTGCCCCCCAAAGTCCTTAGGGAGAGTGGGAGAATTTGATGAGCGGGTGGGGAACACAAGAACAGCCTCAACAGGTGTCTTCCACTTCCACACTTCACCCACCCATGAGTCACATAATGCAAACCTCCTCCACAAAAAACATTCCTTCACTAGATTTTTAAACAATTATATCCTGCTAAGGTACCACAAGTCCTGAACAGTTCAGCCTTCTGAAGTCTAGTTGTACATTGACAGAATCCTTCCTTCTTTCAAATGGAAAAGCATTCATGGGAGCCCCCGCAAGCAAACTGAAGCGGTAGAAACCAATGGCATGTCTGGGGGGTCCATGATTGCTCTGGAAGTGCTTTATGGATCCAAGATCTACCTGGTTCAGCATTCTTTATGCCAAGGGACAGTGAAAGTGTGGCCTTCCAGGTGTCGTCCCCCTGCAGCTCCCATTAGTCCTAGATAGCATAGCCAGGCATACGAAAGAGGGGGAGAGATGCTGTCAAACAGCATCTGGAGAGCTGGAGCCTACAGGAATCCCAGCAACCAGCAAGGCTGACATGATTCACTAGCCATGGTCTCTTGGCCTACTTGTGAGTGAAGCTACCTTTTCTACACATTCCAGGGTGGGAACAATTATATACATTCCATTTTCAAAACATACCTTTAATTTTCTTAAATTGTAGTATCCTTTATTTGTTATCTGTACCTTCCATCTAAGAGGGAGGGCGGAAACAAAAAGTCATCAATCAACAGAAGCCAACAGATTTTTTTTAAAAAGGCTGATAAAAGAAACACCAGACTGTGATCTCAGCTTTTACCACTTTGCTTCCTTCTTGAAACAAGCATCACACATAAGCTTCTCTATGAGATTTTTAGGGAAGGGGGACCAAGAGAATTGCTGAGGAAGTCATTCAGCATGGCTATTTTAACACTCCGGGGCTTTCTTTAGAACCCCCTATGTTCATTCCTTCTGCATACATTTGGGGATATGCTAACCTTTATTCTCCAGAAATAAGATCAACCATTTGTTGCCTAGAATCAAGAAAAAGAAATCCTCTGTTTCTAAGATCTTAAGGTCAATGTGTATTAACTTTTTATTCCACCAAAAAGGTTTTCTCTAAGGTGCAAGCACGTAGGGTGCACATGTCTCCGCCCCACTCCATGCAGGGCTTTTATACCCCCAAGCACCCATCATGATCGTTTTTTGTTTTGATTGTGATGGAACCCATTGGGAGGGGGTCTCTCTTGGTTGCACAGAACAGAGCCCCACACAATGGGGACAAAATTAGAGGGCACATTGTCCACCACCACCACCACCACCACCACCACCACCACTACGACGAAGACTACTACTACTATTACTACTACTACTACAGTAGTAGTAGTAGTAGTAGTAGTAGTAGTAGTAGTAGTAGTAGTAGTAGTAGTAGTAGTAGTAGGTGTTATCAAATTGATTTCGAGTTCCCTTATTCTCCGGGGGCGGGTGTCCTGGGACTGTGTAGATTGCCCCTGACCACCCGAGCTGGCCCTTCTGCCTGGAGGCGCTGCTGGGAAGCATTAGGGATCTCCAGCCAGAACTAGGAAAGAAGCCTGCTGGAGAGCTACTCTCAGCCAGGAGTTTCAGGACAGCCAATATTAAGCTAAGTGGACTAACAGTGTCACTCAAAATTGCTACCCACTATTTGCAGCAGACACAAAGGATCTGGCTCACCAGCAGGTCTCTGGGAGTTTAGAAAATAGTTTCTTGATCTTGTCACTATGGTTCCCTGCACCCTTTTCTACATCTTTCTTTCTTTCTTTCTTTCTTTTCTTTCTTTCTTTCTTTCTTTCTTTCTTTCTACTACTACTACTACTACTACTACTACTACTACTACTACTACTACTACTACTACTACTACTACTACTACTACTACTACTACTGGCTACTAGAGAGCTTAAGATGATTTTTTTTCAGCTGAAGATAATTTTGTGTTGAGAAAAAAGTATTGCCACTAGGACAGGGATGACAAGAGCAAGGGAGGCCCTCCAAAGGCAAGAGTTGGGCACATGTAGACCTCTCCCAACCTAAAATGTTACAGTACGTTTGCTGCTGCAACAGAGCAGGGCTTTTAAAGGTCGTGGTTGGAGACTCCCTCCTCAATGGGATCTTCTTACTTTCAGAGGCCGACGAACCCACTTGTCTCATCATTTGATCTAAATTCAGTACCTGAAATTTCCCATAATCCTTTTGAAAGAAAGGGTAGCAGGGCAAGCTCATAACAGAATGAGACATTAGTGTTGTGCTGCTCCTGGAAGCAGAAGTAGGAGGAGGGGGCTTTCCGGGCTTCAGTGCTCAGGATCCTGGAAGGTGCTCTCAGCTGAGTCCTAACTAGTGTTGACAACCTGGGTTCACTTTCTAAATCTTTTTCTTAATCTACTTTCCTGTATTTACTGATAGATTGTTTCAGATCTTTCAAAGACTGTATGGCACCCTGTCCTGAGAGCCGCTAATCTGCAGAGCAATGATGTGGGTTTGAAATATTTAAATAAATCAACAAAACCATTTCCCTTCATCTGCCTTTTTAGCAGAATTTATTAGTTTAATGTAGTTTTAAGTTGCCTAGATGAACATTATGGGTCTGTTTTACAGAAATGAATTTCTTCATTATCTTCCTATCTATACAGTGCCTAATCTATCAAGAGCCTGCCTGTGCTTTCTACACTGGTTGTGCTCGTACATTCGTGCTGTCATGGGTCTGGATTAAAATGGAAATGGAAGGTCTCTCCAAAGCAGCTTACTACAGGGATCTCTGGTCCCCAGGAGCCTGAGTTTTGCTTCCATGAGTGGCCGCTTCCCATGTGGCTCCTTACCTTTCCTTCTATTAAACTGGGCCCTCTTCCCCCGTTTCTTCCACCCCCATTATTTGTTGGCACTTATTTAACAGCCACCCTCAACAGCTCAGCCGCAGACAAAGGTCATTAATGACAAAGGAAGGCGCATGCAACTTCAGCTTCCTTGGTTAATATCTCAGATAGGCTTAAGAAAGGGGGGCATGATTCAGAGGAAACCTTTAGCTCTTCAGCTCACCTGTCTAACCTGATGGCATCAGCATCCATGACGTTGCGTAGAATCTGCTCCACTGGGACTTCTCCGGCATATCCGGCACCCCAGCCCAGTGTATTAGAGAGATCATTCCCTGTTCCCAAGGGTAAGATGGCAACCTGTAGGATGTACTGCTCTTGCCCCTGCTGTACAAAAGCAGGGATTCAGTTTTAAAGGCTCCTGATTTTATGAGGCTGCTGCTTCTTGCATCCCCTCCATTTAATCCCAGAAGTTAAAAGACAGTGTAAGTACAATTAATTCTAAATCTGCTTCAACAATGATTACTAGACAGTACAGCTGAGACTACGGACAGCAGATGGTAAAGCTATATATTCATCACAACATGTAAGAAAAGGGAGCATGTAATTCTCCTTTAATGTACTGATTAGGTATATTTCAGGCACCCAAACAAATGAGGGGTAACTAGAAAACCAAAAATTTCAGAATTAGGGGAACCTGAGAAGCCTGCAAGATGTTTTCCACTGCCCTGCTATGGTTCAACCTGGGGAGTTATGACAGAAGATTTGTCCTACACAGGATGCCCTTAATATCAGCAGATGACTAGAAGCAGATACAGCCCACAGATACTGAGAAATGGGATCAAGGTTGCTGAGGGTACAGAACATGTGTATCAAAATGTGCACATGCATGCCAAAGACATGCCCTTCTGTGTATTCTCGAAGGCTTTCACGGCCAGGATCTGAGTACAAACTAGGAGTTCTCTCTGTGCTCTGGGGTCCTACTTCCCTGAGCTTCCTGCCCTCTGAAGATGCCGGCCACAGAGTCTGGCGAAACGTCAGGAAGAAAAACTTCCAGAACATGGCCAAACAGCCCCATAAAAACCCACAACAGCTAACATGGCCTTCTGTTACAAGAAAGAAAAGGAAAAGTCTCGCTACTTTTGAAATGTACACCAACAAACTACAATCTTACTAGGAAACATTCAAAGGCAATCATAAAAAAATATAGCGTAGGGGAAAAAAAGAGAACCATCTTATTTGCACTGTTTTATTTAATAACACAAAAATCAATGGTTTTGTTACATATTTATAACTAAGCCGATCATTACTTATAATTATTCCTGCCACTGTTTTTGAATGGTTATGTTTAGTGCCATTTATTTGATATTGTGAGCTGCTCTGGGCTCCAGAATATACAAAAGTTTGTTTTAATAAATGGATGTGAAGGGAGAGGATACAATGTCCTTCAAATACTGACTTTCTGCAGTTAAGAACTAGCATTTAGTTGAGACTGGACCTTTTAAACTAGGTGGCCTACGAAGCAGCAGGAGGGTACCTCATCCCAACATGGCAGAGTGAGGTGCTGCCCTCTTCCAAGCTAGAGGACCCCCCCCAGAAGTTTAAACTTTGTTGAGAATAACTACCCAGCCCACCACCACTACTCGGGGGGGGGGGAGAGGAAAAATAGGCACGAGGAACATTAAAAAGTGGTGCATGATGAAATTACTCCAGAAGCTTCTTTGTGACTTGGCTAGCCTGTAGTATTACTAGGCTGGAAGACTTTTGAGCAGACGGAAAGCAAACAAGACAGTGAAGAAGTGAATCCGTGGACAGCACTGAAAAGAAAAGGTATGCCGAGTCACTCCAGATCATACCTTAAACTTCATGTCATCAATGGCATCTAAGACCCAGCCCACTGTACCATCTCCACCACAGACAAGCACTCTGATTGAACAGCAGGGCAGCCAGGTGCAAAGCTGAAGGGCCTTCGTGGGTGTGGTTTTGGTCAGATCAAAAACCTGGAAAGATTTTTTTTTAAAGAGCTCACTTATAACATTGGGGTCATTTACGTTACAGGTTAAATACTGGCATTACCACAAGAAAGCAAAATACGTGTCTGCTATACCAGCAGCAGCAACAAGAACGACAACAACAAGTTGCGTGCCATCAAGTCAATTCTGATTTATGGAGACCCTGTCTAGATTTTCCTAGGTAGAGAGTACTCAGAAGTAGCTTACCCTTCCTATCTTCTGGGGGCTGTGCAGCTTGCCCAAGAGCATACAAGCAACTCAGATAATTATATAAAATTAGGCCAAGATGAAAGGCATATCTATGCACAATGCTTTCCCATCATGCCCTTACAAGAGAGAGAAGGTCACAGACAAAACATTACAGAATGCATCAGATGTGCTACTCCTTAGGACTACAGTGCTACCTTGTATAAAGGAATTAATTCGTTCCAAATGAAATTATGTTAAGCAAATTTTCCTTTATACAAATTCCCATAGGAATGCATTGAAAACAGAGTGATCCCATTTTTATGTTGTACGGATTCTCCCCATAGGCGATTCTGTTAAGCAAATTTCCCCTATCTCCGGAATTTTATGTTGTACAAATTTTATGTTATACAAGCTGTTTGTTATACAAGGGTCCACTGTATTTAAACTACAGATAGATGCCCAGAGTGGCCTCTGTTGCTAGATGGCACAGTATAGAAATCTAATAAATAAATGAATGAATAAAATAATAGTTGGTTTGCAGAGTCCCAAGAACTCGGCTCATGGTTTTTTGAGTTTCTGAGGAAGAGAGGTAAGATGTCTGATAGGAAAACTAAGCAGCAGCAAGCATCCGTTTTCGTATCCTGTGTCACCCACCCCAAGCCCCAGGCTGCGTGCAAGAAACAAAACAAAGGGAAAGGTCGAAGCATTTCCAAACACAATTTGCACATTTTATCCAAGATTTAAAGAAGGAACCTCTGTGGAGGAAAGATGAGGGCAGCAATATGCATTTCTTCTCTGCATTACTACTCAAAAACCCAGCCAGGGCAGCACTGTAACCATTCTGCAACACCCGCATGGCGGGAGCCATTGTGACCGTGCCATATTCAAACAACAGTTATTAAAACAGTGCAGGATAGGTATGCAGCTTTGTTGTACAACCAACCTCCAGAGCAACGGACATTGCCTGTCCCCTTATTGGGAGAAAGGCAGCCTATGAATAAGGTAAACAAATAAATGTATGAGCAGCCGTGTCACTGTGCTGTTTCCAATCACAATTTGGCACCAGGAATCACCCGCCATCTGAGGCATCTGGACCATCAATTTTGCAGACCCAGGACATTAAGACAAGGACACAGAATGTGGATAATGGGCGTTTGGTGTACGTGCACTATTTCCTGGAAGACTGTCACTATCCTGCCCTGGCCCCAGACTTACGCCTAAAGCTAAAGCGCAAAATCCAATTTGCCACCTAAGCCACCTGCGATTTCTTCAGCAGACACCACCACGGCTTTAACAAAACAAAACAAAACAAAAGATACCAACCCCCAGTTTCGACTAGACATGTTTCTCTGCATGAGACCTTTGATGCAAATGCCTAAAGCTAATTTGTGTGTGCCAAGGGTTGTACTCTTTTATACATTTTCAGACCTACAATTAAGGGGACTGGGAGTAAACACGAGATGTAACTATCCAACAGCAGCTCCCTAAGCCCTGTTCTTGTAACCTGGGGTCAGTGTGACAAAGAAAGAGGCAATTTTGTTTTGTCTCGTAAAGCAAAACTGGCCCAAAATTACCTAGTGGGCTTTCAATGTAAGTTGAACTCAAGTGTCCCCAAGGCTAGTCATATACTTGTGCCATGACGATACTTACCACGCAATTGTACCTAATTTAAGGCAGAAGTACAGTAAGACCTCGGTATCTGTGGGGGATCGGTTCTGGGACACCCCCCCCCCCGTGGATACAGAAATCCATGGATAAGAGCTAATGCTCATCCCGGGAGGCAGGGGTAGCGAGGAGGGGAGATGAAAGGAGGTGGCAGTGGTGGCTGGCGCGGGTGGTGGTGGTGGTGAACGAGCAGCAAAGGGCCATCCCCCCTTCCACCCCGCAAGGCCTGTCTTCCCCTGCCCTTACCACCAGGGCAGTACAGGGAGCCCCCTTAACAGGGAGTAGGGAATCTCCTCAGCAGTTGTTGCAGTGGGGGGGGGAGGGGAAGAAGAGTTGTGCGGGTGGCCCGCAGGCACCCGTCGGCGTGGCCCCTGTGGATGCCTACAGGCTGTGTGGGCACCTCTTCCGCCATCACCACCAACGTTCTGGGCGGGCACCTGCAGGCTGCACAGGCACCTTTTCTGCTGCCACCACCATTCTGGGCAGGCACCTCTTCCATAAACCACCATTGTTCCGGGGTGGCACCTGCGGGCCATGCAGCCTCCGCTGCCACCACTAGTGTCCCTGGAGAGCTTCCCTGGGACACCTGGCCTCTGCAGCCACCGCTGCTGTGCCGCCCGAGTTGGTGCACTGCCGTTATTCCTGCCCCTTACACTGCCACTTGCCATCCACGGATGGCGAATCAGTGGATACGGAGTGCTACTGTAATATCTATCCCCCATCGGTCATGTTCTTTAGCATACTTAGGATGTGACCTAAAGCTGTTAACAAAATCTCTTTAAGTATATGAGCACGTGTTCCATTTCTATTTAGGCGAAAAGACTGCAGTGCCTGCAGTTCCACTGAAGGAGTGCTATTACCTGAACTGGGTTCAGCAAGATCTTAAATTGGCCCATCAATGTTTCCCCCATATTGTTTCCACTTCGCGTATTGGCCAGAATTATTAATGGGGTCCAATTTTCTCCACAGGAAGCAGCTAGCTGCAAAGGAACAAAAACAGGTTAGCAACAAGCTCTTCTGTTTCCCTTTATGCAACATATCAAAGAAAAGGCATAGAATATTCACCCATCCTGCTGCTTCTCCACTACAATGGTGGGGAATTGACTTTTTACTTTAACAGGGTGTTCAGGTCATCAGGAGAGGCCTTTCTCTCCATCGTGCCACCTTCACAGGTGCATCCCATAAGAACACATGAAAGGGCCTTCTCTTTTGCTGCTCCCAGACTTCGGAACTCCCTCCCACTGGAGGCCAGGACTGCTGTCTTTCTGGCGGCAGGCAAACAGCTTTCTCTTCAGGCAAGCTTTCCTGGAATGATGGACTACCTATTATGTGACTTCTAGATGGATTACCATGTATGAACACCAGTGTTTTCCATCCCTCATAATGGAATTTTCTTTTCTTTTCACGTGCTCTTTGTAGCTTTAATGTTACCTTTGAATGCCATAATATACCTCTTCTAATTCCTTGTTCCTAACTTGAGTATGTCTTAACGTTCTAATAAATAAAATAAATAAGCTGCCTTGGGTCCTTTTCCTAGGAGAAAGGTAGGGTAAAAAATATTCAAATACATACATACATACATACATACATACATACATACATACATACATACATACATACATACATACATACATACATACATAAAAGATAGCAAACCAAACCATTCTGCAGTTTTTGCACAAAACATTGATTTTTCACTTCCATGCCAGGCCTAAGGGCTGCCAAATTGGGGCTTACCTTGCTATAGTCCCTTTGTTTTTCTTTACGCAGCTGACTGACGTTGAATAAATAATATGGAGGGATAATGAGGTTGCGAAACTCTCCCAGTCCACACGGCTCATTCCTCAAGGAGTTCTGCATACATTCATCATGCACGGTTTGCTGACACCAAACACACCTGGAAAAGAAAAACTGACTCAACCCCATCGGTAGCCATACTGTACTTTTGTTGTTGGACAAGGGATGAGATTTGGATCCTCTCAATAGGCTCGACAAGCAAAAAAGACACAAAGCTACCGTTGGTGCAGCATAGTCTTTAAACAAGAGAACTCTCTGGGCCTAGTGCTTTTATTTCCCTCTGCTCACAAGCCCTCACTTGAAGAATCTAATGAATGCCCTCCTTCCCAAAAGTGGCCAGCTCATACCTATAATGTCTTCAAGAATTTCTGTCCCAGTGGTTATAAAAGAAAAGGAGCAACCCAATCTTAAAACCTAATGCTATCCCTTCACCTGGTGCAACCTCATTTACTCCAAATGTCTGTAGGCCTCATCCTCCTGGTTTCAACTGGGACTAGGTAGACAGTGCGGCTTCTATATCGAAACAGTTTTCTTTGCCTTCCCTTTTATCCTCTCCTGCTTTCTGGAACATCCTGGAGAGCTAAACAGCTTTCACACAGCTTTTGCACCCTATTAGTTGGCCGAACAAGGCTTTTGAAATTCTGGAATAGATGGGGCAGCATGCAGATGAGTGATAAATATTGCCCCCTGAGAAAGGAAAACACACATCAGTGCCCTCAGATGTCCCTGCTGAGAAGGTACATGGCGTACCTGGTACAACTTTATTAATACTGAAAGACTGCAAAATGTTACATATTTGAGATTCACCAAGAATAAGGGTGAAAGAAGTCATTAATTCACAGCGAACAGAGCAGGCTATTAACAGGAAGCTGTTAAGCCAAGCTTGGCTAAAAACCTATGAGGCACCTTGGCATAGTGACTCAAGAGCTATGGAGGGGAGGAAGCATTCAAAAATCCAAGAGAACCCATGCCTATAAGCAGCCACATTGTTCTCCAGGTCTCAGACAGGCAACATATAATCCACGAGATGAACCTGGGGCCTCCTGTCTCCTCCTCCTCCTCCTAGAATGGGGAGGGGGGTCAAGTTTTCACCCCAAAAATCCAAGCTTTTCATCTAGTGCTTATGGTTATCACTATTTGAGACTATACAACCTTCAATATCATTAATATGAAAGGTGACAAAATGTGTTCTAAACAAAAACTATATTAGAAGGAAGTGACAGGATTAAGTCCAAAGTGCAGAGATTAAAACACACACACATAAGCGCACACCCACAGAACAAGGCAATTTAGCAAATTATTTGCAACCTCTTTTAATTTCAACCGCACCATCTTTTCTGGGTGCAAACAGCAGTTGCCAAACAGCAATCTTCACCTATCCTCTTTTCCTGCCACCTCCCTACTACTTCACACTTTCCAGGCCATGAAAAGTCCCAAGACAGCAGTTCAGCAGCCACACTGGCATCCCACTCCATTTCCTGGCTATCTGACCTCTCCAGAAGGAGAACAGCAACACATCTACTGGGAAGAAGGCAATTCTTTGATGCCATCAAGAGCTCTTTGACTCAAGTGGAAGAGTGTGAGAGGGGTTTTTGGAGGGGGGGAATGGGGTGATATGAGGAGCAGTGAAGCACACTTCAACTAAAATAAATGTTAGGGTGTTTTCCCCCTGTCCCATTCAAGAGATCTTCATGCCCAACAAACAAATGCATGCAAAGAGCTCGGCCACTCACCTGTCCACAAGGAGCTTATGTTGTGTTGAGGGGGAAGAACTTAGGCTGTACTACTGGATCAGGATCCAGACCCTAGGAAATCCATTCAAAGGGAGCATAAGGCAGCATTGGAGATGATACATCCAATTATAATCTGACAGAGAGGCAACATTGTTATTCTCTGTATCCAATGGCTCAACTGAGAAACAACTCAGCACTATTTTAGTATACACACACCACAAACAACCCTAGCTAATACATTTTTTTTTACACTTAAACGGCCAAATATGTCCAGATCATACAGTTATGGACCCCTGCTAGCATTCTAAATAGGTGCTGACTAAGAGCTTGCCTCTCCAAATGGCAAATTCTAATTTTGGCACACAAACATGGAATTGTTTCCCAATGTCTCCTAAACCTATTTTCAGAACATAAGACTTGTTTAAAAAGTCTTAATGCTACAGAATCTGAGCCAGAGCTCTGCACAGGGAATCACTTCCTGTGCCAGGAACTTCACTCCACAGGATCACACAATGTTTGACAAAAGCTTTTGAGTACATACAAACAAGTTGCCTCAGTACAATTGAGTAATTATTACTTGCTGCCTCGGATTCGGAATTTGGTTTTGAGCTTTCACGTTAGTAAGTGTGGGCACCAGCCAGCACCAGCACCTTTATCTTAGCCTAATTTATAAGGTATCCACCAACCGACAGATGCCCGCTGCTTGCTCAGAGCACAACCTGTACTTGTCTTCTCTCTTGCAGGCACGTTGGTTCTCGGCCCAACTCGCACTAAAAGTGAGAACATGAGAAGGATTTGAACATCCAACTTTGGCTTCAGAAAAACGTCCAAGCGGCTTGTCACATTGAGAAGGAGGAAGAAGCACCAAAGGTACACCCATGAGCCCGCTACTTCACTTATAAGTGTGTAACATCACCACATATAACATCTTGAGAATGGAGATGTCTACGGATAGCTAAGGAGGACCTTAGGTTCCCTAATCTAGTATTGAAGTGATTCTTTGGTGCATAGGTGCGAATTTCAAAGGCACATGATGTGTTTTAAGCACATAATCTCATATTGCTTCATCTCTGTCTAAAACCACTAAAGGGAGCAGACAGGGTCCTCCTTCTCCCCATTTTATCTTCAGAAGAACTCTTTGAGAAATATTAGTGAGACTGGTTCATATCAAAGTGCGGATCTCCCTAGTCCAGTGGTTCCCAGATCCCGTTACTGGACTAAAACTTCAAGAAGTCTTCATCACTAGATGTTCTGGCCAGGATTTATGTGAAGACGAAGACCATCTGGGGACCCAAGGTTACTGGGACTACTGTCCTAGTCTTACCTACTGTAACCTTCTATATAACCCACAACAGCTCCCTGCCCTCTCAGCAGGTGCTAGGCTTTAAATTACATTGCAAAAGAGGTTTTGTTAAGGTGATTTGCTTTGGTAGCCAGGATTTGATTGGTAGAAAAACAACAGATGAGCACGGGGATGGATGGCTAGATGAATGAATGAATGAATGAATGCGCACTGAAATGCAACACATATCGTTAGATGGGCTGAATCTATAAGTGTAGGGCAGTCATGTCCAAAACTTTGGCCCTCCAGATGTTCTGGACCACAACTGCCACAGTCCTTTGCCATTGGAAATACAGGCTTGGAATTCTGGGAGTTGTGGCCCAAAACATCAGGAGGGCCAAAGTTTGGACATGCCTGGTGTAGGGTATGTGGTACTGATCACCAAATGAAGCCAAGAATCTGAACTCCACTTTTCTTTTGGTGCAATGCTTTTTAAAGCTGTCTTAGTTGCGAAGGTATACCTGAAAGTGAGTGGGCAGTGACACAGGAAATTTAAAACTCAAAAGCCACCAGGACAGATGAAAAACATGACCAAAGGATCGGCACGATAGATATTGCTGCCTATTCCCACAAAAACAGCAAAACCTTCCTACGGGATGCAGACTCAATCTACACACTACCTTCTTTATTTGTTTGCTTTAAAGGAGCAAGAGAGGCAAAGAAAGGGCAACAAGATGGCAAAGCTAGACAGCAACATTCCTGTGTTTTTAAGAAGAGGGAACTTTGGCAGATACAGCTGTCTTCAAGTGTACAGTACATAACAAGGTACATACTGGGCCCCATCCCCTCATCTGGCCGTTAAGACACTGATTTATTCATTTAAATATGCCTCTGTCCTCCTTTCCATGTGGTCATCCTAAAGAGAGAGGAAGAAGGGGTGTGCATGGAAAATTAATCAATCAGGGTTGCTCTTGTATCTTATGTAGGGATTACAGGTGGTAGTCCAGAGTGAGAAAAGGCTATTGTACTCTAGCACTATGAAAAACAGTCTTAAGTAACACAAAGTAAAAGAATCACAAATCACCCACCCCCAGTATGGAGTGGAACTCCAGGAAACGATAAGCAGAGAACAGGTGCTTCCAAATGCTTTATACGAAAAGAAACCTGAAACCATGGACAAAACAAGAGAAATACGCCATTTGCTTTAAGGATTGAACCAGAGATCTATCATTCTGAGCAGCAACATAGTTCTCCAGGTAAAGAATTTCATACCTGAGTGTGAAAAAATTACTTTTCTGCCTTATGAGTCATTGAATCCTGAGGTTAGCAGGGCCACTGGCTGCAGGCCAGAAAAGTTATGTTTTCTCCTTGCCTCTGATATGTCTTTGTGTGTGTGCTAATCGCTAATGGATTGAAATTTCACTTTCAAGTATCATAGATTGAAGTGCTCACCATGCCAAGCCTGACTCATCACTGATCCACACTGGTTTCCTACAGTCATTTTGCTCTCCCTTTTAAAGGTGTTCTCTCCTGTTAATTTTCTGCACAAGACTTTGCTATTTTTTTAAGAGGTGAAGAGTTGCTTTTTTAAAATGTGGTTCAGAGGAACCTGTAAGGGAAATGTGCTACACTTTCAAATGGCTCTTGCTCTCTGAGTCATTATACTGTCACAAAATAATATTGGGGTGCAGCTGAGCATCCAGTTTCTCTCGTTTGACTGGTTGCATAGCAAAAGAGAATAATGGCCTAGTACAGTTTCCAGTGAACCTTAGTCAGTGAGCTACCATCTATGGAGGATTGGTAAAAAGATGTAACATTTTTGGTAGTTTATTTAAATTCGTAGATGACCCATCTCTGACCTTTCAGGTGGTCATGCTGGATAGGAGATTCTGGGAACTTCAGTCAAAGAAATAACTTTTTAGGGAAACAACTTCTCAGTGGTGGCTCCCAAGGTGTAAAACTCCTTCCAAGGGAGGCAAGGAAGCCCCCCCAACTACCCTCTGCTTTGCCGACAGGCTAAGATCTTTTCATTAGGCAGGCATTTGCCCAATACGTGGCTAATGAAAAAAATGGCTTAACAACGGTGCTGTATTTTAGATCCGTTCTTGTGCTTTGAGAAGGTTTGTACTGTTATATCAGTGCTTGTTTTTCAAAAACAACTTGTTTAATTTCATGTTAACTTACTGTCTGTACCTGTTTTAACTCACATTGTAAGGCCCCTTGGATGCTTTAGTGGAAGCATGGTAAAATCAATAAACAAACTTGCGTGGCATTAGTGAAGCCTCAGGAACATAAAAGGAACAAATGCAAGTTCTACCCAGGGGTTAGCCTGACCTGTTGGCAGACTAACTGTGTGATAGAGATGGATGCGCACATAATAGGCCATATTAAGACATCACACGGTGTCCAAACTTTGGCCCTCCGATGTCTTGGAGTAAAACTCCCACAATCCTTTGTCATTGGCAATAAAGGCTTGGAATTCTGGGAGTTGTAGTCCAAAACATCTGGAGGGCCGAAGTTTGGACACCCCTTTAAATCTATAGATGCCAGTGTAAGCCCATGGAAGAGGAACAAGTTTACAGAGCTCCCATGATAGGGAACTGTGCCTTCTCAGGCATCCCAATCCCAGGCATGTTCAGCTGACCTCATGTACAACCTCCTTTCTGGAACGTCATACTCTATATGTGTATTATAGGGCTGGGAGAGAGGCTTGGCTTACATGTGTACTTATACTCCACAACTCATGTAGCATTCCCTGAACTTAAGCAAAAGCATGCAAAGTGCTGTAGTACTGCTACTGCAGTGTTACTGCAAGATCACTCCCCCATCTTTACACCACTCTCATTACCTGTAATCGCACAGCTTGGGTTGGGTGCCACATTGCTGCTTGCACACGACACAGTAGCTGCACAGTGGAACGTTGCCTCGGATCCAGTGGTGTACCATTGAGGTCCGAATGCCTCCCTCACCCTTCATTATGATCTCCTTGCAGAGGAAACGCCGGTCCGCCTTCTTCAGGCACTCTTCATCCACACACAGGCCGCAGCAGTTGCAGAAGGCTCCTTGAAGGATATGCTGAGAGCAGATGCAGCAATAGGTGGGCTGGCTGAAGAGGTCAGTGTCATGCCAATCATGCTTGCTCTTCCGCAAGATATCCTGCACCAGACCTTGCCTCCGGGAACGCCGAAAGCTGCACCACAGAGTGAGCAGGACCGGCACCATCACGGCGCATAGGGTCCAGAAGGCAAGACTCCATTCTGGAAATAGTCCTGAAGAGGATATGGTCCTAGGGCTTTCAATCCATTCCATCCTTTTCAATTTAGTTTGCTTCCTCTAGATGTCAAAAGAAGCCATAAATGAGGGAGCCAACTGGTAGAAGGCATGAGAGGAAGTCTGCAATCACGTTCCTTCAGTCACTTGGCTCAATGGAAGAATCACAGGGAGCAAATATACTTCACTGGTTTTCATAATATGCCATCTAAATGGTCTTCTTCTCTGCATCAGGGTTTGCAGCATAAACCTCAGTTTTCCTTTTATTTGTGCCCCCCCTAAAATATGCTTTGATGCGTATTTCTTGCAACCAAATAAACCACTAGTCCCTATGTTGCTGACAGATATCCATTTTTCTGCTTGTCGATTTGTTCATTGCATCTTGTTTTTCCTGGAGTCAGTTTATCTCAGGAAAATCATGTCATAGTGACAGCTGTGTCTGTTTTCCTGCTATATAGTTCAGTAGTGTGTCACCCTAGCAAGGACCCAATATAAAGTCAAACAGTCTGACATATTCTCCTATTTCCTATAAATAATATCTTGTTCCTCTCCTGCTTCTTATGCAATGATCATACATGTTCAAGACCACTTAATGAAGCCTAGTTAAGTTAGCCCTCTAGTCATAACCACAATGGAACAAGGCTGGATTTCTTTTCCTTTACTCATCTGAGTTTGTATATCATGTGTTAGGAGGGTGTTATAACAGCTCCCAATAAGGCAACCTGAAATAAAAACACACATACTACAATGAGGACGATGCCTGCTCATCTTAAATCTGTTGCCATTACTACATATGCAACTTGAGTTGCCTCTCTCTCCATTCAGCTTGACCTACCACCATTTCTATTTACTCATCAGTCTAGGTCAATGGCTCTCAGCTTTGGATCCCCCGATGTTCTTGGGACTACAACTCCTAGAAATCATGGTTAGCACAGTTAGTGATGAAAGCTTCTGGAAGTTTAAGTCCAAGGACATTCTGGGACTCCACAATGAGAACTAATGATCTAGGCCCACCTCCGCCACACACACACACACACACACACACACACACACACACACACACACACACACACACACACACACACACACACACCTGTTTATCTTTGTTGCCTTGGGTCCTTTTAAAGGAAAAAAATGGGATAAAATATTTTAAATAAAGAAATAAAACAGGGGGAGGCAACTTGTGCCCTTCCATATGTCCTTGGCCTGCAATTTCCATGTGTCTTCCCCAGCACAGGCCACTGGGCGAGATAATGGGAATGTCATTCCACCATCAAAGAACTGCTGGATAGCCTGGTGGTTTTTAAGCATCAATGCCACAAGGCTGGGAGTTTGATTCCCCACTGTGCCTCCCTGACAGGGAGTGAACTCGATGATCCACAGGGTCCTTTCTCTGATGATGACTCCCTGGGGTGGATGCACAATGGCCTCTCCTGGACTCACAGCAGACCATACTGGGCCACAAAAGCCGGCAAGACCTTGAAGCCTGTTTTGGGTTATTGGGTGTTTTTTTTTTTAAAATAAGTGCATGCCTGACACAATTCATCCACCCACGAACCGGAGAGCGTGTGTGTGGGGGGTGGTGGGGGTGGGGGTGGGTGGTGGGTGGGCAGAGACGTGTGGCCCTCCAGAAGTAACCTCCCACATCAGCCTCTGTCAGCATAGCCAATTGGGGGAGCTTTTGGCTTATGTGGCCCAAGAGCGTAGCAGGGCGGCCTCCACCTTCTCCATCCCCGTTTCATCACGGAGGCTCCTTCCCGAGGAGGCAGAAGAAGCACCTCACCCGACCCCCGCCAGCCCTCCTGGATGAGCTGCCCGCCCCCTCCCCTCCCCTCCCCTCCCCCCCCCACCCCGCGCGCCAGCCTCCTCCTCCTCCTCCTCCTCCTCCTCCTCCTCCTCCCCCCCCCCCTCCGCAAACCTTACCGCCTCCCGCCAGCGGCAGCCTTACTCGGCACCGGCTAACGCTAACCCATCTCTAGCGGAAGCGGAAGGAACCGACGAGGAGGGCGGGGGGGGGGGGGGAATTAGAAGAAAGAGGCCGGTAAGGAAGCGGCGGAGGAGGGTTGCTAGGACACCCGGCAGCCACCAATCGCGAGCCTGCAGTCGCCAAAGGGGCGGGGACAACGATGCTGGCACGGGAGAAGCAGGAAGGGATGGGCAAAGGGAGGCCAGCCAAGGCCGGCCCGAGCGGTGGGGGTGGGGGAGAGCTATTGGTGAAGGGATGAAAGGGAGGGGGAATTCAAGGGGAGAGGCAGGTCATCAGTAGGAATTGCTAAACCAAATCTTCAACCTGAACCCCCCCTCCCCCCCCAAAAAAAAAATAGAATGGGAGAGTCCCATTCTCTTCAGTGAAGCTTGCTTGCTTGCTTATTTGTTTGTTTGATTTTTACACTGCCCATCTCGCTATCAAGGACGATCGGGGCTCTTTACAGCAAAAGCAAAACAATAATCAACAGTATCAACATCAAATTATACAAAGTTTATCACACCAATGAAAATCGATATTACTTAAATTTAAAGGTACAACGCAAAGCACTAACATTGCTTCCCACTGCCTGCGATTATTTGCAGCCTTACTGTTTTCCCACACATTTTTTTTTGCATGGTGTTTAAGTCATCTTTGCAACACCCCTAGGAGGGCAGGGTAGTACACTTTTTTCCTGTATGGAAATAGGAGGCTTGCCTGAAGGTGAAGTAAAATGAGAGGAGAGGGGAAGGGGATCAGGAACTGTCCAGCTCCATCCAGCTCTCACATACTGTATAACTGATCCTATTATGTCACCAGGTTGTTACCTTGAATATGGAGTTGCACCAGTTTTTTTCCAGTTGGGTCATGCTTTTTGATCATTTATTTATGTATCTGGTTTGTTTATTTGATGTATTTACTGCTCTTTTATTGCAAGCACTACCTTAAAACCTCACAAGGCCCCACATAATGTAATAAGGCTGGCAATGAGCTGCAAGATGCAGTCCTCAGGCAGGGGTGGCCATGAGTGGTTAGTGTGCTGTTGGGCAGTCCACACTTGCAGTGGTGCATGTTTACTCTTATCATTTATTTACATTACATGTGTGTGTGTGTGTGTGTGTGTGTGTGTGTGTGTGTGTGTGTGTGTGTGTGTGTTGTGTTGTGCTGTGTTGTGTCGTTACAGTCATGACCGACTCTATGTGACTCCATGTCCATGGAGTTTTTTTGGCAGGAATACTGGAGTGGTTTGCCAGAACCACAAAAGCCCATGTCTGAATAGCCTGGGACTCTTGAGTGTAATGCATGCCAGTTGTGAAGATGCATTTATATTTATTTATTTATTTATTTATTTATTTATTTATTTATTTATTTATCCAGCTTATAGGCCGCCCACTACCCAAAGGTCTCTGGGCGGCTTACAATCAAAAGAATTAACACAGTTAAAACATAAAATATCAATAATTAAAACAATAAAAACATTACACTAAATCTGTATTGTTTGTTTTAGTATCATTTGTTAAGGAGTACCACTGTGAACTGCGATTTTAAGGGAGTTGTAGACACTACTTTCAACTATATTATTTATTTATTTATTTATTTATTTATTTATTTATTTATTTATTTATTTAAAGAGAAGCCTCACACCTTAGGCCTGAGGTAGTAGTAGGGAACCTTCCCATCTCTTGTTGGAAGAAATGCTGCAGTTCAGCACCCAAGTGCACGAGACAAATAGCCCACAGCTAAAGGAAATGGTAAATTTTCTTACCTGATTTTGTCTTTTAAATCTTGGAAAAGTTGTTGGAAGAAATGCTGCAGTTCAGTCATGCTGCCATGAGATTCTGGGAGGTAAAACTGTGCTCACGACCTGGGGTTCAATCCCAGGTAGCAGGCTCAAGGTTCACTCAGCCTTCCATCCTTCCGAGGTCAGTAAAATGAGTACCCAGCTTGCTGGGGGGGGGGCAATGTGTAGCCTGCACACTGTAATTAAAATTGTAAACCGCCCAGAGACTACTTAAAGTGGTATGGGGCGGTATATAAGCAGAACACTTTGCTTTTTGCTTTTAAATGAAGGACGAGCAATGCTCACAATTATAGGGGAAGGAGCAAGGGAGCTCTGTGAAGTACTCTGGATCTGTGGCAATTGCTACCCATTGAATTCAGATGGAGTCACCAGAAGTGGTACATTCAGGGCATTCTTCGCATTCCCCAAAATTCATACTACAGAAAGAAGAAACCAAGGCATATGTACTATAGTAAGAGGCGTGTGATGAATTCACACACAATAACAACAACAAAGCTATAGCGATGCAGAAAGCATCCCTCCTAGGAGGGGAGATTAGTATAATTAGTATAATTTCTCCTGTATTGAAATAGGAGGCTTGTCTGAGGGCAAAGTAAAATGATATGAGACACATCATCATTTAATCACTAGCATCATCATTGTCATATTGTCATATATCCTTCTACATGCCTAAAAATCTTGTTTATCAATGACTTCAATCATGGAATCATAGTATCCTGAAGTAGGAAGGAGCCTACAAAACCATCAATTCCAACTCCCTGCTCAAGGGAGTAGTACAAATCATAGGAAATGTGCCAGGGGGTTGTCTAAATTTCTCTTGAATTCTTCTAGTGTCGGTCCACGTCTCAAGGTAATGGTAATTAGTTCCACTCCTGTACTGCTCTAACAGTTAGGAGGTTCCCCCTCCCCCGATAGTCACCCAAAATCTGGCTTCCTGTAACTTGAACCCATTGTTGTGGTCCTGCACACAGTTCATCAACAACAGATATTGTCCCTCCTCTGTAGGACAGCCTTTCAAGTACAGTGGTACCCCGACTTAAGAGCAGCTCGACTTAAGAGCAATTCGACTTAAGACTTAAGAGCGGAAAACTGTTGGCATTGTAACTGCCACGTTACAAATTTTAGATATGGTCTTTTCGACTTACTTTTTTTTCCTATTTTTAAACTTATTTTTTCAATTTTTTAGATAGGCACCCCGACTTAAGAGTAGTTCGACTTAAGAGCATACCTTCGGAACGGATTAAATTCGTAAGTCGAGGTTCCACTGTATTTGAAAAGTGCTACCGTATCTCCCTCAGACTCCTTTTCTCAAGGTCACACATGTTTTTCTGAGAGGAGAGGAAGACGGACGTTTCTTCAGAATGAATGAAATAATTATGGTGGTGATAAATAGGAGCAGCAGGCTCTCAGCATGTTATTTACATGAGCACACCTACCTGTGTTGACTCATTCGTAAGCATTTACCCAGCAACCTGTCTGGCATGCCAAAGAAAGTTAGAGCAAGTGGGGAAAGAGCAGCAACCCTTGCTTGCTCTGAAGTGCAACCACAGATGAGGGGCTGGCACAGACACATGGACCAATTGCCAGGGCCCAAACACATCTGTACTAAGGAATGCAAGGAGAACAGTCTTCTTCTTCTTCTTCTTCTTCTTCTTCTTCTTCTTCTTCTTCTTCTTCTTCTTCTTCTTCTTCTTCTTCTTCTTCTTCATCATCATCATCATCATCATCATCATATTTATACTTCACTTTTCGCTAAAAGATAGAGCTCAAGATTTTTAAAGAAATAACATGAGGAAGATGCCATGTAATTTTGAACAGACAGGCTGCGCAGATGGTGAATGACTTTGTTCAATCTCTCATACATGTTTGTCTGCTCCTATCTGTTTCCCCACATGCCCTAAACCTCTCTGGCACATCAGGCAGGTTGTTGGGTCCTCCTTTTATTTAATAAATCACAGAATCATAGTATCATAGAGTTGGAAGAGACCTCAAGAACTATCCAGTCCAACTCCCTTCCATTCAGGAACCCCCATCACAGTACTCCAGACAGATGGCCATCCAGCCTCTGCTTAAAAACCTCCAAAGAAGGAAAATCCACCACCTTCCTTGGCAGCATATACCACTGCTGAACAGCTCTAATGGTCAGGAAGTTCTTAGTGGGCTCGGTCCCACGTCCCTTTAAAAACAGTTTAAATTACTAAATAAATCGTGCCCCAAAATGCCGTCCTCACGGCCACATGACTTTTTGAAAAAAAAGAAAAAAGAAAACCCAGTAATGCTCCCTTAAGCGAGGTTTCCGTGACTCACCTACGAGGTTAGGGAATTTTCCCTTCCCTTTGAAAATCCAGCTTTTAAGGAGGCAGACGCCGTGGGACCACGCTGATGATCCGGGTTTCTTTTTCTTTCTTTTTGCATAGCACCGACCGGCTGTTCGTGGGGCCCATCGGTGCTGTTTTTTTTAATTTGAGTAACAAGAAACTCTATCCGGTCCGACAAGCATTAATTCCCCCCAGCAAAGTCGCCCCCCCCTTTTTTTTTCAAATGCTAGCGCCACCTGCTGGCCAAGGGAGCTGAACTGCACTTTAAAATAAAAAAAAAAACAGATTTTGACGTGAGAACTCTTCTCCCACATTTAAATCACGTGATGGGACGAAGAGGAAAAGCTGGACCTTCATAAGATCAGGATCGAAACCCAGGTGTGACCACAGCTAGTCGCCCTCCTGGACCCGCTTAAGGTTGTCAACATCCTTTTTAAACTGAGGAGCCCTGAACTGTACTGACAAGAGCAAAATAGAGTGGTACTATCACCTCCCTTGCTCTAGAAACTATGCTTCTGTTGATGCCACCAAGAATCACATTGGCTTTCTTGGCCTTCATGTCACACTGCTGGCTCGTGTTCCATTTGTGGTCCACCCAGACTACCAGATCCCTTTCACAGGTACTATTCTGCACCCAGGTGTCTCTCATCCCATATCTATGCAATTCATTTTTTTCCTACCTAGATGCAGGACCCTACATTTCATGGGCCACCTCTGTCTAGGGTATTGTTTATTCCAAAGGAAGTGATCTGGGAAATAGCACAGCTTTACTTGGAGGAACTAAATTGAAGAATGGGCCAGTTGTGGTGCCTCTGCATGGGGTCTTGGAACTTCTCCGCGGAGGAAAACAGTGGACTTTCAGAGTAGCTTATTTTCATAACAGGACAAAATGATGAGAGTCAAAGTGGCAGAGGGAAGCAAATTATGACAAGAGGCATGGGTATTGTAGTCCATTCCATTTGGAAATATAACTGGTCCTTCTTGTAATCAGTTATAAGGCTAGGAAGAGGTGTTTGTTTGTTTGTTTGTTTGTTTGTTTGTTTGTTTGTTTGTTTGTGGGCTATAAGTCCCAGAATCTCTCAGCTTGCAGCCCAGCAGAGTAACTTTTCCCAAACTCAGAATTTGTTTATTATCATTCTGGTGTGTGTTCATGCTGTGTTGCTCAAGGTGTCTTGAAAATAAATATGGGCACTCATGCTTTAATCAGCACAGCTTGTGCTCAGCACCTTTCTGGCTTCCTTGGCTTTGTTTACTTGTGCCTTTTGGATGCTTTCCTCTTTTAAAAAAAAACCCAAAATGAACCAAAGTTCAAAGCTACAAAGAAAGTCTTTCTCCTTCCCTTCTCCAAGGAATAGATTAGCAGCAAAGAATCCTGAAGCCTACAATACCCATATTGAAACCCAGGGTCCAGATGTCCTCAAAACCACACTCTTAAGTCATAGTGGTTAAAGAGTAAACAAACATCTTGTGACTGACGTAGCTGCGTTTCAAATAGGCTAATACCTCTGTCGGGGAAATCACTTTCGAGAAACAGACCAAGAGACAGCAGAATCAAAATGAAGATAGCTTTTGTTCTCATTTTGATCCTTCTAATCAGTTTCATGGGTAAGTATTCTTAGCTGAGACATGGAGGTGGGTTGGATCAATGCTATCTATGTGGAGCTCTCATAGTATATTGGTTTTTGCTAGTTCTTATTGTCCCCCATGGTTTTGCTTCAGAATCTACAGCACAATATAATTTTGTCTACAGTTACACTGTAGCTTTTTAATATTCATTGATACTGCAATCATAATTGTGCCTCTGTCACAGCTAACTGATGCCGAGCCTCAACAACCCAATCCTGGCAGGTTTGTTTGGTAGTAAACTTTAATTCAGAAATGTTTGCATTCTGGAAAAGATCTTGCATGTGGAAGGCAGAGATTAATTAACAACACACTGGCATCCTTAATAAACGTCCCAGGATTTGCTCCCAGTCAATTCAGGGACTCTACTTCAGAAAAAAATGAGCTTACAATTATGCAATATGGCTTCATACCCACATAATCTTTACATAGAAGTAAGTGGCAATAAGATTATTGGATTTAACTTCTATCTGAAATTATTATGGAATTTTTTTCATTTGACGTGAACCTGCCTTGGTTTGCCCATCACTCTTTTACTATGGCTGTGGTCAATATTGCTGCATTTTCATCAGTGTGATAATATTGAAGTGAAAGGACCCTGAGGGGCTTAGTTGGACATCCTCCTTCCACTCATCCAAATGGGGCTTGTTCAGAAGATAAAATCCGAGTGTTGGGTGCCCAATGGGAAAGGAAGGTAAATCTGATTATAAACAAATTATCAAATATACTTTCCTCATTTTGCAAAAAGGTGCATTCTAGGTAGTTTTTGTTTATTGTAACTCTTCTGACTTATAAACAAACTCTAGTTGAATCAAAATGATTTCAGAATCTATTAATGCTTCCTGGAATGGAATATCCCATTAAGAAGGTACTGTAATGAAAGAATACTTTTGGGTATTGTAATCTGCATACATGCAGATAGTATATTTTATACATGCATACTCATGAGCCTTCCAAACACTTTGTCTTATACCTTGAACTTTAACTATTATTGTTAATTTCATTTCATTTTCTTTTGTGTTTTTTTAAAGATGCCTCTCCTCTACTACCAGAAAAACAAGCCAAGCAGCTTCTGAGAACCCGCCGTGAAGACAGACCAAGAAAAGCTGGCTTCCCTGATGAACCAATGAGGGTGATTCTTACTTTTTAAAATTTCATTATCATAAAGTTTGGTGGTGTTTTATTTTCCTCTTGATTATATATCACTAACATGCATTTTAACATTTTGCCAAAACAAGCTCAAGCAGATCATTTCTAGAAAAGCATATTTAGATCGACCTCTCTCTAGTCTTCATGACTGTCTTCTCCCACTTTTCAGATAAAGAAATCAGTAATTATACAACACCCCTGCTTCTTCATTCTAATAGAAGGAGTCTGTTTTTAGCTAAGCCTCCAATCTTATATACAGTACCCTGGCCGAACTCTCCTAAACTTATTTGTGTGCCCCTATAGCTGCCTAGATGCCCTAAGCACATCCGATCTCGCCTGATTTTGGAAGCTAAGCAGGGTCGGTCCTGGTTAGTACTTGGATGGGGGACCACCAGGGAATACCAGGTGCTGTTGGCGCCTGGAGTAGGAACTGACAGGCCACTCCAGTATTCCTGCCAAGAAAACTCCATGGACATGGAGTCATGAAGAGTCGGTCACGACTGTAACGACATCACACACACACACACACACACACACACACACACACACACACACACACACACACACACACACACACACACACACAAACACACACACACACAGCACTGTAAGAAACTAGTACTTCATATACAGGAAGTTGCTTTTTTTAAGTGATCATGTGATTAATGTATATGTTAATGTAAAAGCCAGTGAATAAAAAAGCATATAGATAATCAATTCTCATTTAAAACATAGGCCAATAAGAGGTATGTAGTCTCACTTTTTCAGGAACTTAATAAAAGGCCAGGAATTTTCATAATGCTTTACCTGTTGCCTGCCCATGCTAATGTTTATATATTTTGTTTGTTTTCTGTTTCTTCAATTGTATAAACTTTCTACAGCCATTCATATATCGAACTGACTGTGATTTCCTACCATTTGCTTCAATTGTTGTTGTTCTGCTGTCATTTTAAGAGACCAGACAAAATATTCCTAAACTTTTTTTGTTTTTCATAGTACTTGGCCACCCGTTTGCTTCTTTCACAATATTTTCTGCATGTTGGCCAAATTCCTGTTGCTTAGCATAGGAAACTGCACTAGAGTGTGCTTATTATATCAATGGAGGTCTAGTATGTTAATTCATCTAAAAGTTCCTCTGATTCAAATGGGCCTACTCTAATTATGACTTACTGCACTAAAATATGCTGCAGTTAAAGTAGGCTTATTTGAATAAATGGAAATTATGGAGGAGTTGACTCATTAAATCCCCATTGATTCCACGGGTCTATTCTGCAATGTATTATGCTAGGCAAACACATTTTAGCTGGTATCATTCTAGAAGACTCTTGGTCCCAACAGGGAGTGAGTAACCAACAAAACAGAGGAGATTCTTCCTGTACTCAAAAGGTGCTGTTGTAGGAACAGTGCTTGTCACTAAGGGTTCCACCTTATCCACAATAGTTTTTAATATTTATATGAAGACACTGGGAGAGGTTCTTCAGAAATCTGGTTCAAGGTGCCACCAATGTTCTGATGACACTGAGCTTTACTGCTCCTCGTCCCCCAACACTGGGAAAGCGGGCAGGATCCTTGAATGTTGCCTGAGCTCAATAATGGGGTGGGTGAGAGTGAAAAAGCTGAAAATACAGTATTTTCTCTGTGTATAAGATTACATTTTTCCTAAAATTATTAGACTAAAAATTGAGGGTCATCTTGTACATGGAAGTAAGCCAAGGAGAGAACTTGATGGTTGCAAAACTGTAATTTTGGACTGGAAAAGTGGGTAAATCTTGACATTGCTGGTCATTGTAAAGTCAGCTTCAGGAATTGGGATACAGTCCACTCTGGAAGGGACTGATTTCCCCTGTCAGGTCGTGTTCATAACTTGGGAGCACTCCTTGACTCTGAACTGCCACTGGCTCCCCAGGTGGCAATGGTGCTGAGGAATGTCTTTCCCCAAGTGCCAGCTACAACTTTTCCTGAGTTGACTTGACTTAGCAACAGTCATCCATTCCTTGAGTTACATCATCATACCTTGATCACTCAATGCACTCCACATGCTGCTGCCCTTGAAGAGGGCCTGGTATCTTCAGCTGACATGACACACCACAGCTAGGCTGCTAATTGGTAAGTGGGGACTGTAATCATATAACCCTGACAAGTGGGGACTGTAATCATATAACCCTACAGTAATTGCCAGTTGCTTCCTAAGCCTGATTCAAGGTCTTAGTCTTCATCTTTAAAGCCCCAAATGGCTTGGAGCCTCTCTGTCTTGAGGGACTGTGCTTCATTACGAGCATACTCAAGAGTTTAAGATCTTCAGCAGAGGCCCTCTTAAAAATATCAACAAAACCCCATCAAACATGCACGTGAAACAGGGGCTTCTCCTGTGTGGCTCCTAGGTTACAGAAGATGCTCCATTCCAAGCTGAGATTTGTTTCTGACTGATTTTAAGAATAAAGTAAAAACACATCTTTTAAGACCAGGATATGATATCTAACCCACCCTGTTGTGTTGTATTTAATCTGTAACCTTTTGTAATTTTAATGGTTTTTAGTGTATTTTGTTTAATTCTAATGGTTTTACAATGGAAAAGGTCTATACAGGTTTTATTTATTTTTATTTATTTATTTATTTATTTATTTATCTATTTATTATTTGAGCTTATATACCGCCCGTTTTCCAGATGGAACTCCGGGTGGTTCACAACAAAAGAAACTAAACAATAAACTAAAATTAAAAACAGCATTACCAAGAATCAATAGAACACATCACACACACACACAAAAAATCAATAATAAAAGGCAGATGGCGGGCAAAAAAATAAATAAATATTTAAATTAAAATAAACTGTCACCAAACACCTCCCGAAAAAGCAAGGTCTTTAAAGCCTTTTTGAAGGCTGGCAGGGACTGTGCAAGGCGCAACTCACTCGGGAGATGATTCCATAACATGGGACCAGCCACAGAGAAGGCTCGGTTACGGGTGACCGCTTTCTGCGCCTCCCTGGGTGTGGCCACCCAAAGTGAGTGGACCCGTGACATTCTAGTTGGTCGGGCCAAGGTTGATCGCTGGGAGATTCGCTCTGCCAGGTATTCAGGTCCCAGGCCATGGAGGGTTTTATAAATTAAAACCAGGACCTTGAATCTTATTCGGGACGCAACGGGTAGCCAATGCAGGTGAGCCAGAACTGGGGTGATATGGTCATGTCGACGCACACCCGCCACCAGTCAAAATGTGATTTAAAAAAATTATTTTAAAAAGCTTATAAGCTTAGTCGAAAGGCATGATATATAAATGTAATAAGGAATAATAAGAAATAACTGTTGCTAAAACAAAAATATTTCCTTTGAACAGGAGTACATGCTTTACCTTCAGCAGCTGGAGCAGCGATCTGAAGAACAATTCCTTGAACACTGGCTGAATCCACACTGCTACCCACATTGCAACAGGGATTTAGTTTATCCAGTGTAAATGACCTTGGTTTTTTTTCCTCTTGACTGTAAGCATTTTTTGGTTTCCACCTCCCTCCTGACCACGTTTCTTTCCGAGCGTACACCTCCATGTTATAACTTCCGCAAAGTAGTAGGGTTTTTCAATAGAACAGATCAAGCTTTTTACACTGCTTCTTCCCAGATCATCTTCTATGCAGGAAAAAGAAAGGAAAGGAAAACGACCTAAGTGGAAATGATGCAAAGCACTTTTTGTGTCAGATATTTTGATGCTACAGTATGTTGCACTCCAACAGAGGTTTGTTTGTCATTTTAGGAACGGCAAAAAGCATTTCTATTTCAAATGAAACATAATCTGCCTGCTCTTAGGAAACCATCCTACGCGCACTTATCTAAACCCTGCTGTGGTACTGACTTCTGAACAGAAATGTATTCTTATTTTTTCTTTCTTTCATGCTGGATATTGTTTAGAACTGCTGTATAGAAAGTTTCTACAGTATAGTATATCAGTAACAGTGTACTGTGCCAACTAGTCTCTTTTTTCATCCCAAATGTTCTTCTCTTTCCTGCATTTTCTGTTCCTTTTTATTAATCAAACTTGTACTTTTCATCTTTCGTTACAAAATCAATGTATTTTAGCATTATATGTTTTCTGACCTATTTGTCTTGATTCAATTGTCTTCATATTTTTTTCACTGGTCACCCTTTTGAGCCACTTATAGGTTCTATGAATTACAGATCAGGGACTTCTGGTACAGGGAAGATTTGTTAGAAATTCCTAATAATTTTGCCATTATGTTTATTTAAAAGGTAAATTATGGCCTTCTGAAGTAGGCTTTTCAGCAGCTGTGAACAAGTTAAAAACCAGACAGTTAGATGTGAAGATTCTAGTCCCTATGTCAATCACTATCCTGCCCTCTCTCTGAGACTTCAATCCCATCATGGAAATAATCATCTTTAAATTTTTCAGGACTTAATTCTCAGGACAGAATCCTACTGGTGATTCACAAATTAAGCTTTTAAGCCTGCCCACCAACCATGCCAGGTAAGAATATCAAAATACCCACAAAATATACCCAGTTAAATGGTCATGGCAAAGCCTTTCTTTAGTACCCAAGTCAACCCTCTTTCCCAAAAATAACCAAATTGTTATAATTTTTTTATTTTATTTTATTGAAGTTGTTGCAGAGAGAAGTCCAAGCGTAAAGTTCTAAATTGTTACAAAAGATAGTTTCCGAAATGCAAAAACTGTCAAAAAGATTTTGGAGCAACTAGGCATTCAAAAAAGATATTAAACCAAAGGTAATTTCAGCACAGTTCCCATAGAAATTAAGGAAACTAAATATCCTAAGCTAGTATTCATGTTCAAGTACTGGTTGCAGCATAGGCCGTTACTTCACGTCCCTTTCATCGCGGTTCGCGGTCCCGCTTGGTACCGGTATGAAGTAATCTTACCGCATGTCCATTGTGTGATGACGGGAGTTCATCCCGACCACCCCCCCTGAACTGCAATTTAAGCGGGATGAGCGATTCCCCTCACTGGCCTTGGGAATCTGCTCGTCTCGCTTCTCGTTCCGAGACGAGAGCCCTTGAAGTAAGCCTCGTCGCGGAACAAGTGCCGATTGTAGCTCGTTGCCATCTAGTGGCAGGAGTGCGAAGTGACATTCGCCAGTAAATTCCCTATGGAGTTAGCAATGCAGTGCTGAGATTTTAAAAGACAAATGCCCTGAAGTTTGCTCTGTAACGCATTGAAGGCAAGGCTTCGGAGAATCGAAACATCATGAAACAAAAGGTCGGACCGGGAAAAAAAGAGAACGGAGGCATAGAATTTCACATCTCATCACGGAACGAGGACGTGCGGTAACTGTCGTCCCAGTATCATCAATCACGCCCGTGGGTACACAGGAACAGGGACAGAAGCGGGAGAAGACCACGTGACCACGACGAACGTCAACACACAACGAACTTCCTCCCGGAATGAAAATGGACATGAAGTAACCGTCATGGTTGCAGAAAAAATAGAGTACAAATCAGATAACAAAGCAGCTGGTGAGCATAGCATTCTTCTGAGAGAGACTAGGCTAATGTAATCAAACACACTTTCTATTTTTATACTCATTCTGTTTTCTGGATCATATGAGAGAATATACTAATCAGGGCTCATGTCACCCAGATCTTTCTCACAGAAGAGGTTAGGTCCTCCAAATAAACCTCAGTTTCTCCCCTTCCTTTTATTGAAAATACTTCCTTATACAAGTGTCAAAACTTTCCAATTAATGGACAAATTCTCCCCACTTTGCTGGCCTGCTTTTTCCAGGTACAAGCCTGAATTTCAAAGGGAAACTGAAACCATCACACGCAAACGCACACACACACATACACATGTTTTCCATTCTCATGAAATTGGCACAGTTGGAACTTCTCCCAGCTCCTGCGTATGTAACTTAGCATTCTTAGTTCAGTGATTAGTCTTCAGGACCTAAATCAGGGGTGGGGAACTTTTGACCCTCTAGATCAGTGATGTTGAACCTTTTAGAGACCAAGTGCCCAAACTGCAATTCAAAGCCCACTTATTTTCCACAAAGTGCCAATACGGCAATTCAACCTGAATACAGTGGCACCCCAGGTTTCAATGCTTTGGGTGCTGTCACCACACATTTGAATGTGGCTGATCCTCAATGAGAATCACTATAAAATGGACGACAGACAAACCGGACTCCTGGGAATGTAGTTTTGTTTCCAGAGGATCCTTTCCTAATACCTTGTGCACAAGGGGTGCCTGAACACAGGGACAACTTCCTGTATGGAATGTCCAGTCTTAAATATTCTTCAGCGTACAGAAAAAGATAAAGAACAAACTCAGGATTGGTTACATTTTGCCGCAGTGGAAAGTATGTGACTTCATTACATATATGTTCATTTTCCGTAACACAACCAAACTTAAAGATCAGTGATACTTTCCCATCTGCATTAGCAAGATTAAAAGGTCATTAATTTTGCAATGTATTGTTCTCTCTGTGTTAACAGTGAGTTTCAAAAGCTGGATACAAAGGTGCAAACAAGATATTTTAAGAACTGAGATGTCCTAGCATGCGGTTTGACATTTGCTATACACTTTTTGTGGTTTGGACACATCCTGTTGCCATTCGCTTTAGAAGCCCATGTCTGCAGAGGTGGGGGTGCTTTGCAGAAACACACAGATGATGCTTTTTCAGGACATAGTTTACAGAAATGATGGTTTTAGGATATCTATATGAAGCAGAGGGCAGAATGAAGAATTGAAGATAAACTCAACACTTGAACCTTACTCTCACAATCCCCCCTTTTTAATCTTCAATTCTTTCATTCTCTCCTTTTTTGGTGTCTCATGGAAAAGTTCACATACTCAGGAACAAGTCTATTAGTTCTAATGTCAGGTGTTCTATGAGCAGTCCTGCAAGACAAGCAGGTCTTACAGAGAGGGAACAGCTGATGAGCCCCCCCAAACACCTGGATCCCTATACATGGTAACAGACAAAGCATTTACTTATCCTCAGTACCATCAACAGAAGAGCAGCATAGAATAAAAGGAGTAACAGAAGCAGAAGGCCCTCATATACCCAAGTTACGTGCATAGAGTCATTTAGCTTTCCTGAAAAAGGAATTTCAGTCTTTCCACTGGATCTCCTTCCTGATTCCTAGCTCTACAGATGTTCCCTGGTATCTGGAGCTGTACTGTGTGATGAATCCATGATTTGAATTCTTCCATCTTCACTGCCATGTCTGAAGCGAGGAGAACCACCATCGCCTTCTTTGGATCTACATCTTGGCTCAATGGAATTCACTGGTCTTTCCAAATTGAAGTGATGGATGGAAAGTCCTGCAGAAAAAAGAAGAAGACAAGGAACGCGACAGAGACTGCACATATTGACTTACAATTCTTTCACCTAGTTGAGCAGTACCAACATTTACAGACATATCAGTTAAGGGCCAAGGCCTTCCATAATTTTCTCAAAATTGGGATAAGACCTAAGCTTCCCTCGGGGTCAAGACCTAATCATGGAAATGTTCTTCCTGGGTAATCTTGGTTAGGACAGAATCCACTACCAGGTGTTGCTACTCATGTAACCTACTAAGAAATGGTGCAATTTCCTGAGCTGGTATATATCAATCCACCTTTAACTTGTCCACTTGTCCTATCTGTCTTGAAATTGTATTCTTTGAGCCATTCAACTTCTGATGGTGTGGTTGCTGCTGGTGGGACAGGTGCAGAGCAACATGTAACAGAGGTATTTCTTCTGGGGTTTCAAAAGCAGCTCGGTGAGCTTCTTTGTCAGCTGCTGTATTCCTAGGGAGATATCTGAATCATCTCTCCGGTGTCCTTTACAGTGAATAATGGCAAGTTCTGATGGCAAACAAACTACATTGAGCAGTTTTTCTACTAACTTGGCATGTTTAATTGGAGACCCTTTGATTGTCAGCAGTCCCCTCTGTTTCCACACTTGGGGGCATGAGCATGCCAAATAGTCCACAAGTATTTGCTATCCATGTCAGAGTTCGTCCTTCAGCCATTTCAAGAGCACGAATTCCTACATACAGTTCTGCTGGTTGCACAGACCAGTAAGCTGGCAGGGCTCCACTTGTGACCATCCCTCCCCCCTTTGCAACCACCACCCAACCTGTTCTGACTCCCATGTCCACAAGACTGCTGCCATCTAAAAACCAGATGTTCTCGCTATTGGGGAGTGGCTCATCTTGCAGATTGGAGTGGTATTTCATTAGCAATAGCAAGTCTACTGTGCCAAGCCAGTCATGGGGAGGGATGTGGCCTATAGATTCTTCATCCTGAGGAACTGGGAGGATAGTGGCTGGATTCCATCTATCTGAACACATTACAGTCACTTTATCTAATTCAAGCAACAAAGCCTGGAGTTTCAGCAGTCTGTCTGATGTTATCCAAACATGTCCTCTAGCTTCCAACAGACTACGAATAGAGTGTTGTGACATGACTTCCACACTTCCTCCAAAAGTCAACTTCAAGCAGATATGCAGCAGCTATAATGCAGAGACATCCTGGCCATTCCTGGGCAGTGGTGTCCAATTGCTTTCTAAGGTATCCCACAACCATGGGGTGACCTGACTTAAGGAATGCCAATATTCCGACCACTACACCTTGCTTTTCATTGATGTACAGCTGGTACTTTTCTTCTAACTCAGTCAGGGTTAGAGCTGGTGGACTTACAAGCTTCTCCTGTGTCTCTACAGCTGCTTTTGCATCCTTTCTGAAGGACAGTTGAAGGGCTCAGGCTGCCTTTGTTGCCTGCAAGATGCTATACAGGGACTGTGTGATAACTCCAAACTCAGGTATCCACAGTCTGCAGAAGCCTGCCAACCCCAAAAAGATCTCAGTTCTTTTGGCATGGTTGATATTGGCAGCTGTCTGATAGCCACTAGTGTTTCGAGTGTGTTGCAGGAGAAAATATCCAGGTAAAAGCCAAAATAGGAACACTGTCCTCAGCTATTGGGATGCTAAAGAATGCATTGTTGAGGTCAAGCACAGTGGACCATGCTCTCTCAGTTCCTAAGGTGCTGAACAGAAGATACAGACCAGGGACAAGCTGTGGAAGATCTTGATTGACTGTATGCAAGTCATAGATAAAATGGACGTTGCCATTTTTCTTATGGACTGGCAAGACAGGGGTGTTCCAGGGGCTGACTACAGGCTTGAGAATTTTTGCTTCTAACCACTTGTTAAGTGTAATTTGCCCCCTTTCTATAAGATCTGCCTTGATACGATAGTGGTGGAGATAAACATGCTGGATTTGGAGTTTTAAATGGATGTGCACCGGTGCCACAGTCACCGCTGTATTAGGGTGTCCCAAGTCCCAAACCTGTAGGTTAACTTGGGCAAGTTCTGGTGGGAAGCCTTCTTCTACTATGTTAGCCATTCCTCCATGCCAGTTATCAACAGGGATCTAAAAGTCATTGAAATAGTTGCATCTCGTTCTCAGTCTATCAGTGTTCTGGTGTAGCAGAGTAAGTATCTGCCCATTATGTTGGTATGAGTATTTGTGAGCCATAAAAGGTCTGCAGTAGTCACGAATGTAGTCCCAGGGAACTGACAGGGGACATTTTGCATATACACAGTCTCGGCTACCCCTGTAGCTCCCCTCATATGACCAGTGGCTTCTCTTGAGCAGGGTACAGAACCTTGAACAGCCGAAAATTGAGCTACAGTGTCAATGAGAAAGTGTCTGATTTTATCTCCCACCCATATATTTACTTTGGGGCATTTGGGCAGGTTATGTAGAAACCATTACCTGCACTGGTTTCTGGCTAGTATGGGGGAAGGCACTGCTGCAGGGGCGGTTGCCTCTGCTACAGGCCATTTGGCAAGGGGGTTCTTCCCTGGGTCTAACTTAGGGGCAGGGGCAGGATCGGACTGCCTTGTCCCTTTTACACACTCATTACTCACTTGTAAGAAGACTTACATATAATTGTTGTCCTCATTCATCTGAGAAACCACATAAATAAATTATCAAGTTAATGTTAAACTAAGATATCAAGAAAACCAAACCTTCTCAGACTTCTTTTAACAGAAGGATGATGATGATGATGATAGGCTGGCCAGGCCTTTAGAATAAAAATAAAAAATTGGATCCATTTCTTCTTCTATTTTACCTTTCCTCAAAACTTCTTAGTGATGGAGAACAAATCCTCTAATATATATAAAAATCTTTGTGGTTGTCATTGCTCTTTGGACTGTTTCTTCTGGGATCAGATTTCTGTGCAATATTTTCAATTAATCTCACCTAACTAAAAATTTCAATGCACATATACGAACTCCCACAATAACAAATAGAACAATTCACAGAACAAACTGGACAATTCAAACAGTTCTCTCACTCATTTCAACTCACATTCACACACACACCTTCATTCATATAACAGATACAGATCAGAGCTCATGATATTAAGTGCACCTGGTGTTCTTCAGAGAATCTTAAAGGATCCTTTCCCAAAACTCTTTTTGCTCACTCTTCCCAACACCTAAGGACGATTTCCAATGGTGTCGTTACTGGGGCCCTTGTACCATTATCACCAGGCTTGGGACAGCACGAGGTCGTCACCCTTCTATGGCGCACTATTAAGTCCACAAGTAAATACACAAACTGCAGTATTTCCAGACAACACTACTCACCGGATCACGCAGCCAGGACCGGCACCACTTCAGTCCCTTCAGGCACCATGATCGTCCCAGGAGTTCGGGAGGACAACCAGTTGGGAAAGAGTTCCGGTTCCACAGATGACACAAGGTGAGAATCCTGTAAAAGTTCACAGTGCCGGCTGACTGTCACCACGTGCCATCTCACCGTCGGCTCTGAACCCACAAGCTGGAAGTCGTCAACAGCTGAAGTCAGTGATCCCGGACGAGCCCCCAAAATCTGTCACCACACATTTGAATGTGGCTGATCCTCAATGAGAATCACTATAAAATGGACGACAGACAAACCGGACTCCTGGGAATGTAGTTTTGTTTCCAGAGGATCCTTTCCTAATACCTTGTGCACAAGGGGTGCCTGAACACAGGGACAACTTCCTGTATGGAATGTCCAGTCTTAAATATTCTTCAGCGTACAGAAAAAGATAAAGAACAAACTCAGGATTGGTTACATTTTGCCGCAGTGGAAAGCATGTGACTTCATTACATATATGTTCATTTTCTGTAACACAACCAAACTTAAAGATCAGTGATACTTTCCCATCTGCATTAGCAAGATTAAAAGGTCATTAATTTTGCAATGTATTGTTCTCTCTGTGTTAACAGTGAGTTTCAAAAGCTGGATACAAAGGTGCAAACAAGATATTTTAAGAACTGAGATGTCCTAGCATGCGGTTTGACATTTGCTATACACTTTTTGTGGTTTGGACACATCCTGTTGCCATTCGCTTTAGAAGCCCATGTCTGCAGAGGTGGGGGTGCTTTGCAGAAACACAGAGATGATGCTTTCAGGACATAGTTTACAGAAATGATGGTTTTAGGATATCTATATGAAGCAGAGGGCAGAATGAAGAATTGAAGATAAACTCAACACTTGAACCTTACTCTCACAGTGCTACCCTTCGAGAAAATGAGGATCACAAAGCAGGCTTTTGAATTTCCTGCAGCCACAGCACCTTCGCTGTGGCCATGGGGAATTAAAAAACCTGCTCTTCAATCCTTGCTTTCCTGAAGAGTAGCACCCTATCTGCCTCTCTGCTCTGGGCAGAGAGGCAGATGGGATGCTACACCGTTGGGACAGCCAGGGGGGAGTGGCAGTTGGTTGTAGACTCATTTGTAGCTCCACTTTACTTTCCAGACACAGCTCTCTGGGCATCTCAAAAGTGGTGTGGCTGGAGAGTAAATGGGGGCTACGAAGGAACCCACAAACCACTGTCTCCCCTTTGCCCAGAGCCATTTTGATGCCCCAATTTACTCTCCAGCCACGCTGGTTTTAGGATGCCCAGAGCAGCGTGGCTGGAGAGTAAACTGGGGCTATGAAGGAGCGCACAAGCCGCTGCCTCTCCTTCGCCCAGCTCTCTGCATGGAGCACAGAGGCATGCTCCAAGCGGAGGTGGAAGTGTCATGGCTGTGAAAGGGCGATGTTGCATGCCCACAGAAAGGGTTCCGCATGCTACCTTTGGCACTCATGCCATAGATTTGCCAACACTGCACTAAATGTTTTGGACCACAACTCCCACTGGCATTATAGATCTGGAATTCTGGGAGTTGTGGTCCAAAACATCTGGAGGGCTGAAGGTTCTCCACCCCTGATGTAAATAATAATGTTCTTTTGAAGCCAGGGGACAATCATTTCTTTCCAACACCAACATCTTTTCAGCACATGTTATGGGATGTCTATTATGTCTGCATCTGGCCTCATTGTGTTTAGAGAGTGCACAGATATCTTCAAAGATTCATGAATGAATTCAGAGAAAATAATACCCTACTGTAATGGAAAACATCCACAAAAAGTATAGAAACAAGCAAATAACAAAGCTAGTTGTTGTGAGTTTTTCGGGCTGTTTGGCCATGTTTTTCTTCCTGACATTTCACCAGAATCTGTGGCCAGCATCTTCAGAGGGCAAGGAGCTCAGGGAACTAGGAATATACCCCAGAGCACAGAGAGAACTCCTAATTCCCTGAGCTCCTTGCCCTCTGAAGATGCCAGCCACAGAATCTGGTGAAACGTCAGGAAGAAAAACTTCCAGAACACGGCCAAACAGCTCAAAAAACTCACAACAGCTATCAGATCCGGGCCATGAAAGCCTTTCAGAATACAAATAACAAAGCTATTTGGAGACTCAAGAAAATAACAGCATTTCTGCTGGTTTAATAATTACTTTGTAATTAAATGCAAGTCTTTGCTTAGTATTAGCATATGTTAATTGCCTAATCTAATAGATGCTTCCCTATTTTCTCTGGCTAATCAGATTCTAATGAAGCATGTTGAGAAAGAATTTCTTTGTGATAGCACATTAATTTAACAAATGTTAATTGTTACTTTGAGAACAATCTCTCAGCACCATTTCGTTGCTCCTCCAATGATCCAGCTAGAGAACGGCATCATCAGGTAAAACATGGCTTGGAGTGTAACAGGGGAGATATTGCTTGCAAAAACATTCCTCATCTGAAATATCGTTCTCTTTGTGTTCCTCATAATAAGCTATATTGTAAACAATCAATTCAGTCCCTGCATCTGCTTCACAATATGGAAGAGTCTTAGGCCCTTTGTACACCACCCCTAAACTCCGCCGCAAATGGCTCCCAGCTCCGGAGCTTAAAATTGTTTCCCCACCAGCTCCGGAGTTTACAGATAATTAAGTGCGACCACGCCCACCTAAGCGCGTCCCAGCGCACTTTTCAGGTACCTGCTCTCTGGAGGTGAAAATTCCTGATGCGGATATAACGTAGTGACTGCCCGGCTCTCCTTTCTTCTGTTTGTTCTTTTTTTGCCCCCCGCCCCTTTAAGAGATCTGAATGCAGTGCTGGGACAGCAGAACGGAGGTGAGCGGCATTCTTTTCTTCCTTTTTTTCTCCCTCCCCTCACGCAGCCAGCAGCCAGGAGTGCAGAGGGGGTGGGAAAGCAGGAACAGCGACAAACCCCTAAGATCTCTGGTCCGAATTTAAGTGACCAGCGGATCTTAGGGGTCGTGTGAAAAGGCTCATAGTCCCCCGATGGGATGATAGGTACATTACAGACCGAAAGCCCCAGGATCTGTAATTAAGAAAAGCAGAAAAGCAACGGAAGACCGTTTGCCATAGACCAGAGGGATGAGCTGCCTGTTGAAGCAGACAGTTGAAAAGAAATATATTCAGAAAATATAACGCAGAATTTCCCCCTTAACTGGGTGGATTTGAGTCATCACAATTTGAATAGATACTAAGATTCAGTTTGACCACAGGTATGTATTTCCAGAGACACATGCCTAGTTTGAGAACTGCAGTGGTTACTAATAGCATTTACTGGGCTGAGTCCAAGGGAATATAGATTAACCTAACAATGTATTCAGAAGTCTACAAAACAAAATAAAATTGGATCCACATTCCAGTAAGTGTTGGACCCTAATGGATTTTTTTAAAGAAAAAAGCATAGGAATACATTATTTCACTGTACAAACTTAGAATTTATACTTCCTGTTCCATCATGAGATGTCTGAGCTGCAAATCCAGTAGCAAATGGCAACTAGGCTAGGCCCATAGTATTAGTGTAGATTTGGTGAGGCACCTCCACTGTACATCCCAGATTCAATGGGATTATCCTAGTTGTGACTTGGATTTCAACCACTTAAAAGCTATATTTATTTATTTATTAAATTAATATACCGCTCCATCTAGCTGCTCTGGGCGGTTTACAAGGTTGAACAAATATCAATCTAGACACCCAATAAATAAACAATCCAATAATAAAAACATAATAATAAAACAATATATATAAGAGCATCAAGCAGGAGCAAGATGGCCTAATCACTTTTTTTCTAATCAAATATTTTTATATGACATTTAATTTTTGTTTTCAGTTTTTTAAAAAGCCAATAAAAAGTGGTCACCCTCTGTGGGCCTTTTGGCACTGTGGTTTGTAACATGTGCCACACGTTTTGCACCTCTGCACTTTCTTCCCAATATACTGTATGTCAGTGAGTGGCTGCCATAATAGAGGGATCTCTTCCTGGTTGCCCCACAGCAATGCTGACATTCACAAAGGCGGTTACTTCACGTCCTATCTTTTTCTGCGATTACGTTTGTACAGTGACCAGCGTTGTTCACAGTCATGTGTTTTTGTCCCTGTTCAGTCCCTGTTTCCGTTTACTCGCAGGCATGATTACTTGTCTCGTGACAACGGTTACTTCACGGCCTTGTTCCGTGACGAATTCTGAATTTGTCTTGCTTTCTTAACCCTTTTTTAAAATATCGTAAATAAAACTTTTTCAATATTTCGATTTACTGGTCTTCCAGGATTTACACGTCAATGCTACATAATTTTCAGTACTTTCTTTAATAAACATTTGCACTGCATGGTGTTTCCCATAGGGAAACTAATGTTGAATGTCACTTCAGCCGCTGACCAGTAGGTGGACACTGGTTGTCGCGTGACAGTTGTTACCCCATGGTCCCTTGTCTCGGAACAGGAACCAGGAACCATCCGTGACAAGAGAATTCCCCAGCCCACTCTGTTCCTGGTTCCGGGGGCATGGTCAAGACAACTTTTTGCTGTCACGCTATGGACGTGAAGTACGTTTTTTTGTACCGGTGCCAAGCAGGACAGCAAGGAGGAACGAATGGGACATGAAGTAACCGCCAAAGTGAGGGCAACCCTTGCCCCAGCCCAGCCCAGCAAGTAAGCAACCCTACTGAATGGTTCAAGGTAGATACTGGGGTAGGAAATTTGTGGCCTGCCACATATTGTTGCCATATTTCCTCTTCAAGTGTGGACTGATGGGAGGTACAGCCCAACAACTTGGGGAGGGCTACAGATTGCCCGGCTTTGGCCTGTTGCAGTGTGACTCCAAAGGAGATAGAGATTAATTGTCTGTAGTTCAATGTGACATCTTTCCAAGACAGCTGCTGTGTGCATCCATCACAGTCTAGAGATAGTTTAACTCAGGAGGAAAATATATAGTGAGATAAATGTGAATTGGCCCACTATGAAGTCACACCTGGGAAGTCAGGTTTCCCCCGGTTAATTTGAGTTAACGAGCCATATAGGGAGAGAGGAAGAAGCAGTCATATATCAAAACCTTCTTGCTTGCAGGTTGATAACATAGTTGTCCTATCACAAGAAGCATGGGTACAGAAAAACTACTTTAATAAGCTGTAAACAAGGGCAATAGCCTTCTTTTTGTCTCTCTCTGTGTGAAAAGCAAAGACCAAGGGCAAGGGGTTGCATCCAGGCCAGACAAGCTGAACTGAGCCTCTGACTGCAGCAGAGAACAAGCAAATGGTGTGGGACTGACTGTAGCTTATTCTCCCTCATGAAGCAAGAGGTGAAGGTGAAGGTACCTGAAGCAGCAAGCAACAATTTGTCTGTCTGTCTGTCTGTCTGTCTGTCTGTCTGTCTGTCTGTCTGTCTGTCTGTCTGTCTGTCTGTCAACCACCAACATCCCTGCACCCACCTTCCTCTATACATTCACACCACTTGAAATGACACAAATGTTTTGTTTTGCTGTCAAAGCAAAATAGAAATCCCAGGGCTGAGGGAAGAAATTGTAGATAGGAAGGGGATGTCCTGGCTGATTCACATTGCCTTTTAAATTATGTGGCCAATGAAAAACAATGCAAACCAGACAGTCCCAATCCTGTGGCATTTCCCACATTATATGCCAATGTGGTTGCATCCTCAGATCAGTCAAGGGTGCTGGGTAATCTCTTGTTTCTAAGGGCCTAAGGATGTGGCCAAGGTGCTCAGCCAAGCGTCTGCCTCCAGCATGCCTTCCTCTTGCCCTCCTTCCCACCTTTGCCTTATTATTTTGGGCAGGATTTAAATTGCTTAATAGATCTTGTTGAGAAGGGTGATCAGGCTACCTTAAAGAAGTTCAACGAAGTCTATGGCTTGACTGCTCCTGAAAGGGATGCTCTTGGATGCAGAAGATTTGAACAACAATTGGCAAGTCGCTAATGCTTTCTTTGTGGTTGGCAGCAATTTCCGCTCCGGGATAGGAGTGAGATTCCACATCCCTGTGCCTTCATGGACAGCTCCTTATATGGTTTTAATTATCTGAACAAGGTCAACAGTAAAACCCGTGCTAAACCTATTCACTGTAAAGCCCAGTGCTCAACCCACAGCCCATGAGTTGCATACTATCCATCTGCCAATACCTGGTGGACGAATCCTGTCTTCTGCTACCCCCATGTCTGCACAAAAGCAGATCATATCACTGTTTGTATAACCCCTATGAAATATTGAACCAACCCAAAGGGTCCAGAACTAAGAAAGAGCAAGGCTGTGAGGAGGAGATCTGAATCAGAAAGACCAGGACAGCTGAGTAGGCTGGAGCTGCTGTGGCCCTTGCCACATTGGTCTGGAGTTTTGAAGATTCTGCATGTGGAGCTGATCCTTCTATGTTATGGATACCCAACTCAGTTGAGGAAGATATCTTGGCTTTGGGTCCAAATATTATTTCAAGACGATACTTGAGCTTTGCAATCCTACAAGCAACCTTCGTATTCGTGCTGTAGCAGAGGTCTTGGGTGCACAAATTATACCATCTTGTGGAACTGTGTCTGCAAGGTTCAGCAATTGATATCTGAGTAAAACTAAAAGGCCTAGAACTTAAAAATGTTACTAGGGATGGGCATGAAACAGAAAACAATGTGTTTTGTTTCAGTTTGTTTCGTTCCCCTGTGATTCATTTCGTTTCGTTAGAAATGGATTTTTTAAAAAAAAAACAAATCATACAAAATGAACCAGTAATGAACCAATTTGTTACTCTATAAAATGGGCCCCCTGTTACTCTATAAAATCACCCCAAATTTGGAGGGCTTAAAGGGGAAAGTCCAAGGAAGGTACCCATCAAATTTGGTGCCTCTAGGACCCAGGGGAGCCATTTTATAGAGAAACGCATTGGTTCATTTTAAATGAAAAACCACCAGTTTGTTTCATTACTAACAAAACCCTGCTTCCCTGGTTTGTTTTGTTTTGTTACATAATGAACTGACGAATCAGCAATTCATTTTTCATTTCGTGCCCATCCCTAAATGTTACATTTGCACATTGCTCCTGCTGAGGCAATACCAAACCTGACCACAGTTAACTGTGAAGGAGATGAAGCTTAATTTGCTGCCTCCTCCGGCTGGCTTAGAAGCTGCTGGGATCTTTGGTGCTGTGCTACTGTAGTAATGGTAGAGAAGCAGGAATACTAATTGAAGCCACCAAGAGAGCGGAGGAAAAGATTTCCTCTCCTGACCCTGCAGCTGCAATCGTCCCAATCCTCGGCAAGTCACCGAGGAGTTTGACTGGAATGGAGATGAGGTTAAAGCTTTCCTACAAATCTGAGTAATCCCGAGTCTCGGGATTGTTTATCCCAAGGTTTGGGATATGTACAAATGCATTGGCCATTCCTCCTCCATAGAAAAGGAAAGAAGTAGACCTGCTTTCAGATTACAATTACAGTGGCTTTTAGATGTATGATATGGGATATTTTACTCCAATCCATACCAAAGCAGAGGCCTGGACAGCACCCACATTTATAGCCTGCAGACTTTACTAGCCTAGACCTACTTATTCATGTTGTGCAGCTAGGAAGTCTGGTTGTGTTTAACATCCTTGGGCCTAGATAAGTGAGGTTTTCCCCCTTTCAGATAATCGAAAAGTGTCACTCACCTTTCACATGCACTTGAGGAGAAAGATAAGCTACATTAATGTGTCAATGCAATCATAGTTTGAGTGAGGAGGGGTGTTGATCAGGCATATATACAGTATGATGGTCATTATTTTGCAGTTACAGCCTCAGACATATGTTTTGCTTTAAACCAATAAAATTATTCTTATTATTTATTCTAAAATACAAGACACGGTCTTTGACTAGTAGTATTTAACAGATACAAGTTTTAACTAAAAACCTAAGCATCAGTTAAATATTGGTGTAATATATATGCTGTTCCTAATATTGCTAATTCCCCCCGCACTGGTGTTACTTCAGATATTTTCCTGGTTATAATATTTTTAAAATTCCACCACATTGTTTCTAATGCACCATGACTATGGGCATGACTGAAATATTTTTCATCCATGAGTCAGTTGTTTGTATTGCCAGTCACTGTATTCTGTTAATTTTTCCAAATCTTTAGCTTCAACTCTGCCATCCCCTTAATTTGTGGTGTCAATTCTCCAGACATTTCTTCATTCTATTACTGACATGTCTGGTGTATTAAACTCAAAGTGTCTGTCTGTTTGAATCTAGAAGTCTCACAGGCTTTTGACTTGACTATTTTCTGACACCTTCTCTACCTGATGTTTCCACAGATTATTGGATGCTGGTAAATTATTATTACCGTATTATTATTTCTACATAGTGACCTGTATATATTAGTTTTGCTCCTCTACTGTATTGTGTTTTGCTTTGAAGCCTGTCTGTGCAACCTTTGGGCATTCATCGATGAGGTGTGACACAAGTTTCATCTTTTTCTTGCCAGAGCTGAAATTTTCTGTTTGCAGTATTTCTCTGGATCTTCTTCTTGTTGTTATGATCTATTACGTATTTCTATACACCAGCAAATGCCAGAAAAAGTACCGTAATTTGGCAAGACTGAGTTATAAAGCTAGTTGTCCACTAGATGTCACTGTCCCTGCATACAAATAAAATATTCACACTTCAAGATTTCAGTTTTTTTTTTAAAACAAAGTTTAACTGTAGCCCTACTCATGGCTCCTCAGTAACCCTTACTTATGCTTTGGAATGTATTAATTAATCTATCCAATTTATTTTTATAATTGGAGAAAACATGGTCAATTTGTTGAATAATATCCCTAAACTTTGGCATGGTGATCCATACTGCGACCACTGAGCACTGGCCCATTAACTTGTAAGCAGCATCCTTTTGTAAAATCTTCAGTGTGACTTGTCAGGAAACTTTGGTAAACATTAGCTTACAAGCCACAGTTAGCAAAAGGGGAAATGGTCTCTTGTCCTGCAAATACAGTGGACCCTCGTATAACAGCAAACAGTTTGCATAGCATAAAATTTGTACAACATAAAAATTTTCAGAGACAGGGGAAATTTGCTTAACAGAATCATCTATGGGGCGAATCTATACAACATAAAAATGGTCGTGATTAGAGATTACTCTGTTTTCAATGCATTCCTATGGGAAATTTGTATAAAGGAAAATTTGCTTAACGGAATTTCATTTGGAACGAATTAATTCCTTTACACCAGGTACCACTGTAGCTATTCCTGGGTAGGTGCACAAATACTTGTTTGGAGGATGGCCTTGCCATTTTTGATGGTAACTTGGTCATTATATTGGGTTTCATATTGTTATTATTCTGCAAGGGAACAAGCCTGAGTATTAACACAAATGGCCCATTTCAGGCACAGATGTTCCTTTCTGAGGACTAATCACATGGGATAAATACTCCCCCCTTTTTATGTTGGAAATAAGCCAGAGATGCTTTAAAAAAATAAACACTTATTGCCTAGTTGTAGAAGAACATCAGAATGAGTAGCAGGGAAGCTTCCTTGGAGTGCCACAAATTACAGTGGACCCTCGTATAACAAACGGTTTGTATAACATAAAATCTACACAACCTAAAAAATTCCGGAGATAGGAGAAATTTGCTTAACAGAATCACCGATGGGGCGAATCTACAACATAAAAATGGTCACGATTAAGGATTAGGGATTTCTATGGGAAATTCGTATAAAGGAAAATTTGCTTAACAGAATTTTATTTGGAACGAATTAATTCCTTTATACAAGGTACCACTGTCCTTGCCATCTCTTTGGTGACCATTTGCTGAATTTTGGAGGGGAGGGGAATGACAGAAAAAGAAAGCCAGATGAATCACGGAAGGTTCAAGGAAACTGATGTAGAATAAGGCCAACTTTTCCATAGCTATCTCCTAGCTATTTATGGCATTGTTGGTAAACAACATATTTGACAGTGCCTGGAAACAGAACAGCAACACATGTACCTACTTTAGGGTCAAAATAGATGCCATAATAAACCTATCCTTAGAAGCCGAGCTCCTTTAAGAGGTTAAATTTATTATTTTATTGTAGCGCAAGGTTTCTTAATCAGCCTTCTTTTGTTATCAGGACATAAGGAACAGGCTTCATTTGCACTCTGTAGATGTGACAGTTTGAAGGATTACGTCTTTGGAGAGAAAAATATTTCATTACCTTTTAATTGCCAAGCCAGCGCCTCATCTAGTTCAGCTCTCAAATTCTGATGGGTACATACTGTAGAACAGATCTCATCCTTAGCAGCTGTTTGTTTATATGTCACTTCCAATTTTAAAATCTCCAAGCGGTGAAACCTCACCCCCTTCTTTTGTTGAACTAAGAGGTGCTGCCTCTGGGTCAGAAGTGAAAAGCTTTACTTCATAGGGTTACTCATGGTTCACTTAAGAATTGATCTTTTTCTGTCTCTACTAGGCTTGAGATGGCTCTCAAACAGTACAACGGACAAAGATCAAAACAAGAAAAATAAGATACTAGCAATATCCATTAACCTTGGTGGACTCTCATATATCAAAAGGAGCTGGTGCACAAAACCTATTATCTGCCTCTGAGCTTGCAGTCTCTGCATATAATCTTCGTTCCATGTATTTATTTGTTTACCGAACTTCTTGGTATCATGCCTTTCCTTCTTCCCCTGCACTCCCCATTGGGACTCAAGGCAGCTCACAGAAGACTAAATCAGACCACATCTGATTCTTTTAACACCAGGATAAGCAAAATGTGCATCGGCTAATTGATGCTAATTTACTCGGTGTCAATTGTTCGCTTGGTCAAATGCAATTAGATTCACTCTTTAAGCAATAAGCTAATTTTGGCTAATTTCCCCATTCCTGGAAATAGATCAGTGATGCCAATATCTGATTCCGGCAGACACTGTTCGAGCAACCAGACCTACAGACAAAGCCGTGCTTAGTGCCTGAAGATGAATACGAAACCAAAGTAAATAAATTTGCAAGTTATGTTAAAATGAAAAAAGCTCAGGCTGAGGCAATCACACACTTGCTATGGTTAAAGAATCCTTTTCTAATCACATGCTGTATGTAACCTTTATTTTTATCCACATGTCTATACTGGGGATATGTCAATAACTACATGGAGGTATTTATTATTATCAGTAGCACAATATCCTAAACTGACATGGCTGGATGAACAGTAGGATCATAAGCATGCAATGGCAAGGCAGAGTTGGCCTAGAGCAGCTTCCTTAAGATGAAGACATCTTAATACAGGCATGTCCAAAGTCAGGGCTAGGGGCCAAATGCGGGCCGTTTTCAAATTTTGAGTGGCCTGCAGCCTCTTCTGCCCAACGGCTCAGCCTGTCATGCATCCCCACCAGCTGGCCCGTCCCCATACCAGATAGAGACATCAGCTTGCAGTTTTGCGGTTCGCCTGCCCTCCTTGCCTCTGTCCATCTCCTTAGCCACCTGCCTGGCCTATCCTCCCCTGGCTCCGTTGCTACAGCATCCTCCCCACCTCCTTGCATGTCCTACAGCAGTGGTGGCGAACCTTTGGCACTCCAGATGTTTCGGACCACAGCTCCCAGAATTCCAAGCCTGTATTGTCAATGGCAAAAGGACTGTGGGAGTTGTGGTCCAAAACATCTGGAGTGCCGAAGGTTCTCCACCACTGTCCTAGAGGCTTATCCAAAGTCCGGCCCGGGGGCCAAATGGGCTGAATGGTCGCCCCCCACATATTTTCACCTTACCAAATCTGGCCCTCCTTGCAAAAAGTTTGGACACCCCTGTCTTAATACATTTAAAATTGGATAAAATACAGAGAGGCAGAATGCTTCAGACGCCTAATGAGAAATAAAAAGTATAGCTTGTTAGTTACATCTGACTTTAGGATAAAATATATGGGCAAAGAAGTGCAGGAGCGAAAAGAACCTATTGGCTCAAGAATCTAAGGAGATTGTCTTGTATGCAGTTCATCAATTCTGCTTCAATATACTGTCCCGTACCACATTCAAGGTCAGTCTAGACATCATGATGTCCATCTTCCGGTGCAATCAAAATGAGAAGAAGGAAGAAGGAAATGTTGTCCTGATGTGGTCAACTTCCTTCAACCTGCTCCACCCCATTGCTTCATTTATGCCAGAAGGGGCCACGGATGTAGGGGTTGCCACCATTTATTTACTTGGATTAAGAAGATCACCAATGTGATACAGCCATTTGGAAAGGGCTAGCCAACAGGCAAGAAACAAGGAGTAGCCACAAGAAGCCAGCTTTTCAGGCCAGGAATCCAAGCAAAAAGAAAATAAAACTAATTAGAGAAGAAATACCACTGAGTGGAAGAGCAGCCTGAGTCATTCACTATCCTCCTCCTCCTCCTCCTCCTCCTCCTCCTCCTCCTCCTCCTCCTCTCTCTCTCTCTCTCTCTCTCTTTTTTTACACACAACGTTGAGCTCTTCTTGTCTGCATGGACTGGAGTACAGTCTTAAAACAAGGGGCATCTATTGCTCTTAATTATGGAAGAATACTAGCGTGATAAATTTGAATTTACAGGTCCAATGGAAGACCCTTTAATTTACTGGGAAATGACAAGGCGTCTGTGGCCAATGTGTGTAAAATTTACTCCTTTCTACCTGAGTTGCATGCCACTGGCTATTTACTCTGAGTCTGAGGATGTATTTACTATTCATTCAGTGTGACACTCCATCAAAGAAGCTTACTCAGGATAGGATATGTTGCTGTCTCACCCTTCTAAATATGAAACTTTCATGATTTCAGAACGGCAGGGGGAGGGGAACTGGGGGGGATTTCCAAATGTTTCACAAAGAAACACATTCCTGGAAGCACATGGGCCGAGATTTAGGATTAAATAAGGACATGGGGATGTTGACAAAAAGCAGCAGAGATCTCTGAGAGAACTTTGGAATGTTCTGCGTTGTTTGTATGCAAATTGTCCAGGTTTTGACCAATCGAGTTAAACTCTCCTCTTGACCATTGATGTTTCCCCCTGGAAATTTTAAAACCAACCCAAAATTCCTGCCAGCATCGAAGGGAGGATGGGTCAGAATCAATGGGTACAAACCTGAAGCTGCCAGAAAACTGATTGGAGCAAACCAAATAAGAATACCAAACCGACATGAGTTGTTCGTGTTAACGATGTGTCTCCAGGTTCCATTTCTGTTGCGAAGGTTTACCTGAAGAGTCTGGGGGCTGGTTACCCCAGTGAGCTTTGCTGCTTATATATATCTTCCCCAGGCTTTTAGATTTTATAAACCAAGTTCCCAGATGCAGTTTTGCTTCTGGGGGGTTGGAAAGACTGCAGTAGCTTTCTGGTTGATATATTCACTTCACTCCAACTAGACAAGTTAACGATTATCAGGTATTCTTCATTTCATAATATAATTATTTTCCCCGTGAATAAGCACGCAGTACAGTCACGAAGAGTCGGTCATGACTGTAATGACACAACACACACACACACTATACGTACGAGTCTCAAAATGCTATTTGCTACCCCTGTCTATAGCTCTGGATGATATGTGAGCCCCTGCTTCCTTGTGGGTGGTAGTAATATTTAGTTTGATCTTTCTAGTTTTATCGTAGGCATAAACCTACTCCTCTTTGATCCCATTTTACTGTTCATTGCCTTCGCACTTTCTTGAGACTCAGAAAAATATAGATTTCTTTTTACTATACACTATACATCTGTTTTTCTTGGAGAGCAAATATTTCTAATATTAAATTGGCTTAGGGGTAGCAAATGTTTTAGCAGCAGCATTAGAAATACTACCCAAACCTGCTCCAATAACTGAACGTGTTCTGTAACATTAAATTACTGTGTTGAAATAAAATAGAGCCATGAGGCCATGGATTGTAAGAAGTGGAATAATGGCCTAGATATGGATGTTAGATTTCAATATGGCTTGATCACCATACCCAAAGAGCAAATGGGTTTTCCAGGTTCAGGCAGTGGGAGTCCCACCCAGCTAATCAATTTGCTTCACCTTGGAAGGTGTGAACAGGGTTTTTATCCATCATCATTGTCACTGTTGTTGTTGTTGTTGTTGTTGTTGTTGTTGTTGTTGTCGTTGTCGTCGTCGTCGTCGTCGTCATTGTCGTTGTCATTGTCGTTGTCGTTGTCAACATCACTACTACTACCACCACCACCACCACCACCACCACCAGGATTACTCACATCTTTCCCACTATATTAAAAATTCTAGCCCTCTCCAATTTAAGAAAATACGATGGTGTTTTTCTATCTCTAAGACGCCCCCATGTATAAGACAGTGCCTACTTTTCCAACCCCAAATTACAGTTTCGCAACCGTGCTGTTCTCACCTTGGCTTAATTCTGTGTTTAAGACAACCCTCAATTTTGAGTCTTGACAATTTAAGACAAAAATATACTCTTATACACAGAAAAGTATATGTTGGCATAGGCATGTTATCATAGAAAAACCAATTGATTTTAATAAGCTGGATATTATACAGCATGACCCCCTTATCTGCTGAACCATTAATCACTGATTCACTTATCCGTGGATTGAAGGGGAAAATATATTAAAAATAATTCAGTAGTCATAAAGCAGGCTACTGTCGCAAACAGTAGCCGCAAAGCCGGCAGCAGTGAGGAGGGAAGAAAACAAAAGAAAGCTTTCCTCACCACCTTTGCTGCACTACCGAGTGTCTGGGGGGTGTCGGGGTGAAAACTTTTGCCCCAGCACCCCACCACCCCTGCTGCCACCATTATCCTTGGATAAGAGTGCTTGCTCTTATCCATGGATTTTGCTATCCGCAGGGGGTCCCGGAACCGATCCCCCACAGATACGGCGGTCGTACTGTACCTCTAGATGAGGAATAATGAAAAACATACCTTATAGAAGTTGCAGTTCCATCAACAAGCAACCTCAAAGGTACAGAAAGTACAAAAGCTTGTAAAGTACCAAACCTTAAGGCAACAAATCAAAAGAATGTGGAAACAAGTTCAGGTTATCTTCCTCTCCCTACTAATTTCAGCAAGAAGGTTTCTAATAAAGAAGGTTTCTAATAAAACCTTGATTAGTTTAAACATTTGCCAGTAGCTGCTAACTTGCCTCTTGAAATTAAAACAACTGCTTTTGCAAATTTACCTCATCTGTAAAAATTTTTAGGATCTAGTTCTAATTTTTAGGTTTGACCTGTAGGTCCACCCCTTGTACAGCAATGCTGAGAAACAAATGTGTTGTTGTTGTTGTTGTTGTTGTTGCTTGTGCTGCTGCTGCTGCTGCTGTTGCTGCTGCTGTTACTACTACTACTACTACTACTACTACTACTACTACTACTACATGCCATCAAGTAAATTCTAATTTACCACAGTCCTCTGAGGTCTCTCTTTTTGTGTTCTGAAATTGTGCAGCTTGCTCAAAACTAATCTTGTTAGCAACATACACGCTCGATAGACAATAAATCTAAAAGACCAAATAGGTCTTTGATAGCAGAGAATTGCACTTGCTGTGCTTGTCACCTCCAGTTTGGGTGAATGCAGTTCTTTTAAGAGAGATTTTGCTTTTGTGTTTTGTCTCACTACTCCTAATAAATAAATAGCTGTGTAAATAAAAGTAGGAACACCATAACACATACACTTCAATTTGCAATATTATTACAATTTATGATAACAAACTCATTTAGCTTTATAGAATTATGATGCTTCTGCTGTTGTATATGAAGCTTAAATAGCTCTTGCCTCCCAACTGATTCACTGGACAGAATCAAAATGAATAATTACACTGGTGTGCCTCATAGGAGGATAGCTAGCCTGCGTGGCCCTCGGCAAGGTACATCGTTCCACAGCACCACGGAAGAAAGGAACGGCAAACCACCTCTGAGATACTCTGTACACAGAAAACTCTACAAAGGTTTACTGTAAGTCAGAAACAATCTGATGGCACATAATGATGGTATTCTTGCTAAGAATAGTAGAAAGTGGGATAGATTGTGCTACTGTTAGGTGGATTTGTAATTGGTTGACTGATCACACCCAAAGGGTGATCATGAATGGCTTCTCTTCAGCTTGGAGAGATGTGACCAGTGGGGTGCCCCAGGGTTCTGTTCTGGGTCCAGTGCTGTTCAATATCCTTATTAATAATTTGGAGGAAGGATTAAAGAGTATGCTAATTAAATTTGCAGATGATACCAAATTGGGAGGAGTTGCTAATTCCCTAGAGGATAGGATGAAAATCCAAAAAGACCTTGACAGATTAGAGTGCTGGGCCAAAACTAACGGAATGGGTTTCAACAGAGGGAAATATCTAGGTAAAAACAATAAATTGCACAGATATAGGATGGGAGATACCTGGCTGGAAAATAGTACCCGTGAAAGGGATCTGGGAGTCTTGGTGGACCACAATTTGAACATGAGTCAGTAGTGTGATGCAGCGGCCAGGAAAGCCAATGCGATTCTTGGTTGCATCAACAGAAGCATAGTGTCTAGATCAAGGGAAGTGATAGTGATTCTGCTTGGGTCAGACCGCACCTGGAGTACTGTATCCAGTTCTGTGCGCCTCAATTTAAAAAGGATGTTAACAACCTTGAGCGGGTACAGAGGAGGGCGACCAGGATGGTTGTAGGTCTGGAAGAAATGTCTTATGAGGAATCGCTTAGGGAACTGGGAATGTTTAGCCTTTCAAAAAGAAGGCTGAGGGGGGACATGATAGCTATGTTTAAATATTTGAAATGATGTAATATTGAAGAGGGAACAGGTTTGTTTTCCATGGCTTCAGTGACTAGGACTCAGGGCAATGGTTTCAAACTACAGGAAAAGAGATTCCATTTGAACATTAGGAAGAACTTCATGACAGTTAGAGCTGTTCGGCAGTGGAATATGCTGCCACGGAGGGTGGTTGAGTCTCCTTCTTTGGAGGTTTTTAAGCAGAGGCTGGATGGCCATTTGTCGGAAATATTGTGATGGGGTTCCTGCATGGCGGAGAGTTGGGCTGGATGGCCCTTGAGGTCTCTCCCAACTCTATGATTCTAGTGTTTTAAGTCCTCTGGGATGGTATATAAGTGGCACACTTTGCTTTGCTTTCTTCATAGTGGTGATTCACAGCCGAAATGTATGCCTCTGGACTTACTCTAGTGGCTATGATAATAGGATTCTATTATTTACAACATAAATTCGATGGGAACAACTGGATTCATTAACATAAGAGAGAAGAGGCAAACAGATTGTATTACAATTGTCAGTTGAGAACAGACACCCCCACAACACCCTTGTGATTGGGCAATCATACAGGGCAGAAAGTGGAGAAAAAGTGATTTCAGCCGAATCAGATCACAATAAACCACCATTGCTGGCTGAACAAAAACAGACAATTCCTCACTGAAAAGAGATAGTTCCTCACCTTGTTTATATCCTGAGTTTATATCCTGTAGCTGCTGGCTTTTCATGCAAAATCTAATGCCAATTGCAGTAAATGGCCAATGTAGTTGCCCCCATGTTTTATTTAATCATTGAATAGTTCTTATTGCTAGGTCCATGCACCATCATATGCAAACACAGCAACAAACACATCTGCAGGGTCATCATAATAACTATATTTCATAATCATGGAATTGATTGCACAGAAGTAATTTCCCCCCACAAATGTTTGGAAGTGTGTCCAAATATTCTCTGTCACTGAAATTTTGGTCTCAACTCCACCTCTGGAAATGGAACAATATTAATCTTCTATGAGAGTGTTGTAGCGACAGCAGGTATAAAAACCGTACAGTGCTTTGTAAATTTAAAAGTGCCACGTATTGGTGGGGTTTGGGCTAGTTTCAGACATATCAGGATCAGATATTGTTAAGTTGGACATTTGCCCATACTTTGCTGGATGGTTCTGTTATTTTAACTGTATTGTATTTATTTAAAGGCTCTGTTCCCTGCTCCCAATTAATTCCATTCCAACCCCACTATAGGATTACAAAGGTCTGATGATTTTGGAGACTTTTACACAGTTATAACCAGTTCATAACCACCTCACCTGTCATTGCTCCATTCTATGCCATTTTGGAATTTATAGTTTGCAAAGGTGCTTAGGATTCTCGTCTGTGGTTCAGGACAGAATGATGGAGAAATGGAAGTACTTCAGCAAACAATGAATTTCAGGATTTTGTAGTAAAAGTGGTGTCAAACTTGTATAACAGTAAAGTTTCAGATAAACATGACTCCCCACAAACAAAATACTGTCAGTACGCTTAAGGTAATATCTAACAGAAGGTGAAAACATATTTATTTATTTTAAGTAAGGGTATTTTTACTCCGCCTTTCCTCTTGAAAAGGACATAAGAACATAAGAACATAAGAAGAGCCATGCTGGATCGGGCCAAAGGCCCATCTAGTCCAGCTTCCTGTATCTCACTGTGGCCCCACCAAATGACTCTGGGAGCGCACAAGACTGGATATCTGTCTCCTGATACCACTTCCCTGCATCTGGCCCTTGAGGTACCCTGCTTTTAAGTCTGAAGATGACACATCCCCATCATGGTTTGTAACCTGTGATGGACTTTTCCTCCAGGAATCTGTCCAATTCCCTTTTGAAGGCATCCAGACCAGATGCCATCACCACATCCTGTGGCAGGGAGGTCCACAGACCAACAACACGCTGGGTAAAAAACAAACATTTTCTTTGGTTTGTTCTCACTCTCCCAACCCTCAATTTGAGTAACCACTGAAGGTAGCTTACAGTAATGAACTCTTCTTTCTACCATATTGGCATATAAACCCAGTCTTCTAAAGCAGTGGTCCCCAACCCCCGGGCCGCGGACCGGTGCCGGTCCGTGGACCGGTCGGCACCGGGCCGTCTGGGGAGGCCGGGGAGGCTCCTCCCCTTTTCCTCCGCCACCCTCCTCCTCCTCCTCTTCTCTCCCACGGGCGGCCGGTGGAGGAGGAAGGCTGGAGGAGCGCAGGAGGAGCCGCCGCCGCCGCCTTTGCCTTCCTCCTCTGCCCGCTGGCGGCGGCGGCGGCGGCGGCGGCGGCGCATCCTCCTCCTCCGCCGCCGCCCTCCTCCTCCTCACCCTCAACCAGCAGCAGCAGCAGCAGCAGGAAGGCCGGCGGGGAGGAGGGGGCGCGCGCGCGGGAGGCGCTGGCGAGCCCCCCCACGCGCGCGCACCGCCGCCGCAGCGTGGAGGCCCCCTCGGTCGGAAGAGGAGGTGGGTGCCCCTCCTCCTCCTCCTCCTCCTGCTCCCCCGGGGTGCGCGCCCTTTGGCCCCTCCCTGCGGCCGCGCTCCAGGGTGGAGCCGCCCCGCCTGCCCCCAACACGCCGCCGCCGCGCCCCCCCCCCCCCCCCCCCCGCGGTTGCCGCCACCCCTGCGACCCCCCGCCGCAATCGCCCCAGCTGCTGCTGCTGCTCCTCCGGCGGCGGCGGCGGGAGGAGGAGGAGGAGGCGCTACCGCCCTCGTTGCAGCCCCTTCGGGGCGGGCCGGGTTCCGCCAGTCCCCAGCGGCCGCCTCGCCGCCTCCCCGGGAGAGCGGACAAGTTCCTGAGTTTCGCGCCTGGCCAGAGCTCGGGCTCCCCGCCCCCGCAGCAGGTGAGAGAGGCGGCGGCGGCAGGCGCTCGGGCTCCCCCTTCTCGGCCCGGAGACCCGGCGGGAGGGGGGCAAGTCTTGGTGGCGGGGGAGGGCGCGCGCGGCGTGGGGTGAGCTTTGCCCGCCTCTCTGAGAGGTGGCCAGGTGTGTGTGTGTGTGTGTGTGTGTGTGTGTGTGTGTGTGTCGGGGGAGGGCTGAGGAACGGACACTGGCCTCTCCGGGGGGGCACGCGGGGACGCCACCCCCCCACCGGCCTCCCTCCCCTCCCCCCTCCCGCTCGCCCCGCCCGAAGGCCGCAGCCGGAGGCGGGCGGCGGCGGCGGCGGCCGAACCCGGGCGGCTGCCGTGGCCGCCGACAGGAGGAGGCGGCGGAGGCCCGCCCGCCCAGGAGCCCCAGGCTCCCCCCCCCCCCCCCCCCCCCCCCCCCCGCCCGTGCGCGCGGGGGGCGAGCGGCACGCCCGATGCCCCCAGCCGGCGAGCGCCGCCGCCGCCGCCGCTCCCGTCAAGGCACACGCTCCAAGCCCCCCCCCGCCGCACCCCCGCCTCCCCTCCTCCCTCCCCCCATCCCCCCCACACACCCTCCCTTCCCCCCCCCCCCCCGACCCCCCCCCGCACCTCCCATCTCTCCCCCCCCCCAGCCCCGGGCCACAGAAAATCATCAAACATTTACCGGTCCGTGGGGACAAAAAGGTTGGGGAGCACTGTTCTAAAGGATGACCAGAAGATGGTGTTAGTAATCCTATAGGACAGCAAGTGCCATGCAGTAGATAGATGGATGGTCTAAGACTCAGGAGATCTGGATTTGAATCCTTGCCCATGCACAATGAGGGAACAACTCCCTGTGTGTATGTGGTGGTGGTGGGGATAATATTGAAAGTGCTACTTCAATATCTCAAATATTTTTAAAACCCCGTTAGGATCACTGCAAGTTAGATGGAACTGGACAGCATGCAACACAGTCCTACACAGGGAGAATAAGTGGTCTGTACACTCAGCCTATCCAAGACTGTTTAAAACATGCTGGGGAGCTGGTAAGAATGGGATCCAACAGGGATCCAACAGGCCTGACCAAATCTCATTCTGACAAGACAACCAGAGTAGGTGATGACATTTAGCCAACCAGCATCTCATGGAGATCGGGAAAGGATTCCTGGTCACTGGGAGGTTCAGGGCTGACTTGACACCAGGCCACAGTAGTAGATGGCCCGATGTCCAATGCCTCACTTAGACATGGGCACGACTCGACGAAATTGTCGTTTCCGTTTTCGGTTATCGTTTCCGTTACGTAACGGAAATGGTAACGATAATTAAGCCGTCAGAACTCGAACTCGAACCGAAAAAAGAAAAATTTGGTCGGTTTTTTTGTTTCCGTTTGTGGCATCGCGGCGATCGCGCAATGCGAAGCACAGAAAAAGTTTTTAAAAGTTTTTTTAACCCCCCCCGACTCCCGTCCAAAAAAGCAGGCGAAAATATGCCTGTCTGAGGCTTTGCCACCTACCAGAGGGGTGGTTTCTGGGGGGTCCCCGGCCTTCTCCCCCCCTCTTCTCCTGTCCTGGGCTGCTTGCACCAGGCTGGGGGGGGGAGGTCATCCTTGTCGTCTGTCTCGCTGCATGCCATGCAGTGGGGGGGGGGATCCAAAATGGCGACAGCTTTTTTTTTTTTTTGAAATCGTGGTCAAAAAACACACCAAACCACCACAGAAACATGTGAAATTTATTTATTTTAAATGCCTGAATTTTAATAGTAGCAGCAGTGGGTTTTTTATAGCAATAAAACGTTGTATTGATTTTATTTTATTTTATTTTATTTTTTATTTTTTTAGACCTGCCCATTTGGGCTGGGCATGGGATGGGACCATGCAAATTTTTTGAACGATTCCACCAATGGCATCACCAGGTTTTTGACTGATACTTCTGGATGTCTCGGAGGGCATAAAAAGCCGAGGCACCTTCCAGAAATCGCAGTTGGGTGTATGGATGTGGTTGAGGGAGGAGGGCTGGCTGCTGGTGCTGGTGTGATCCGATCGAGATTGAGGAGGGAGGCTGGAGGCTTTAGGATTTAAGTTAGGCAGGGAGGGAGGGAATTGAATTTAGAAAATAATTTCTTTGATTCCCTGCAGCTTTGTCTGCTGAAGGGAATAGCAGTTTATTCTTTATTTCTTCTCTGGCAGTTTGAGGATTTTTTTCTGATATTGGATAAAGGGGGAGGTTCGACTGGGAGTGGGAGGTGTGGATTTATTTTAAAAATATATTATATACTACCATTTATTTTCTATTTCCCCAACTTCAATTTGCTTGCACACACACACATTTGGGGTGCAAGCCAAGAACAGAACCTCTATCCTAAGTGATATCCTAACTGCCCACTTGCCCGTCCGCCCGCGCCGTCACCCGCCTGCGGCCCGCGCCGCCGCCCGCCCACTCGCCCGCCCGCGGCCACCACCCACCCATGGCCCCCCGCCACCGCCGCCCGCCCGTACCTCCCCCCCGCTGCCAGCCCCCCTGCCCCACCCGCCGCCTAGGGCGCAAAAACTGATTGCGGGACGCCCCTATGCTCTGAGAAGTCAAATCACGCTAAATCGTGGCGGAAACGACAAACGACAAACGGAAATGACAAATTTTTGAAAAATTTCACAACAACCGGAAACGACCCGAAACAGACCCATTCCGACAAACGAAAACTCGAAACATTATTTTTTCTGGTCGTGACTATGTCTAGCCTCACTGCTGGCTTCTCTGGCTGGCACACCATCTGCCAACTGATGGAGGGGTGTGTGTTATCCCCACCACCACCACCACCACCGGCTAGGCATGGGTTGTATATGGATTGTGTGTTTCTTGGAATACTCCTGGTTCCTTTGAAGGGCAAGGCTCCCTGCTTGGGAAAAAAAAAGCATTGCAGTCCCTTTTTCTTAGGACACCTTCAGAACCGTTTCTTGGGTGGATTCTTCCTAAATGCCTGTGTCTGCCATAACTCCTGCCATTATCCCTTATAAATACAGATCCAGCTCCCTGAAGTCTTTAGCTGGAGAAAAGCACCCTGGTGACTCTTGGTCTCTAGATGGTTTTCACCTGGAGCAGCTCTTGGACTGGATTTCAAGAGAAAAAAGGGGGTCTCCTTCTCAGACACCCCAGGCTGTGCCTGACTGGAGCCTAATCCATCCCTTTTCTCTTTCCTGTCATTCCTCTGTCCCCCCTCCGCCGCTTTCCTCCTCAACAACAGGATGCTCTCTTCATCTCTCTCTCTCTCTCTCTCTCTCTCTCTCTCTCTCTCTCTCTCTCTCTCTCTCCTCTTTCCCCTCTCTCTCTCTCTCTCTCTCTCTCTCTCTCTCTCCTTTTCCCCTCCCTCATCTGGAGGTGCAAACAAACCCGGAGCCACTCTGTCTGCCGGCTGCAGCTCTCCATTTAAAGAAACAGACACACATTTCTCACTGAAGAACAGTTAGGTAAACAATAATATTTTTTTAACACAGAAAGTAACTCAGCGTTCGCAGCGTGAAGTCAATGTGTCTAGTAAACCCCAAACTAATTTTAGGAGGATGGCATCTTGGGGGGGGGAGGTTGCTTCCCTGCCCCCCCTCCCACCCCCACATGCGTCTTTCATTTCAGGTTTGTGAAACTTGTGGCTACAAGCATTTGCTCGTCTGGGGCAAAAGGGAGACAAGGCAGCACATTTAAAAATAGGTGGGTTTTGAAGGCCTGGGATTGGGGTGGGGTGGGGAGAGTTGCCTCTTGGGCTGGAGAAGATCTTTAGATTGTCTGCTGAGATGAAGGCTGGTCTGCATGGGCATTTTTACTCAGAAGACCCCACGTGGGTGTCAAAACATCGGCGAGCACAGAGTTTGCCTTCTGCACTATAACTCCCAGAATTCACCCAGCCAGCATGGTTACTTGGCTAGTGATAGTCAGCTGCATATACTCAGTACCCAGCATGAGTTCTCTTTACAGTACTTAGAAAGATTGGTTTCTAAAGAAAAAACCTTCCTGTATGCCATGAAAGGGCAACTTCTGGGCTGTTCATAGGGTAGATAGAGAGTAAGAAGTGGTTTACAATTCCATTCTTCTGGGGATACCCTGGAACTGTGCAGTTTGCCCAAGGCTGCACAGGCTGGCTCTTTTCTAGTGAGGAATCGAACTCCCGACCTCTGGCTTTGTCAGCAAGTTACCTAAACCACTGAGCTATCCAGCCAGCTACAGTCAACTACCTTTCACATATTATTTTCATTTCTGTGGTTTAATAATAAACATGTGCTGTCAAATCAATTTCGAGTCATGGTGACTAGAGATGAGCGTTTCATTTTGGGACTGGTTCAGAAATGAAACATGCCAGCACAGCTGGCGCTCGGAACCCAGTCCCACCCTCCGGAGCAAAATACACCACTGTCTTACCTTGCTGTAGCTCATGCTGGGCGAAATTCCAACCAGGAAGCAACATCTGATGCACCATCCTTTCCTCATCCTGGTGCTGGCCAATCAGGAGCTGTGCAAGGAATGCATCACCCTGCCTCCCTGTCTTATTGGCCAGCACCAGGGAGATGGCTGCTTCCTGGTTGGAATTTCACCCAGCGCCAACTACACCAAGGTAAAACTGGTTGATTTTGTTCTGGAGGGTGGGACTGGGTTCCAAGCACCAGCTGCGCTGCACTTGCATGTTTCAGAACCAGTCCCCTTCTGAAATGAAACACCCATCTCTAATGGTGACCCTTTTCAGGATTTCCCATGTAGAAAATAGTTTACCATTCCCTTCTTCTGGGGTTATCTTGGGAATGTTCAGTTCTCCCAAGTCCACAGAAGCAGGCTCTATTCACAAGAGGGACAGTGAAGAACTGAATTCCTAACCTCTGGCTCTACAACCAGATACCTAAACCACCGAGCTATTCTGAACTTTAACGACATTCTGTTACCTATATTCCCTTTTACTGGAGTGAGTGAGTTGGTGCCATTCAAGACCTAAATTGCTTTGGGCTTGGAATCAGGGTCAATGAACTATCTACCATCCAGTGTCATGCTACATTTCTTTCACATGCACAACACATTTGAGGCCAATTTTAGTTAGAATTAAAATTGAATTCTAATGTGACAAAGGTGGTAGAGGCAGATCTCTGCAGGAGGAGTTCTCAGAAGGAAATCCCTTGACATCTCTACCAGCACCCTGAGATCTAGCTGGAGCAGAACATGGGGAGACGCGCAACAAACTTTAGCTAAGAAAGCCTGCACAATACTGCCCCATCCATTCGGCACTTCCCATTTCGTCCCACGATTTGTATTAGTTTTCCATGGGACTTGGTATTACAGCTGGAATCACATGGTGGATTTTACATTTGCAATAATGTGAAAAGTGATATGAACTTTCTCTCACAAAGGATTACCGTCACTTTCATGAAGCAGTAAACATGCATGTGTGAATGTCCCTTTATCCAGGGAGTTTACAGACATTTAATGGGACAGGTGTCGATTCTGTCAATCTTATATTAGATCCTAACCTTGGGAAATCAATACTTTTATTTGGGTATTGGGGTTTAGTTAATGTTAATCAAGTCTAACAAAATGAACAAGCTACAGGTTTTGTAGGACATTTGGCAAAACAAATAAACAACAACAAACTGCTCTTCTGTAATTTTGCTTGTTCCATTTGCCCATCTTTTTAAAAGAAATTCCAGGTCTTTAAAACAGAGGAAAAGCCCATGAGATGCCATATTCCAGTGGTGGCAAACCTTTGGCACTCCAGATGTTTTGGACCACAACTCCCATTGTCCTTTGTCATTCGTAATACAGGCTTGGAATTCTAGGAGTTTGTGGTCCAAAACATCGTGACTGCCAAATGGTGGCAATGGTTCGCCACCACTGCCATATTCACCTTCCTCACAGTATGCCAACCAGGTGCTTCACCTGCAAACCCAAGTGTTGCCCCTTGAGCACAACAGAGTTTCCCTGCTCGTTCTTGTCAACAGCTTATGTTGAAAGCCCCACATCCCATTGGAGAAAACCGTGCCTTGAAGGCCAGTCACAGCAGTGCTTTTTGCACATTGCTGGCTGATGCTTTGCCTCTCCACAGTCATCTGAGGAAAGGAGTGATCGACTGCGCAACCAGAGAGCCATTGGCATTGTGACAGACGGCCACCGAAATGCCTCCCAATGCTTCTGATATTGTGTGAGGGACAGGATTATTTCTACTGATACTGGTGATAACATCAGGCAGCCCCAGCCATCCTGACTAGCAGACCTTGATAACCTTCTCCTTAAATGAATTCATCTTCTCCCTTTCTAAGCCATCTGAGCTGATGGCCATACATCACAACATTGGTTGGAAGCGAATGAAATCTTGGGAATAGTATTTTTGGCCTTGAGTTGTAGTTAATGAATATTAAGGGGCATTTGGGGGCCTGGCACTTTACAGAGCAGCAACATGAAAACAGAACCTGACAAGGAGGAACATGTACAGTTGTTACCCCAGTTTACATACACCTCGGTTTACGATAAATTTGGTTTATGAAAGGAAATCCACAATCTACAATGTATTAGAGCAGAGGTTGTCATGCTTCAGTTTAAGAAATTTTTCGATGGAAATCCCTGGTTTACATTTTTTTAAGGCATTGCGAAAAAAAAGTAATCCTCCCCGTCTTCCTAAAAGTGATGAAATTGTTTCCGTTTTGCCATGTTTTCCTTGTTGAAGTGTGATTTATGTAGAGTTGAAGTGCACTGTACTGTACTGTACCATGTACTGTATTGTACCATGTTTGAAAAGTTTGCCATGTTTTGAAGTGTGATGTATGAAATGTTATTGCTCGATTAATCATGTCCCTGTACAGTTATCTATGCCTTTAAAGTGCACTAAGGCTTTTTAAAAAAAAACTTTTGTCTGACCTCCGGAACGGACTAATTGGTTTTCAATGCATTCCTATGGGAAACCGCCCTTTGGTTTACAAAATTTTCATAATATGAAACGTCCCAGAGAATGAATTGATTTAGTAAACCAGGGTACCACTGTAATCTACATTGTATTAGAGCAGAAGTTGTCAACTTTCAGGGTGTCAAGGGGCTGTGCTACCCTGTTGGAAACCCCCAAAAGCCACATTCTATCCATAATTTTAAGCTCCCCCATTCTCCCCCCTCATGTGAGTTTTTGTGGCCAGTCATGTCCACAAACATCTAAGACATAGTTGGATAACATCCACCATCTTGGACCATTTTATAGCCAACTGGCACCTTTAGCAACACTCAGCCACAACATACCTTGAATTTTAAACTTTAAAAAAATTGTGAGAAGTCTCTTCATGCCCTCTAGGGGACAAAAGGGGGCTTTACCCCATTTGTTGGGGGGGGGCACTGTACCATGGAGGCCCCTCATACCATTCAAAATTTTCACTTTAAAAAAGGCCACTTGAGGGCTCAAGGGAATTTCTAAATTTCCAATACTGTATCTTTTAAAAAAGAGTACAATAACCCATTTTTCACTTAGCAACAACTTATTGTACCAACATATAGAGTACATCATTGCGGCATTAAAAAGTAAACCTGCAAATTTGTCCTTTTAGCCTCAATACCTTGTGAGAGAACAGGCCTCAAGTTGGTGAGGAGTCTAAAAAAGGGTTCTTGGCTCCACCAAGATCGCTTATCCAAGGATGGAACTGGCTATTTTGTCTTATTTTCAGGGCCTTTTTAATGCTCGAGAAGGCCTTGCCTTCCAAAACTGAAACAGAGGAATTTACTGGGGGTCTGAATGTCAATGTTTTCCATTTGTTTCACTCTTCCATTCCCCCCACCCATCGAAAAAAGTAATGTTTGAGAAGCTGCTTGTATCACATATACTCTAAATCTTTGTTCTTATGGAGCCATCCTGCTGATCGCCAGGATGCCACCAACTTTCTGTTTGTGCATCTGGGCAAGATGGAGTGGTGATGGGCAACCTGTAGACGAGCTTTGCCACGAGTGAATCCCTGATAAGCTTCCAAGAATCTTTGCCTTTCCCTGTAAACATACTTTAAAAACCACAGCGTCAGGGAAATAGAAAAAGCTAAAATAGCTGTGGGAGACTGGCTCGGCAATTTTCAGACTCCTGTGCAATATTGCTAGGCTCGATATCACATGTGGTGCTGCTTTCTTGTGAAGATTACTCATTTGCCATTCGTGGAAAATGGTCAGTGTCCAATATTTTGGCAGTGGAGTTGGTAGGAGAGAGAAGAAGCTTTTTCGCCCTTTGCAGTGTGATTCGTTTCTGGAAACTGGAAAGTGCAGGACATATTGTGGATGGAGGGGGTGCTGGTGGAAATGATAAACAGGCTGTCTCTGAGCTAAATGAACAAGCTGAGAGTATGAGAATTTGGCAGGGGGTAGGGTGGGAGATTAATAGAGGAGATGTGGAGGGGAAAGTGTGAACGAACCATGAAAGCAATGCAGCGTGTTTACTGAGAGCCGGGTAGACGTGAGGAAAGGTTATGTCACAGCAACAGTGCTTGGAAAGAGTAAGCATGCAAGAGATATATCCAAGTGAGAGCAAAGGCCATGGCCCTGAGCGGAGGAGGGTCAGACGAAATTACTGAATTGTTGGTCCATCAGCGTCCATATTGTCAACTTGGCCTGGATACAGTGCTGCCTCACCTTATGAATTTAATCCGTTCCGAATGCATGCTCTTAAGTCGAACTACTCTTGAGTCAGGATACCTATCTAAAAAATTGAAAAAAATAGGTTAAAAATTAAAAAGACAAAAAATATTTGTAAGTCGAGCAGACCATATGTAAAATTTGTAAAACAGCAGTTAAAATGCCAATGGTTTTCTGCTTTTAAGTCAAATTGCTCTTAAGTCGGGGTACCACTGCAGTTTCTTTGCCTTCCCCAAAGGCCTCTGAGGTGGGTTTCCCGTTCAACAATTCACTAGGCCTTCTCCAAACTTCCCAAATCTGGCAAAACCAAGCCTGTTCAGGTGGGTTCAGAGAGGAGGGAGAGGGTGGCTCTTGGCCATCTGTTTGTGTTGGTTGCGTTTTAGGTTTTTTGCTGAGGCAGGAAAAGATATATCCTTTGGGGATGCGGATTATGATTACAAGGGAGAAATTGGAGGAAAACAGCAGAAGTCCACAATTCTGCCCTGCAAATGACCCAGCACTGGTTCAAGGTATGCTGTATACCTGAAGCAGATACTTCACCCAGCCTGTCTTGTAGTAGGGTGAGTCCTTCCAAGAGAAATGTCCTGCACCATTCAGACATCATTCTGCTAAACCAGCCCCCCTTCTTCACCACATAACTTCATGTTATTTCAAACCTACTGAAGCTTGCCCTGTTTCGGGGGTGAAGAAGGTTCAGGCCGGGCTAATGTGACGTGGATGAAAAATCCCTAGATAATATGGGGTATCTCCAGTGTAGGCTTATTTTTTATTCCAGCTTCTTTACTGTGAGGGTTTGCCACATTTCAGTGTGCCAGTGTTCCCAGTCAAAGAAGAGCCTCATTTTTTGATATAGGGCCATGGGGAAGGCAGTCTGGAGACATTCCGATTCATACCACCAGAGGTGAAATGGGAAACCCACCACTTTTGCAGCCTCCTGTTTGAAACTTGCTTGAAACAGAGCATAGCATGTACATCTGGCCCCATTTTCTGGAACCTGCATGGTGTTTTCTGCACTACCCATAGTCCTATAGGTGCCTGCCCTGGTGAATGTCTGTGAGATGTCAAAAGCCTGCTTATATTTATAATTTTTTTGCTGCTGGTCTAATAAATGTGTCACCTTTCCTTACCTTCAGAGGTATCTCCTGGTAACCCTTGGAAAGTGTCAGGTCTAAACCCGTGGATGAAATTTATAACTGCCCCTCATTGGGTAGTGTCATGAAAGGCGCAACACCACTCTACTACATAGATAAGCCAGTTCTGAGATGTCCCTTCCCTTTGCAGGGGAGATGGTTCCATGTTTACAGTAGAGTCATGTACAGCTTTAGGGAAGGAGATGTTATTGGCTCAATAATGAAGAATCGCTTGCAGGACCCTTATGCAAGTGGATATCCCTTTTAGAAAGAGCTGACATACTCTTGAGCAAGGAGATTGTGGTTACAATTAGTCTATAAATGAGAACCGTTGGATCGCTCAGCTCCTGTGTCTTTAAGAGTAGCCAGGAGCCATGATGCAGGTTCAGTCACCCTGAATTTTATTTATTTATTTATTTATTTATTTATTTATTTATTTATTTATTTGCAACTTTTCTGTTGAATGATCCAAGACAGCTTACATTACTGTAAGAGAAAAAAGTTAAAGACAATTAATAAATCATTACGATACTGAAAAAGTAAAAAGCATTGAAAACACATAGAAAGGCCCTTGTCAAAACCACAAGTAAAACAAGAGAATAAAATGCACTCTTTAAAAATATTACTGTACATTGATCAACCAGCCATTTACAAGCAAGCCTGCCTGAAAAGAAAGGTCTTTGCCTCCTTGAGGAAGAACAGTAAATATGGGACCAGCCTGGCCTCCTGTAGGAGGGAGCTCGAGAGTTTTGGAGCAGCAACAAAGAAGGTCCTCTCCCACGTACCCACAAAATGCACTTGTGAAGGTGGTGGGGTTGAAAGGATGGCCTCTCCTGATGATCTTAATACCCAGGTAGGCCCAAAAAAGAAGACACAGTCTTTTAGATAGTTTGGACTGATAAGAATTAATAGAATTAATAAATATGAGAATAAAGCTGAGAACTATTATAAAGTGTTAAACCCAACTGTGGGTATTAGGTCATGCTGGCAGAAACACAAAATAGAAAAAACGTAGATGCCAGCCTGTAGAGTGTAACAAATATTTGTGGTTAACCCAGATAGAGCCAACGGGGAAGCGAAGACAACACAGATACGTGGGCACCATCTTATGGCACCAAAAGCGCCATTTTGTTAACAGCAAACACGCAAGCAATGGGAAAACAATCTCGAACTAAAGAATAAACAAAAGCCATTTCTAAGAATTATGATAACTTACCAGGTATGATTACGTATGACATGCGCACGAAATACGTAAGCTGCGGTTACAGAAAGATATAAAAAGGAGACCACTCTGGGAGAGGGTAGCAGAGTCTCGGGTCTATGACCCAGATTATGCTGTGATGGAGCTCCCACTAATACCTTGGTTGTATGTTGTTTGTCTTGTGTGATACTTGTCTTCTATAACTATATATTGCCTATAACTCTGTGCTCCTATACCTGTCCTTATATCTGTCTAATAAACTGAATAAACTAATCCCTTGCGTGGCAGGACTCAAGTCGTTTAGAACTTTGTAGTTTAAAACCAGCACTTTGAATTGTGCCTAGAAATAGTGTAGATTGGTAGCCGGTGGAGCTCTATTCCCTGTAACCCCAGTTAACAATCTGGCTGTAACAACTTGGACCTGGTAGATTTTCTGAACACTTTCCAAAGGCAGCCCCATATAGAGTATGTTATTAGTAATCCAGCTGAAGTGTCACTAAGACAAGTATCACTGTGGCCGGATCAAACTCTCAAGGAATGGGTGCAGTTGGCAAATTAATTTTCACTGTGCAAAAGCACCGAAACCTGGCCGAAACACTTTTAACATTCTCCATGAATATCAGCATCTTAAATTTTGTGTGCTACTATGAAAATCACCGGAGTGGAACCAGCGAAAAGAAAATCTTGACAAGTGTGATTTCTCTCATATCTAGGCCCTATTTTGGCCCTTCGTTGGAACTATAAGTCATGTACTTATGTATTTGCAAAATTGCCAGGCCAGGCCTTTTGTTTGTTTGTTTGTTTTGTTCTCCCCAATTTGCCTGAAAGCATTTATTGAAAATGCAGATAAATGAAGGCACCTTCTGTCATCGGCCATCTTGACTGTGGAACACTAACATTAGCAGTCAAATTGTTTTGACAAGAATGATGAGTCTCCAAATATGTGGACTATAGGGAAATTAAACACCTTCTCATGCATAAGACTATGTGGATGTTGAGCTCTATGTGATGTTGAAATCCATGGGTAGAGAGGAATTGTAAATGCTTGTTAGCTGTTGTGAGTTTTGGGGGCTTTTTGGCTGTGTTTTGGAAGTTTTTCTTCCTAACGTTTCACCAGACTCTTCAGAGGGCAAGGAACTCAGGGAACTAGGAATTCTCTCTGTGCTCTGGGTTATAAATGCTTGTGTTTCTGTCTTTACCCAACAGGATCTCAACTGTCTATTCCTTCCACTCTTCCACACTGCTTTTTAAGCCATGCCTTGCTTGCCTCATTCCCTTCCAGCTGCTTCAGTACCAGCAGACATTCTGATTCTGACAGGCAAATATGCCAGCAGTTGTCCACAAAGTATCTGTCACTTCTCCTCCTCGGACCTCTTATTTACTGCTCATGACTGTTGCACTGCCTGGGGTAACTGGTGCAAATTAGAAAGCTCTTGATCCCATCTCTTGAGCCACAGGGAATGTCACTCAGCTGATGAGCTGCTAAGCTGCCTCAGCAAGCTGCCTCTCCCTCAAGGATTTGTCCCTTTCCAGGAGGTGTCTCTTTCAAGATATTTATAGAGCCAAAGGCAGGTCCCTCTCTGGAATCCTGGAACCTGGCAGTTGCTGGCCACTTCCAAGGGCCCGGTCTTTACAATAAGCAAAGGGATAACAAACAGAGTTTGACGGGAAGAGTCAGAAAACCAAGTGTGAGACAGCCAACTTTAAAAAAAGGAAAAAAGAAAAGAAAAAACAAAATAAAAGCTAGGCCGACAGTTACTGCAAACAAACAGGGAAGGTCTGAGTCAAAGATAGGCTTTTGATTTGTATTCCTGCCTCACACAGGGGGCTGGACCTGATGGCCTTGTAGGCCCCTCCCAGCTTCACAATTCTATGGATCTATGAGGTAGAGATGGGCACAAAATGCCAAAATGGTGTTTCGTGCTCGTTATTCAGGCCCTGGGGCCTGCTTTAGGTCGTTTCTGTTTTTCAGGCCCCAGGGCCCCGCTCCATTTTGCAGGCATCATTTTTTGGCACCCGGCGGGAAAGCGTTCCCACGGCCATGGGGAGCCCTCCCAGGGCCGGGCGCCACCAGAGCCGGTGGCAAGCCTGCCGGGACAATGATCCCGTGGCCATGGGAAGCCCTCCCGGAGCCGTGCACTGCCGGAGCTGCCGGCAAGCGGGCCAGGAGAAAAGTCCTGCAGGCAGCGGTGCCTGGGAGGGCTGGGGGGAGATTTAAAAAGCCCGCTCTTCCCCCACCCCATCAGGTGGGAGGAGAGAGCGGGCTTTTTAAATCTTCTCCCCTCCCGAAGCTAGCACCGAGTGGCTACTGGGCGCTGGCTCTGGGAGGGGGGAAGTGGGGGAGAGAGCACAGGTGGGGAAGATCCCTTTCAGATCCCCCTTCGCCCCTCTGCGCACAGAGGCAAGACCACGGCCGAGGCTTCAGCCGATCTCCTCTGCCCCGGGTGACAGCTGCCCGGTCGTCACCTGGGGTAGAGGAGATCGAGCCGCGGTCTCCCCTCAGCCGATCTCCTCCGCCCCTGGTGACAGCTGCCCGGCCGTCACCCGGGGCGGAGGAGATCGAGCCGCGGTCTTGCCTCCGCACACAGAGGCGAGACCGCGGCCGAGGCTCAGCCGATCTCCTCCGCCCCGGATGACAGCTGCCCGGCCGTCACCCCGGGCGGAGGAGATTGGATGAACGAACCGAACATAACCGAACTAATTTGTTCCGGTTCGGTTCGGTTCGGTGCCCAAATTACTCTGGGCTCCGTTATTCGTTCCGTTACGTAACGGAACGGATAACGGAACGATTTTTTTTCATTTTGTGCCCATCTCTACTATGAGGGGGGAAAAGCATTGTCAAGATGGTCCAAAAAGCCACACACACAGCCCAGGGTGTAGGGAATCAGGATGGCCAACATATGAGATCGGGAACCTGAAGAGATCTTGTCCTAAGCATCCTTGCAGTCCCAGGCTAAGGTTTATATCACTGGGCCATGCACTGGATCCTCGTCTTGAGCTGAACTGCAGGCGTTTGTGCAGCTGGGAGGAGAGGGGAGAGATCTGTTGTGCGGGACTCGGCTCACTAATCTTGTTTCGGGAGGAACCAAAACAAGAGAGAGCTCCAGTGAGAACAACTACTCTGGAAGGCGCTGCATTTTCCCAAGGGGACTTGACCTGGGTACTTCACTGGCCTGGTCTTGTGACTTCATCCTGTGGGGTTCATGGGGTTTGGGAGTGGGACCAGCCTCCTGCTGCTGCTCCAGCTCATCCCTAGAACCGTCTTCCAGGTTCCCGGTCTCAAACTGGGCTGGGATTGGGCTCAGAGGCACTATTATCTAGGGCTCAACCTCCTCCGAGGGTCAGGGTCTGTGGGACCAGGAGCTGTTCACTCATGCCACGTTGCACGGAGGGGAAGGTTGTAGTTCATCCTCCATGGAGGACTCATCAGACAGAACCGGGACCAGGGACCGGAGTCACGAAGTTTCCCACCAGTGTGGCTACCCTGGATGGTGTGATGGCACCTTTGTGTGAGTGTGCTAGGACCATTTGAGCACGCACACACACAACAGGTCTTCTGTATCATGCGCCATGTCTTTGCTCAGTAGTTTAGACATTTGGCTGCGGAGCCAGAAGCTGGCAATTCAACCCCTTGTCGTGCCTTCTTGCCAGGGGCTGAAGTTGATGATCCCCATGGGACCCTTTCCAGCTCTGCAGTTTTTATATGATGATGATTTTCCGCAAGCATGCTGTTGTCGGGATGCTTCTGCAAGAATGAAACATAAACAAAACACTTACATAAAGTGGAATCGGACATCTCACCTTGACTGGGTTTGGAGGAAGGACCATCACTTTCACAAATGGGATGTTGAGGGCTTCCCAAGGAAGTCCTCTTTTTGGAGGACATGCATGGATTAAGAACCAATAGGAATTGGGGCACAGTTGAAGTTGGCCGTCAGCAGATAACATTTGAACATTAAACTGGGTGGCAGGGACACCACTGTGGGCGTGTTAGGAGAAGCTGAGTGTAGAAGTGCACACCTTCAGGGAAATTATTTACAAAACTAGGTGCTTTGGGGAAAGAACATGAAATAATGTGTATATTTGGGGAAACCGTGTTATGATCCCTCCACAGACATACAAATCCATGTGCAGATTTAGGGAAACTGGACAGAGTAAACTTTGTCTGAAAAAAATTGACTGCTACACAAAGTGAGACAGCTTCACCTACACCTACATAAAAATGACTGTACCTAAAGTAAATCACATGACAAATTTGTATGAGCTACACTTTGGGGCAGGATGATTCATTAATCATTCTTCATGTGACCATTTTACATCCCTCCATCTGTCCCACAACCTGACGCGTTGTGCAGACAAGAGAGCGGGTGTATGCAGAGCCTGCCTGCCGTGCATACGCTACAGAGATGGGGATGAGATTGGATCGTTTGAATAGGTTCTTTCATATGACAGTCTTTTTCTAGACTCAGAAAGCATTCATTCGAGCAAGAAAGCTTTTACTGAGGTCTGAAATAAACCCCAGTATTTTGCTAAGCACGAAAGGGACACACTGAGTAGCTAGTAAAAACTGGTTATATATTTGCTAGTAGCTAGCCAGAGGGACAGAGCGCAATATGGACAAGCTAGTTTTTTCATGCGCATGCTACTCATGTCTTATAGAGTATGGCGCATTATTGTCTGTCTTTATATGCTATTTTTGCACCCAGTGGTGCCCAAGGTATTTATTTATTTATTTATTTGATTCATATGCCGCACCATCTGACCAAAGATCACTCTGTGCAGTTTATAGATTGCATACATAAACGATACAATAATTATACAATATGCAAAATACAAAATATAACTAAATAAAACCAACACAGTAACCAATACCATAACTGAATCAAGAAATCAACAGGGCAACGTTACATCTGAAAGAAGCAATAAAGCCTTCATAATTGACGACTGTCTGCCCATTGATTGAATTCTTGTAATTTCCATGTAGGATTGATGTACGTGGGCCTAAGCTCAAGTTTCCCAATTCATTTCAGAGGCCTATTTGGTACTTTGGATGTGATCCCAGTCTGGTCCAAAGCAACAGTCCCTTTAGTTTTCAGCCCCACTGACGAGGACTGTGCCCCTCACACATGCGGCTCTGCCCCCACCATGCCACCTTGCTCATGGGATTCTGCCATGAGTGGAACCAAAGAGGCTGAAAGCAGTTGCGTAGAGGAAGAGGATTGCTGCATGGAGGGAAATGGAGTTGTGTGTGCGCAGGTGTGCAGCTTAGAGGGAACCTGGGTCCCAAGGGATCTGTAGCCCATCAACCCAGATGTAGCCTGTATAATTACTTGTAAACCATAGAGAGTGCTTTAAGCGTTATACAAGCAGAACACTTTGCTTTGCTTCTTGTTCCTATTGACTTGCGCTGGAAAACGATAGTGGGTATAGTTTTCTGTTTTTCCACAATGTACAAGTAGAGATGACATAGAATGTAAAGATGAGAGTAAGTGTGTCGAGGTTCATAGAGCTGGTTTCTGAAGTCGAGACATCCACGAACATTTGCTATGTTCAAAACATATTTTCCCCTTGAATTTCATGGGTTCAAACAGCATATTTCAGGTTATACATTAATCCCCTCCCTCCCTCCATCCATTCAACCTGTGCTGTTATTGGACTCCAGGAAGTGTCCAGAGAAAGTTGTGTCTTGGACTTACCAAGGCCCCTGTTGTTGGCAGTGTGGTGCTCCCTGGTCTGATGAAGGCGGCTTGGACAGCTCCCTTCCCCTGGCAAGGCGGCTCCAGGTCTGGGGCATATAAGGAGGCTGACACAGGTCAAGGGCAGTCTGTATGAGTGTTTCTTCAAGTGCATAAACTAACTGTTTGTGCTTTGAAGTTACATTTTGGGGGCCATAAGAGTTATTCATGGATTTTGAACTCCAAAGGGATCTGGTACCCCTAACCCCAGCCATTGTTGAAGGGAGAAATGCTCCAGGCCCATGTCACTTTCCCTGGACCTGACTCTGCCCATATTATTTCAAACCAGACCTCATAAAAACCCATGCAGATTGAGTGCATTCCATTCAGAATTCAGGATTTAAATAAAGCCAACACACAGTTCTAGCGGCAGTTCTGTGTATGTTTTCATGGGAATGCAGTTTCCTGAAGAATCTTGAATAACTGGCTGCATAATCTCTTATTATTCATTTGCAAGTTATTTGCAGTTAAGCCTTGTGGTACAGTGGTTAAATGCCTGTACTGCAGCTAAAACTGTGCTCACGACCTGGGGTTCAATCCCAGGTAGCAGGCTCAAGGTTCACTCAGCCTTCCATCCTACCGAGGTCAATAAAATGAGTACGCAGCTTGTGGGGTGGGGTGGGGGGAATGTGTAGCCTGCATACTGTAATTAAAACTGTAAACCGCCCAGAGACTACTTGAAGTAGTATGGGGCCGTCTATAAGCAGAACACTTTGCTTTTGCTTTACTGAAAACTATGGTAGGGCACTCCAACACTGTGTGTGTCTGCGAAAAGGAGAGCCACTGTGACACTAATTAACCAATTGGTACAATCAAGATCTCATGCCTATGTAAACAAAAGCAGCTCAAGCTGTTAACTTTTATAGAGTACCATGTGTGTGTCAAATATAAACTAGAATAACAGAATAATAGAACCCTAGGTTTGGAAAAGGGCCTATTAGGCAAAGGAGGTCACTCCCCTGCTCGGTGCAGGAATCCAGGTCAAAGTACTGTATATCCGATATAGGGCTGTCTAATTGTCTCTTAAATGCCTCCAGCATCGGAACACTCACCACCTCCTGAGACAGTTGGTTCCATTGCTGTACTGCTCAAACAGTTAAGAAGTTTTTTCTTCTGGTGAACTAAGTTATACCTAGGTTACGCAAGGCCTAAACCTCTTTAAAAAAAAGCAACTGCAAAAAGAGAGGGGTTTTGGAGAAATCTGGCTGACTGCTCAGAAAAGAGAAAAATAGGAGCAAGCCATGGAAAGCTTGCTTTGAAAATCAGCCATCTTGAGTGCTGTTGCCAATGACATTAGCAGGAGGATGAGAGAAATGGAGGCTCCCCTCTGAAGGAGCATGAGAACTGGATTTTCCGTCAGGTACACAAACAGCAGACAAACTCCTGGCACAGGGCTCAGTGTGTAGGAACCCCCCCCTTATCAACTGGGCGTTTATTCATCAACTGTGTTAACATATTAAAAATATTAAGAAATAAATCCCAATTTTATATATGTATTTAACAATGAAGTCACCAGAGCTTGCCACACGAGGGAGGGAGAGACCATGATGGTTACTTCACGTCCATTCTCGTTCCGGGAGGAAGTTCGTTGCGTGTTGACGTTGGTCGCGGTCATGTGGTCTTCTCCTGCTTCTGTCCCTGTTCCCGTGTACCCATGGGCATGATTGATGATATTGGGACGACTGTTACCGCATGTCCTCGTTCCGTGATGAGATGTGAAATTCTATGCCTTCGTTCTCTTTTTTTCCCGGCCCGACCTTCAGTTTTTTGATGTTTTGATTATCCAAAGCCTTGCCTTCAATGTGTTACAGAGCAAACTTTGAGGCATTTGTCTTTTAAAATCTCAGCACTGCATTGCTAACTCCATAGGGAATTTACTGGTGAATGTCACTTCACACTCCTGCCACTAGATGGCAACGAGCTACAATCGGCACTCGTTCCACGACGAGGCTTACTTCACGGGCTCTCGTCTCGGAACGAGAAGTGAGATGAGCAGATTCCCGAGGCCAGGGAGGGGAATCGCTCATCCCGCTTAAATCGCAGTTCAGGGTGTGTGGTCGGGATGAACTCCCCTCGTCCTGCAATGGACGTGCGGTAAGATAACTTCGTACCGGTCCCAAGCGGGACCGCGAACAGTGATGAGATGGACGTGTATAAGGTTGGAGGCTAAAATAGCATTGTGTTTTTCAGCATCCACCAGATAGAGGCTTGCAGCCTCGTACAGTGGTACCTCTACTTACGAGCGGCACTCCTTATGAGCAATTCAATTTAAGAGTGGAAAACCATTGGTGTTTTAACTGCTGCCTTACAAATTTTCAATGCGGTCTGCTCTACTTACAATTTTTTAATATTTTTTCGATTTTTAATTTATTTTTAAAGATACAGCGGCTCTACTTACGAGTTGTTTGACTTATCAGCATGCATTCGGAATGGATTAAACTCATAAGTAGAGATAACACTATCTTGTATTGCATTTCTGTTCACTCAGTAGGGCTGGGCAACATGCATAACTCTGAAGGCCTAATGAACTATGAGGTGGGCAGCTGGAGACCTCCATGCAGACACTCATATATTTCTTCTTAACTCTTCTGCCACTCCTCACTTGCACACCCCTTCATTTAACTAAATCATATTATAGAACAATGTAAGGAAGAACAGCAGCACCAGCAACACTAGGAAGCTCTCAAGGGCAGAGGAGTGACAAAGCACAGGGCAAAATATCACTCACAGAGAGGGTTACTGTACATTCTGGAAAGGGGTGAGGGTTTTACTTGCTGGAATGTCCAGCCTCAGACGCTGCCTCTAGTACAGGCATGTCCAAATTTCAGCCCTCCAGATGTTTTGTACTGCAACTTCCACAGTCCTTTGCCATTGGCAATCTAAGCTTAGAATTCTGGGAGTTGTGGTCCAAAACATCAGGAGGGCCAAAGTTTGGACATGCCTGCTCTAGTAGGTTCGTCTGGGAGGGAGCTTCCTGGGCTGGGGTGACTGTCAGTCTATCTAGCACTAGCCAAACACTCCTTCCCTGCCTCTGAATTCAAATTGCTCCTGGTGGCCAATCACCAAGCCCTAAAGAGTGAGAGCATTATTCATTCATTCATTCATTCAACTTTTATACCACCCATCCAGCCTTAGGGCTACTCTGGGCGGTTTACAATGTAAAATCGCACTATTAACAACAATAACACATTTAAATAGCCAGAATACAAACAACATAATATAAACAAAATATAACTACATAAATCAACAACAATAAACTAAAATAAAAGTAAGAATAACCAGGTGATTAGCACTCTGCAGTCAGCAAAGATGAGATCCTTAACTGCAGCATAAACCAAATGTTGAGTCTCTTAAGGCAGGGGTGTCCAAACTTTTCGCAAAGAGGAACAGATTGGATGAGGTGAAAATGTGTGTGGGCCAACCATTCAGCCGCGTTTGGTCCCCAGGCCAAACTTTGGACAAGTCTTTATAACATGCAAGGAGGCAGGGAAGATGCTGCAGCTACAGAGCTGGGGGAAGGTTGGCTGGGCAGGTGGCTGGGGGGATGGACAGAGGCAGGGAGGGCAGGCAAACCATAAAACTGCAAGCTGATGTCTCCATCCAGTATGGGGAAGGGCCAGCTGGCGGGGATGTGTGACCAGGCTGAGCCGGTGGGGAGAAGAGGTCGCAGGCCACTCTAAATTTGAAAATGGGCCGCATTTGGCCCCCAGGCCTGACTTAGGACATGCCTGTCTTAAGGGAACTCTGTTCCCTGTATCATCTGTTTTGATTTTCCCTCTGTCTCCCTCTGTGCTAGCAATCCTGGCACACTTAGCACTGTCCAAACAAACATCGTGGACAAACAAACCCAGAGACAACGTAACTATTAGGCTTGGCTTAGCGCGAGAGTGTGTAAGGCCCATGCAAGGTATCTTTTGAGTGCTGTGCTGCTAGTGGCCAAAATCCCATTGCTTAGTTTGATAAATTATATTTCAGCTGACCTCTTGAACCAATGGCGATTTAATCAGCCAACCCCTCTCTACGTTACATTGATTTGATCCAAATGGGCCTACTCTAATGGCAAACATGCTCTGCTAAAATAACCTGCAGTTAAAGTAGGTTCACTTGAATCAGTGGGAACCAGAGAGGACATGACTCACCAAACTGCCATCTATACAAGGAACCTACCATAGTGCAATTTGCTACACTGAGCGGGATTTTGGCCACTGTTGCTCAGAGCGTTCAGATTGTTTCCCTGACAATTCACACCAAGGAATTAGGATTTAATCAGCAAGCCAATCTTTGGTTCTCATGTGCTGTCAAGTTGCCTCCGGCCTATGGTGACCCTATGGATGAGCAATCTCTAAAATGTCCTGTCCTCAATAGCCGTGCTCAACTTCCATAATCTTCCTGGGGCGAGGGGGGGGTGTCAGCCCATCTCGGATTCAGTCTTCCTCTTTTCCTGCCGCCTTCCACTTTTCCCAACATTTATTATAGCAAGCCAGCGCCTTCTTGGATTTCCAGAAAATCATCCCCCAGTACTTTCTCTTCCTCAGTGCTCCGAACCAGGGTTGTACACAGTGACGCATGGCTCAGCAAGGAAAGAGTTGACGGTGTGCTTCCAAATCATAGCAAGCTCATCTGCAGCGGCAGACCAAAAATCTGAGAAATACTTCATTAGCTGGCGAAAGGGATTGGGAGCGAAGCGTTCGTTCAGGCGTCCCTCTTCGTTAATTCCGCCGGGTGGTATTTCCTCTTTGCTGGCCATGCGCTTCTGGAGCCCATCGGTATGTGACGCATTGACTGATGCCCAGGGAGGAAAAGAATATTCTGCAGGCCTCTCTGTCCACAACACCCAAACCACCTAATAATACGTCCCAGTTCGTCGCGACGGGGCTGTGTGTCTCTGCTTTATAGAGACCGAGGCCTGGAATAGCAAGGATGGCATCGGCCAACCCAGAGGCACCTTGGCAGGGTTGGGAGGGGAGAAACCGGCCCACTCGGGGCCTGGCTTCGTCTCCACCTTGGACGACGGTCGAATTCCCCAGCAGCAGTGTCAAAAACAACTCACTGGCAACAGGAGAGTGTGTGTTTTGGGGGGGGGTGTCAATTAACGGCCTGTTTTGCTCTCCAGACCGGAGTGCTTCTTACGATGGGCTAGAGGTGGAGCCGAACAAGAGCTCCTTGTCATTCTGCGGTTTCCCACATCGTGCTGTTCTCAAGCCCAGTTATTTCACTGTAGCAGCAGCAGCAGCAGCAGCAAGGGAACCAAAGGGAGTGCAGCTGGAGCCAGGGACTGACCAGGACTCCACCCTGGGACCTGGCTCTGAGGCCAGCAGCAATGCTCCAGGCCTGGGAGCACAACCAAGCGGCTGGCGATTCATCCACTTCGCCTTGTTTTCTGAAGAAAAGCCAGCCAGCACTGTTCCCACCTGCTTCTTCTCTTCTTCAGACATCATTGGTTGGGGCTGGGCAAAATTTGGGTGCATAATTGTTTCTTCTTCTTCCACGAAATACATGCGTCTTCTGGGTCCATAAAACTCTCCTTTCCCCCTACTTCTGTTTTATCTTGCTCCATCTAAATTTTAGAAGACATTTGAATTAGACGGTTTTTAGGATATATCTAATGCCTGGTTGTAACTACAGTATGTGCTTATATCTACATTGTGAGCCCTCCTGACTTCTTTTGCTGGGGCATGACTCTGCTGCTGATGGTAGTGGTGGCAGCTCTTGGACTAAAACACCCAGAACTCAGAAGCCTTCCCCACTAGTTGTGCTGGCTAAGTTGCAGTCCCAGAATATCTGGGAACCCAAGGTGGGGGAAGCAGTGTAAAGGGGAGACCTATTTCCGTTGCCTGGAAAAAATCAAAGGATATCTGCCAGGTGGTGGTCCAAATTTCTCTTGAATGCCTCCAGCGTTGGAGCACTCCCCACCTCTCTAGGTCATTGGATCCATGGTCATTGTCATAATACTCTAACAGTTAGGACATTTTTCCTGATATTAAACTGAAATCTGTCTTCCTGTCACTTGAACCCATTATTACATGTCCTGCACTCTGGGATCATTGAGAACAGATCCTGTCCCTCCTCTGTTTGGCAACCTTTCAAGTATTTGAAAAATGCTATCATATCTCCTTTACTTGCCTTTTCTCATGGCTAAACATGCCCACCCATTTCTTTCAATTTCTCTTAACAGGGCTTTGTTTTCAGTTCCTTGATCATCCTTGTCAGTGTCACTCTCCTCTAAACTTGTTCCAGTTTATTGGCATTCTTCTTAAAGTCTGGTGTCCAGAACTGGACACAGACGAAGCTTAACCATTGCTGAAGAGAGGAGAACCATTATAAACAATTGTTTTGAAAACAGGAAATAAAATCATACCTAACTATCTGCCTACAGCCTTTGGATCCACTTGAACTTTCTGGATCCTCCGCAGAGGCTTAGCTCAGTTCCTTATGTTATGTGTTGTCTTTCAGAATTAACTTTCAGCGACCCTAATCGTGCTTTCTGGGCAAATGATATATTTAAGGAATGGTTTTGCTGCTTGAACTTCCACAGCCAAGCGCGGGGATTCTAATCACGTTCCCCAATTCCTAATCCATCATTCTATCCAATGCACCACAGTAATGGCATGCACATCATCATCATCATCAATCATCATCATCATCATCATCACTGCATTTATGTGCGGTATTGAAACCTTTCTCCCACCCACAGCATCCTGGTGACTATGTCCTTGTCTTTTTTTTAAAATTCCTATGCATTTGTCACATAGTCTTCAAGGGTAGTCACATGGTAGTCCAGTCTGAAGGTAACCACTGCATGGCAGATCAGACGGAGCCCAGTAGCATTTACAGCTTTGCTATCCTCCGGAGCTTGCCAAAAGCATTGCTGACCGGCTATGACTACTATCAGCAACTCCACAGATGATCATTGAGTCTAGGACCAACCCCAATCTGCACACTGGCTTTTTCAAAAGTATTGCAACCCTGCCCAAGGCCTAGTTGGACAGCCAGCCCAGATCTGCCAGCTGCTCGACCGGCCTTGACAGCTTCTCAGCTAGCCAGACCTTCGCTCAAGAATTCCATAGCCTGTCTTGGGAAACAGAGATAGAGACGTGTGCATTTTTGGGTAACCGAGGCTTCTTTCAGTGTCATCATGTAGGCGTTAAAGAACATTGGGCAAGGGCACTGATTAAAACAGTGTTTCCCAACCTAATGGTCATGACTCCTAAGGGGCTCACAAAAAGTATTTTCTGGGGTTGGAGGTGGTCCGTGGGTCACTTTATATGTGTTATAGCTCTTGTTAAGCAATTTATTCCTTGGTGGTTTTTTTTTTTTGAGTGGAATATTAAAGTTATTATGTATCAGAAACAGGCCCTTTGGGGAAGAAAGAGGCCTCTACTTTCTGAGAAAGGAGAGCTGACCCCATTCAAAATGCCTTTTAATACAAACATGGTGGAGAGGATGTGTGTCACAGGTTACTTGGTTATTATAAAATAACCTGAAAAAAAAGGTTTGGAGTCACTAGTTTAGAGCCTTGCAGCACCCAGCAAATCAAAGGAGATGCTCTATCAAAATTACCCTGCAGTACCTTCTGGTTGCAAGTTGTGACCATTGGAAAAAATACCACAACTACCATCAGTATTGCTTAGACCCAGGTTCAACAGTTAGGACAGATGGGTGCAAGGATTGATGGTGTCAGGTGCCACAGAAAGATCCAGAAGATCACAAGGTGATCCACTTGCACAACCGAGCCCTCATTGGGAGCCAGCCCTCAAGTGACGAAGGAGGTTTCATCCCCATGCCAAGATGTAGCATGTAGCTCAAAATATTGCCTCCTTCACACTTATTTTATTTTATTTTCTGCTCTGCTTTGAATACAAACGCCAAATCTGAATTTCTCAGATGCCTCAGTCTGTTCAAATCAGCCTTGCATTGAGTGTGGGATTCCTCCTCATTATAGAGGTGACATTGACCAGCAAATCTGCCCAAGTTTCATAAATGAAAGGACTGTCTGCCTGATGGAGTCAGTTTGCCGAATGATAAACTCCAAAGCAGTTGTCTTATCCTGCTCTTATTATCTCAAAGGGGCATTGTCTGGTCTTCTCTATCTTAGAGAGATGACGGTGCTGTTGGATCTTCTACTCAGCTTGGTTTCTTGTGATGGAGACAGTCTGTAAGAACAAAGGCCCATGTCCAAAGTCCAGGATATGAAAGATTGCTTGTCAGACGGGATCACCACATACAATGGTTTGATGGCCACAAGGGATGCTTTAGAAATACAACATACTGTAGAGCAACCATCTCTGACCTATCACCCTCAGATATATGTTGGAATACAATTCCCATCAGCCCCAGCCATCCCTGTTGGCCATACTGACTGGGAGCTGTGATCCAGCATGCCTGGTTGGAGAAGGCAGCTCTAATTTAGGTTACATTTCTGAAGCATTTCTTATGTTAACAAAACATACTGCCTGTTCTTGGTGTTCTGACGCCATGTATTTCTCTTTACTGGAATTGTCCCCTGCTCACATTCAAGGGAAGTAGATCCTGGCAGAGTGGCCAGGTGTAATAGAATTCAAGGCTCCTGCACTATACAGAGCTGTGGGGGAGGGTGGGGGAGACACATTTCACATGCTAGCACATCTCATTAGGGTGGTCCTAAGCCCTTCCTCAACGAGGATAGTCATCTATTGGAAGAGCTGTCTTTATTTTTGATGATGCAGGTTGTCCATTTTGTTTATGGATAAGTGGCCACACAACCACAATCCGCCCTATGAAATTCCCTGGCTGAGCAAGGAAATTAGAGGATTTGAGTGGTAATTTTGTAAACCACCCAGAGTGACCTTCAGTCAGATGGTGCAGTGTATAAATGAAATGAAATGAAATGAAATGAAATGAAATCGAATAGATAGATAGATAGATAGATAGATAGATAGATAGATAGATAGATAGATAGATAGATAGATAGATAGATAGATAATTGTATCTAACAAGCCCCTTTCCATGTTTTTCCAAGTAAAATGATGTGGTGTGTGTGTGTGCCATATTTTGCGCGCGCGCACGCGCACACGCACACACACACACACACACACACACACACACACACACACACACACACACACACACACACACACACACACACACACACACACATGTAACTACTGAAGAAGGGCAGGAAGTATATGGCATGGCTTGTCTATGCTGTATGAACTTTATACGTGAACTCAGTCCCAGGAGGTGGCATGGGAGGTGCTGTTCTTCAGACCATTCCTCTGAAATAACTGATTGTTGCTTAGACAGCTATTTCAACAAAACTACAGTGACCTCTTGCGTATTTTCTTCTTAGGCATATCCATCTGCAGTAAGCTACAGAAAGTGCAAAGCACAGTGTTTAATAATAATAAGACTTTTTTGATGTGAGACAGTGCATTCTACCATGTAAGCCCCATCTGCAAATGGAAGAAATATGGGTGACGTTCAGAGTTCTTAGTTCATTTTTTTCTTCCTGAGAACCATGTGTTGGTTTGGCCTGTCCTCTATCGTTCCGAATTCCACCAGGCATTGCCCATAATCCTTTAAGTGCTTCTTCGGAGCTATTGGGGCTAGAAACTTAAGGTTTGTTTTAATATAATTGCACTGCTAAGAGGGTGTTCTTGGCTGTGGTGTCCTGACCGGTCTTCATTGCTTCATTGGCATTCTTCCACTTTTGGTTTGATTGCGGTTAGTTCACTCTTCACTTAGGAAGCTGAATTTTGCTCCCAATTCTGCATATTCTTGTTTGTTTGTTTGTCTTTGTAGCCATGATAGCACACCCTAGATGCAGGTAGCCCTGCTTCTGAACATCACACTTACTTGGATGACCCCTGTCAATGGATCTTTGGTTCTGTGGGGTGGATGTAGTAGGTGGGTGAGAGGCAAAAATGTTCCTTTCTCACTGCTTTGCTCTCCGGGGTCCCTCCCCTCTTCAGAATGGCCAGAGGCAATCTGCAATGTTTACATTCATTGTGGAAGTTGTCTTTTATACACACGCACACGCACGCACACCGCACACGTGTGCATACATACATAATGAACATGCACAGCTCAGGACTGCCCAGAAGAATAAATGACTGACCACATTCTTTATCAGTACACGAGATTCAAAGATTTATGCAGAAATCTTGGGTCGCGTCAGATGGAATTTCCCCAAAATAAACTCATGTAAACAACTTGCTACAAAGAGGCAGTCAGAGTGGCTTGGAATGCGTAAACAGCTTTTAACAGTCCAGAATATAATCTCTGATGGCTGGACCAGTCTGCAAAGATTCAAGCACAGCTTCTCCCCCCCCCCTCTCTCTCACACACAATATCTCCCCATAGCAAACCACTGTGGGCTCCAGCCCTTCTGACATCACAGTGGCAGCCGTGTCATGGGCTCCGCACCCTCCCTCTGTCCACATGCATCTACGGAAGGCCAGTGTTGCTTTGGGGTCCACAGCTGAACATGTCCACGCTTAGCATTCTTCATATCCCGAATCCCCAGGATGGCATTTCGGACTGCGGCGTGGCGGTTAAAGTGGTGGCAGGGCTTATGCTCCTGCAGAGAGAAATAAAAATAACACCTTTCCTGCTAAATGTTAAGCCTATCCAACTGATCTCTTAGCAAAGGAGGGGGTGATTAGTATACGTAAACACATGCGGAGGCATACAAACACCAAGGTCAAATTGAAACATGCCTTGGCCAACCTCTTAGTGCTTTATTTCCTCGGTTGTGAAAGGAGGAATCACACTCTTTGATAGATTGTTGTGGAGGAATTTGGTATGTGTATAAACTCATCGGTGTGAGTGGTTCAAACTTCAGCAGAGATCGTGACTAATCAACCTAAACCACACGCCTGTTCACTTTCCAAACTTGGACCAATGCAATGAAAACAGAGGATGAGGAAAAGGAGGAGCAGGAAGAGGAAGAAAAAGTTGCACAACTTATTTTCTGTTTTAGAATGGTTGCTTCTCGTGTTTAAAAAGTAACATGGCACAATTAGACACCGCTGTGCTGAGGAAAAAGATAGGTGAGTATACTGCTCAGGGACATGTGATTTTTTTAAAGTAAAATTTTTCCTAATAAAGAATAACAAATTGCTAATTTAGTGGCCTTTTGACCAGATAGGTGGGATATAAACAAACAAACAAACAAACAAATAAATAAATAAATAAATAAATATTTGAGACATATGTTGGCTTGCATTACAGAATCCATGTGATGTTTACACAAGCCTTCTCTTGTAACCCAGAATAGTTTTAATTCAGGAATAAGAGTCACTTGGTGGCAATCATTGTTTAGATTTATGTTTGTTTGTTTAAAGTACATTTGCCCTGCCTTTTTGCTTGAAAAGGACCTAAGGCAGCTTACAGCATTGAAAGCCAATATTCAGAGCTGGAAACAAGGAATATACAATGGTGGGTTACCTCATTAAAAGACAGTATTTAAAGCAAAGATGGGGTTTAAAGAGGCAGCTTACATAATTAAAAGGCAATATTCAAGCTAAGAGCCACAAGTATGCAAATATTAAAAAGAAGGAGGAAAATGTAGCTCTGAAAATGAAAAACACAGCAACAGAAACTGGGAGTTGAGTCATGGCTACTGGACTTCTTTTTTGAGAGATAGAAACGTTTCGCTGTTCATCCAAACAGCTTCATCAGACCGATGAAGCTGTTTGGATGAACAGCGAAACGTTTCTATCTCTCAAAAAAGAAGTCCAGTAGCCATGACTCAACTCCCAGTTAAACGAACCTGGATGACTGAGAATCTTCACAGACGTACAGCAACAGAAAGCACAAATAGTACGGAAAGCCCCGTCAAAGCGGTAGCGCATAACAGTCCGCCTCAAAACCCCATATAGGCAGCTAGTTACTGAGGGGAGTCCTGCCTAATGAGAAAGGTCCCTTCTGTTCACTACAATTCTCCGATTCCTGAGAGAGTGCAGGAACTCCATCACAGTTTTCCCGCCTCGCTCTGGGACCTACCCTGATGCCTCATTAGATTTTCTTACAGGCCTTAAATAGCCAGACATTCAAAATAATATTAAAATAGGGATGGCCCACCCTGCCCACAAGTATACAGCATCTTTCTTTGTTTCTTTCTCTTTTTCTCATGTATACTTGATCTTTCTCACATGGCAGGGTTCCAGCTGCTTTCTTTACTCATGTGGTGAATGAGGAAGCATGTAAATGCCCTTTCCTTTTGCCATAAACTCATCCCCATGAGAGCAGACTGCCTCCCCTGTTTCTGCCACCTCAAAGACTGGGGCAAAATGTCCGGCAGTAATTCGCTTGCTCACCTCAGGAAAGGTGGGTACCCAAGGAGGTTGTGAAGTAATAAAGAGATGTGTAATGGAAAAAGGGAGGATGGAGCAGCAGGAGCTCTTGGGCACTTCACAATGTTATTATGGTAAGATAAAAATACTGTACCATCAAAATAAACTCTAAAAGGCCGTACGGCAGCCTTTCTTTGGGGTGGGGGTGCATAATAAACATGGCAGATCCTTCTTCCAGGATGCAGCTGTCAAAAATGACTAGATCACTGCTTCCCGTCAAGGATGGCTTCTGTGTATAAGGTTTGTCTTTGTTTTGAGCAGTCTCCCCATTTAGGAGTGTCAGAGGGGCAGGATAAAAATCCAATAAATAAATAAATAAATAAATAAATAAATAAATAAATAAATAAATAAATAAATAAATAAATAGGAGACAATATGTTTCATTGCAAATCAGCCTCAAACTGGGCAGAAGATGATTGAGCTGTCGTAACTCAGTAAACCTTGAGGGTGGGGGAGGAAACAGAGGAACTCCTTGTTTGCCACCTGGTACCACCATCTTCCAGAGCTCTGAGAAGTTCTTCTTTGGACTACAACTCCCAGCATCCTCCGGCCAGCACTTTGTGGCCCCAGGAAGTAACTTTGCCAAATGCTGTCACGCCTTCTAAATTTTTACATTGGCATTTTATTTATTTATTTATTTGATTTGATTCATATACTGCACCATCTAACCTAAGGTCACTTTGGGTGGTTTATAAAGATTTAAACAAAGAAAATGCAATAAACAATACATTATGCGGTATACAATATGTAACTAAATTAAATCAACAGATCAATCATATTTAAATCAAACAACCAACTAAATAATACATCTAAATTAACATGGTACGTTTTGCAATTTCACATCAGTCTTGCGTGCATTTTTGCAGTTTCTCATCAAGTTCTTCTGGCAGAGCCATGGGAAAAAATGCTCTTCTGCAGTGCCGTGTTTCTCACAGACCTCCCCGACAGATGTTCAGTATGGTCAGTCCTACATCTTCTCCTCATGCTGTAAAAGTGAACGTGGAAACTGAGCAGGCATCTGAATGTGAAGTGAAGAACTGTGTTGCAAATATACATATTGAGTTGATTCCCACATCTCAGTGGTTCTGGGAGAGGGATCACCCTGTAAGAATGTTTACATCTCTCTCAGTGTCCCTTGAAAGGTTTAAGGTGGAGTTTGAATTAGGAAAGAACCTGAAAGGGGGCCTTACAAGGATGACAGGATGCAGCAGTTTCAACCTACTGGGGCTTCTTCTGGTCCCAACCAAGCTGCCACCATCTTTTAATCCCTACAACTGCTATTTGTATTACAAGGAAAATTGCAATTCACACAGTGGAAAGGGTGTGGGGTGAGGGTCCTTTGCAAATCAGAAATGTAGTGAGAAACCAAAGGGTAAATCCTGCCGAAAATTCAAATGTTGGCCTTTTTCTTCTTTGACATGTCTGCTTCTCCATCCCTCTTGCTCTCCTTCTTTAAACACCCTTTCCTGTAATTGCTTACTGTCTGAATAATGGCACCTATAGTTTAGTCATTAGGCTGACTGACAATAAAATCTCCCATGAGCTTCAGAGCTTTGCAAGAGACTTGGACCTGCTTGGATGTCCTGGATAAAGCTTATAGAGAGACCACTCACTCAGTTTGATGGGGCAAAGCAAATAGGATTAAAGAGAAACAGCTACAATTCGCCTTTTCCCCTTCTCTTCCATTTCCTCCGATATCCACAGCCAGCAAGCTGGTACGCAGTTAGAAACACATTATACCCACCACCACCTGGGAGGGATGTGTGTGTCCAGAGGCAGATGGAGGCAAAGAGAGTGCATCCAGATTTCCCCTTTGGCGCCCATAAGTCTACGACTGTTGGCCATTCCATTTCCCATGGGAACCAAAATCCCCCCCCCCCCTTATGGGTGATGGAAGACTAGGGGAAAATAGATTCCAGTAGTCTTTTAGAACCCATGCATTGGCACGATGGATTTGCATAGGATTAATGAGTTCTGTAACATCACGGAGTTGAAAAGGCTTGGGGTGTCTGGTCGAGGGAGTGTTCTACCAACTCAGAGTGCCGATGCATTGAATGATCTCCCATGTCCTGCCCCACCACACTCAATAGGGCTTGATGAAATTACTAGGTTGTACTACAGTTCCCAGAATCCCTCCATCGGCATGTCGGGTGGTGGTGGTCCAAAATAGTAACTTTCCCAAGGTCTGCTGCAATGATTAGGGTCTCGAATGCGAGTATTCCTAAGCCCCACCTGAGCCCTCTGAAGCATATTCTCAAAGGGCTCATGGAGAGCTCTAGCCCCACTGTCACTCAAGAGGCGCCCGGGGACAAAGTCAGTTTCTGCACCCCCCCCCAAGGGACAGGTAGGTGTTAAGGCAGGAGAAGGCGGTGGTAAGGGCCGGCAGACGGGGAGCTCTCTGCGCCAGCCCTGGCAGGGTGCTTGCAACGCGCCTTCCTGATTGGAGAGACCTTTGATGTCTAATTTGGTGCCCCAAGATGCTGCACCTGGGGGCAGATGTCCCCCCCCCTTGCCCTCTAGCTACGCCACTGCGGTCACTACTCGGAAGGCCTTTGGTATAGGCAATGTCTCTCAGTCTCCACCCTGTTGGGGGCCCTGAGATAGATGGTGTGGAGAGGCTCCACAAGTGCTGGCTTGTCTTGCCTTCCGACTGCCCTCTTTTCATGGGCAGATAAGGATAGGCCGGGAAGAGGGCTGTAACTGTTTTCTTGCTCACAGGTTCAATCCACCTTCCTCCTCTGTACAAAGAAATCTCTGCCCAGGGCTCTCGTGAGGCCACAGCAGGATGAAACTGCATGGAAAGCAGCTGCTCTACCACTGAGATGCCATCTTCCTCCTTTCACGGACCTCATTGCTGACATGGCAGCCCCTTTTGTCCCAAGTAATGCTCTGGCTGCCCCTTTTCAGATATGCTGCTGACCAAGAAGCTTTCCCAACGGTCCTCAGCCATGGCAATCTACCTGGTGAATAATTTGGGCAGAGAAGAGATAGATGGGCATGAACTGGAATATAAACTCCCATCTCAGCTGTGCATTCCAGGCTGCAATAAGGTTAACGCAGGTGGACATCATTCAGTGACAGAGGTTAGCTACTTTCCAGGGTTTTTCAGGGCCCTCCTAAGCCTTTCCATTCTACAGGCACATTACAAAAAAGATGTAAATGGCAGCTGTTTGGGGTGCCAATGCTGAATGTCTGGACTGCAGCAAGCAGAGAGGGGGAAATTTAACTCTTTGGGGTATTTGCCACGAAAAGGGCAATACTGTGGCATACATGAACTCTCTTTAATCCCTTTGATGTGTTCATTTGAGACACCTCTTCAGGCCTGTTCTGTGGGGACTGGTGAGTGAGCCAGAAGCATGGAGCCTTTCCCTCCTGGAATAATATCAGGGCCTGAATGCGCTCTTCACCATTGTCCGAGTGGTGCTGTATTTTTACTGACTTACCAGTACAGTACTTATATAACTGTTATCTTGTCCTTCAGCCAGAATTCCTAAGCTGACCATTTGGGTGAAACGTAGGGTGGCCATATGGAGGGATGAGAGTCCCTTCGTTTGAAGCTCTGTCTTGCCTCAGTCTGATTTAACAATCAATTTTAGTTTTTTTAAGCAACCAAAATCACTGACCCAAAGTTATCATCCGGACAGTGGACTCAAGAAACACACTGGTCCTGGTCTCTCCCACTATGGAGAAGAGAAACATTTCTAATTTTGCATTCCTACATGTAAAGGAGCTTAGGCAATGTTATGCAAATCACCACCAGCTTTCCTCCTCTTTCTTCGGATGAATGCATTGTCTCATTTTGAGATATGCTGTCAGTAACCCTCCTGGTCAAATCAGTGACCTTTGCTAACCTGGGGAAGGCCATTGGCATGGGAGACAGCCTAGCCCTCCACAGCAGGGAGCTCCCTAAAAACCAGCTACCAAGAAGGCTGCCTCTTGCACCCCCACCAAAGGTGCCTCTTCTCCGAGTGACGCTTCCTCTTCTCCTTGGGTCAGCCCAGCAGTTGCATAATGAGACCTTAGACACATAGGCTCCTATGAGGATAATGAGCGTCTGAGGTCCCACTGCCCAACCCTGTTAAACCAAAGAGGGCCAGCCAAAGCTCTTATGCAACTCATAGGTCCCCACAAAATCTTTTCTTCCCAGTGCATGAAACACAAAGTGCCGCATTATCTTTGAGGGAGATGGGTATCTCATTATGTACATTTTAAATAACATTTTAGAGGCCTCGCTGCTTTTCATATTTCATCTTAGTTCCCAGGCCTGGCATCTGTTTCTCCTTTCAGTCAAGAAAATGAGGGACTATTTACATATACTTTTAGGGCTATATCTCCAATTAAATCTTTTTTTTCGGAGCGGCACTCTCAACCTCCAGTATTAAGTTTCTTGGCAGACAACTATCTTTTTCTGTGGAGATTTATTTATTCAATTCGCCTGGGCATCTAGAGTCTCCCAACTTACCATCCCGTAATTAGAAAAAGGACCCTACCTCAGACATCTCCAAGCTTTGCTCCAAAAACCTCTCCTCCCGGATTCATTTATTTATCTACTCCTTTATTGATGTGGTTTTCTTGTCCAGCATCTGCATCTGCAATATGGTACACAGTGGTGCCACAAAATAATTCAATCACAGGAGTAATTCACAATCTCTCTCGGAGCTCACATCGAACATAGGACAGTCGGGATGCAGGAAATGTAAACTGTACATTACTGTCTTTATTATTTTAAATGCAGCACAACAGGGAAAGCTCTGGAGTCCCATAGATGTCAAGTGTGTGTGTGTGTGTGTGTGTGTGTGTGTGTGTGTGTGTGTGTGTGTGTGTGTGTGTGTGTGTGTGTGTGTGTGTGTGTGTGTGTGTGTTTGTTTGTTTTGAGGGATAGAGGATGACAAAGGTCTTCCTGTAGAGAGTTCCTTCCTTTGAAAAAAAATAACCTACAGACATCTTTGTTGCTGAGTCTTTGTGCATAATTTTAGTAGAATTGTAATGGTGTGTTTCTCACAGATGCTGGCAAAAATTAATTTTTTATACATTCTAATACAAGCGGCCCAGATCCACATCTCCCACCTTAATATGTCAATCAGCACTCTACTGTACTATTCTTTGAATTTCACATTTATGGATTTTAAATCTGCTTTCGATCTGATACCCAGAGAAAAATTGTGGGCCAAATTTGAGACTACTGTACAAATATTGATAAAAGACTTATTTTGCTAATGAAGCGAGTGCATAAAAATACTAGTCTCAAGGTAATTTGCAATAAAGCAGGGGCATTATCCAACATAATTCCATCATTCAGTGGGGTCAAGCAAGGCTGCATTTCAGCTCCAACATTGGTTTAATTTTTATATTAATGTGAGCAATTGTGAGCAATTTATCGAGTGCAGACTATCATCCCCCTACACTAGGCTCACGCCCCCTTTCAACCCTTTTTTATGCAGTCTTGATGTCATTCTCATGTGTGGGATTACGGAAAATCTTGAAAGCCTTAGCCTCATACTGTCCTAAAGAACAACTATCCATTAATTATAGGACTAAGATCATAGTCATTACCAGGAAACGTAAAAAACATAGATGGACAATAAATGGAAATAGCATAGAGCAAGTGTCCTGCTATAAATATTTAGGTATGATATTTAATTCATCAGGCTTATGGTCCCCTCACGTGAACCATGTAGCATCTATTGCGCAAACATGCAGCTCTGCACTACTGAGGTTCTTTTATACCAAGGGTGGTCAATATGTGCCATCGGTGACTCAAGTTTTTAAAGCTAAAATTATAGCCCAAATGCTTTACGGAGCCCAATTGTTTGCATACTAGAACTTAAAGCCCTTGGAGATGGTGCAGACAAAGCTTCTGAGAAGAATTCTTGTAACACCTTTGTGTGTCCATAATGCAACACTCTTACTGGAGGCTGGATTAATTTCCATCAAAGCACGTGCATTGATCCACATATTCAGCTATTGGCTGAAACTTATATTTGCCCCATTAGGCTTGGCACCCCTAATATTAGTGGATGCATTCCAATCAACTTGGGAGAAGAATCTAACAGTTAAACTTACTGCAGCTGGATTTTTCCTTAGAGGCTATTTTGGCCATGGGTTTTGGCAATGCCAAGGCTGCCATTAAAAGGAGGATCTGGGATGTAGAACTCCAAGAACACCTAGCTGCTCAAGACAAACTTGGCACAGTTAAAAATAGTTCCTTTAGAATGGCCAACTACCTATCAAAAATAACCATTCTCAATGTTCAGGAGAACCTTCACCTTAGCTCAATTCAATGTTCTGCCCTCCAGATTGCTGAAAGGGTCTGCCAGTTGATAGACGTGTTTGCCCTTGTAATGAGGAGACTATTGAAAGTATTGATCATGTCCTCTTGGAGTGCTCCCTTTATTAGGATATCTGGGGGATTCTTCTTCAGTCTACCTTGCAGCAAACTCAGGGGAGGCCAAGGGAGTTTCGTGTTCTACTCCTGGTTGCAGATAAAAAGCCAGATGTAACTGTGGTGGTGGCTAAGTTCTGTGCATCGCTGTTGCCTGCCCACTTCAGATGGCGGGGTCAGATGGTTGGCAATGGCCATTGTGTATTTATTGTTATATCTTCTTCCGATGTGGGTTGGAGGTGGTCTGGAGCACAGGCATGGTTCCAGGCAGGAGACAATGATTAAATGCCCAGATTCTAAATTGTTACTGAGTTGACTACCCTGCTATTGGGCCTACTGGGCTGGGAAGATTTTACCTGCTCTGGCTTTTGTGTAAAGGTTATGCTATTGTGTTATGTTTCTTGTGTGCATGCTTTTATTGCTTTTTATATGCTTTTATGTTGGTTTTATGCGGAATGCATTTTGTATTTTGTCTGGGCAGTGACCGAAATAAAGACTACTGCATTTATTTGCCCACATCATCCATTTTTGAAGGACAGGTTCCCTTGTGTATCTTTATTGCATTAATGTGGAATTGGGACATAAACTGCAATTTCTGAACAGTTCTTAAGGTTAGCTGTACTTAGCATACACTGCACTATATGAGGGAGGAGGACATGAATAAGATCATGCCTGCGTAAAAGTCATACCCAACTTGGGGATATTTCCCAGTCCTACTTGCTTAGATGATCCATAGGACATTTGTTTGGCCAGATGAAAAATTGGAAACATTTTCAAGTGTGCTTTGATCACCTCCTTTTGCAGATTGCATGAGGAAATCCACTTGTAAAAGTTAGCTGATATAAACAGCAGTAATCGGGCTGCTAAGAGGCATTGCCACAGAAAATACACAGTGCTTCCTGTTGCTGAGTTTTGAGTTTGTGGTAAATTTCTCTTTTCGCTACACAGTAGGGCAGAGACAGAGAAGAATAGCTACAAGTTCCCTAGCGTCCACTCCTATCTCATTAACTAGCACCTGAAGACTCAATAACTCTCCCTAAAAATTGTAGGACAAAGAATAAAAATCACTTGTTTGCTTGCAGTTGCATGAAATTACAGACCTGCGTATGCAACTTTCTTTACTGCACATATACTAGGCAACCAACTGGACAGATCAACAACAAAATAATTAACAAACACCAACCCAGGAAAGAGAGGGAAAGAGCACTCAGCACTCAGAGGTGGGTCTCTCTTCGAATTCAAAGGTTGGGAGGAATGATTGGTTAGTGCTGGATAAACAGATAGTCACCTCAGCCCAGAAAAGTATCTCCTGGTCACATAAAATACAGATAGCATGTGAAGTGGCAAACAAAACTCTGACACTGTCTTCCCAAGTGCTAACAAGCTCTTGCTTTGCACCTGTGCACCACTAAGTTTTGAGCTTCACAGCCATGCACTGCATATCCCATATTCCTCCCCTCACTTTAGCTTCCTTTTACACGGTGAACACCGAGGCCTTGGTTGAGATATCATGACCTACTAAACCTTCAGCAAGAGTTCCTTTGGGGTAGCTACTCCCTCATGGTGTAAATTCATTCCCAGGTACATCTACCACAGCAAAACATTAAAGCACTTCTTTAAAAAATCAGAAACTGTTTGGAGGGTATACGTGCGTCATTGACCTTGATGTGGTTTTTTTTAAGGTGCTTGCAACTGTCCTTGCTGGTTCATTAGAGATACCAATTTTAGAACATGTTTCATCTTACTGTCACACTTTTGATTTTTGTAAACAATATTGCGGATGTCTGCCCTGGCGAAGGGACAGCAAAACAAACAAAGGGCAAGCAATGAGTTCATTCAGAGCATGTACAGAACGTAGAGTAGCGGAAGAACAAAGAGAAATTGAGTAATGTAGTGACTGAAGTGGTAGACTAGAATTTGACTTCCGGTCTTCACTTGGTCATGAAGCTCACTGTGGGCCAGAAATATCGTCTCAGCTCAGTCCACTTCACAGGACTCTTGTGAGGATAAAATAGGAAGAGGAGATTCATTCATTCATTCATTCATTCATTCATTCCTTTTCTGGTACTTATATATCACCCCACTGGCTATTCTGGGCAGTTTACAAAAAAAGGAGCAAGATAAATAAAACCTCAAGCAGAGCATAACACACCACCACAAACCCACCATGGCACAAAGAGTGAGCATGAGATAACAGGGACAGAAACGTTCAGAAGAGGCTGCTTTTGAAAGCCTCTCCAAAGAGAAGCATCTTCAGCAGCCTTTTAAAACTAGGGAGTGGTAAGTAGAGATGGGCACGACTTGAAATTTTTTTTTTCGAGTTGTCGTTAGTCGGGCCGGTTCCGTTTCGGCTCGTTTCCGTTTTTTGCGAAAATTTGCAAAAATTAGTCGGTTCGTTTTTTCATTGTCGTTAGTACTGGTTTGGGGAGGGGGTAGCGGGCTCCTGGAGGGAGCTGCAGGAGTCAGCCAGAGCCACAAGTGACGGACTGGCAGACTCTTTGCATCCGCTGTGTCTCACGTACTTGCATGTAGTGCAATGCAAGTAGATCTGGCTTAGGGTTAAGACGCGTTAGCGCAACGGCTAGGGTTAGGCTAGTTACGGGTGAGGTTAGGGTGAGTATTGGGGTGCACCTCTGGGTGCCTCTCTGACCCACTTAGAAGGACAGTGTACTGGCGTATGGGTTAGGCTTAGGGTTCGGGTTTGGGCTACGATTAGTGGGCTGTTTATGCCCGATTGGCACATCCCAGAAGTCTCTGTGGTCAACCTGGCCAAGTGGCCATGCGATTGGTGGAAAATTTGCATGGTCTACTCCCATGGGCGAGCCCATCATTGCAAATGTGCAGGTGTAAAAAAATAAAATAAAATAAAATAAAATCAACGGAGACTTTTTTTGCAAGAAAAACCCACTGCTGCTACTGTAAAAATTCAAGCGTTTAAAATAGCTAATTTTCGCATGTTTCTGTGGTGCTTTGGTGGGGTTTTGGGCAACGATTTAAAAAAAAATATTGCGGTCGCCATTTTGGATCCCCCGCACTGCATGGCAAATGGATGCGCCCTCCCAGCCTGGTACCAGCAGCGCAGCAGTAGCAATAGCCAAGGAGAGGGGGGTGGGGAACCCCCCCCCCCAAATAAAACACCCTTCTGGCCTGGTAGGTGCCCTCAGACAGTTTTCGCCTACTTTTAGGGCTGGGAATCGGGTTTTTTAACTTTTAAAAACTTTTTTTCTGTGCCGCTTGGCATTGCGCGATGCAAGTAACGAGCACGACAAATCAGATCAAATTGTTCGTTCGTCGGTTCGAGCTCGAATTCTGGTGGAGTAATTCCCGTTTCCGTTTCCGTAGAGTAATGGATACGAGTAACGGAAACGGAAACGGGAATACCGCTAAGTCGTGCCCATCTCTAGTGGTAAGATCAAGCATAGCCCCACCAGGAGGCAGTTCCACGGGGATGGGGCCATCGCTGAAAAGACCTGATATATCGCCTTAAAATTGCTAGAAGACACATGCTGTAAGAATGACATGACTAAACTAAGGGTGTGATTAGACGGTGATATAAAGTTCTTCATGAGCCTGGAGAAAGTTGCCGCACTGGGTGTGATCGTCATGTGTGACCCGTTCCCAATTTCTCCAGCCCATCTCCAATAAATAAATAAATAAATAAATAAATAAATAAATAAATAAATAAATAAAAAAAACAAAAAAACCCCTCCAACCAAACAAATAATCAGAAGGAGAAGCCCACTGTGCTGGAGCAAAAAGGGGCACAGAACAAAGTCAGGGCCGGTTTGTGATCTCCTGCACCTCCACCTAATCTGGAATAACAGACTGAACCAGGCTGCACTGCAGGTGGTCCTAAAAGGCAAGCTGAATCCTGGACATGACTCCTTCAGCAAATAAATGTTTTCTGCTGAGCTGACCCAGGTTTTAAACCAAAAATGCTGGGCTGAGTCAATTATAACTCAGGGCGTCTTAGCTCTCTTCCTCTTCCCATCCTGAGGCCTTCCCTTCTCCTCCACTTCGTGTAACTTTCATGGTCAGTAACGGAGGTTTTTGGCCACCGAATTTTCCTCCCCGTGGTTCCTTCTTCATTTTGGAGGACACATGTTTCTAGCCCTGCATTACACCCGGATGACCTACTCCAAGGGAAGATACGTAAAAGTGCCCGCTAGCATGACAAGACCAGGCCACTTCTTGGAAGCTCTGGGTCATGTTGGCTCCGATCCTGTTCTGACATCCGCCCTTCATCAGCTAGGAGCCACTCGACTAGAGGGAAAGCTTATATATCCAGCCATAACCCCGCCGTCCGTATCAAGTTTTATCCACCACACTGCAGATGAAAGGGGAGGCTACAGTTCCATCCCAGAGGGGAAGATGTGATATTAGCACTGTTGATAAAATGCGACGACTTTGCTTTGGTGGGTCATGATGTCATTGAAATGAAGCGATGGAATCGCAGCCTTATGTTGAGCTGGGTGTATATTATTCTAAGTAAATGAGATCTTTTGAAAGGTGAGCTTATTGTTTTTAATAACTGGAGGCTGTATAATTCCTTTCTCATGTTAGTGCTTCAAGAAGGATTTCTCATGTTCGCCCCCCCCCCTCCAAAACACCCATCCCTCCGCTCAAGCCTACCAGCCGTATGCTCAAGGATGGCTACGCTGGAGTAATCCTTCCATTACTCAACCCAGAGACGTTGGGGCTGTTCACATGATGTCATCACTGTATACATTTGCCTTCATTAACTACTGGTGAGTCATGATTATCGTGGCTAATAGAAAGGGGATTAGCTCTTAATTAAATCTGTCACGAGGATGCTTTTGTTGATTTTTCTCCCCTTCCTCCCAAATTCTCCCTCCTTGGATGTTAACCCTTTAATTCACCAGGCGCTTTGATAAATCCGCCTCACTGTGTGTGGGGTGGGGGGGCGCAGGAGTGCACGTGGGAGGTGGTTGTATCCTTTTGCTAACGAACAAGTCCATTTCAGGCACACTTTGGGGTTTAAAAGTGCCACCCCGCGTGTGGCAGCTGGAGATATGAAGCCCTTCATCGCTCCGATGGAGTGTCTTCCTCCTCTGAGGTAAGGAAACGTGACAGGACCTGTTGTGAAAGAGAGCCTGATCTGCAAGTTACACATTTCAAAAACCCACAATTATTACCCCCAGCATGAAGCAGGCATGGGCAGAAGGCAGCAAAGGGAACACACACACACATGAGGAAAAAGATATGCATGTGTCACTATTGGGTAAGCCACAAAACTGCAACAACTGCTCTGACATAGCAATGAAACATTATTTGAACAGGGTGTCCCATATGCCTCCAAGGGATTCAAGACGAATGATGAGAACTAGATTGATGCAGACCTGGATAGAACTCAGCTTCTCAAATGGGGCTGAATGGAACGTTTATTTCCATTCTTCCCATGAGTCAGTTTCCCTTTGTAGGGCCCATTTCCCACCCACTGGGCAGCAGAACATTCTGAAACTCTCCTTTGATTTTAGACACTTTCTTTTTCCCCATCACAAGATTCTGAATGCAATCTATAAGACTCCAGATCTGTTTTAAAGGTGGTCATGTCAAGGATGGTGTGGCAGTGAATTATATATCTGGCTGTGGAGCTGGACGTTGGGAGGCTGATTCCCCGTTGTGCCTCTTGGGAGAAGGTCCGGCATGGGTGGCCCTGGGCCAACTACATTTCCCCAGATGAGAAGGATTAACCATTCCCGAGTTCTCTATAAGGGTCACCAGGTGAGAAGAGGCCGAAGAAGGGGAGGGGCTGGGTATAAAAGGGGGGGCGCCCTGGGCCCAGCCCCCTCCCCATCTCGCGATGCCACGTTGGTCTCGCCTCATCCTCCGGGGGTGGACAATGCGGCCCCGGGCCGGACAAGCCGTTGCCGGGGCGACCTCTTGAGAGAAGGTCCGGCATGGGTGGCCCTGGGCCAACTACATTTCCCCAGATGAGAAGGATTAACCATTCCCGAGTTCTCTATAAGGGTCACCACAAGTTAGAATCGATTTGCCACTATACGGTTTGTATAGACCACACCTTGAGTATTGCGTACTCTTCTGGTCACCGCATCTCAAAAAAAGACATAGTGGAACTGGAATAGGTGCAGAAGAGAGCGACTAAAATGATTACTGGGCTGGGGGACCTCATTTATGAGGAAAGGCTGCAGCATTTGGGTCTCTTTAGTCTGGAAAAAAGGTGCCTGAGGGGGGAATATGATTGAGATGTACAAAATTATGCAGGGCATGAGTAAAGTGGAGAGAGGGATGCTCTTGTCCCTTTCCCAAAATACCAGAACTAGGGGACATCCACTCAAATTTAGGGTTGGGAGAGTGAGAACAGACAAAAGAAAATACTTCTTTAGCCAGCATGTTGTTAGGTCTGCTTTGATAAAAAATCTGAAATGAATGGATGCTTATGTGTATTGTGCCTTGCTCTATCCCTGTATCCTTTTTGTGGGGGCCTGGCTCCCGGATGATGCAATATGTGCCTGGCCTGCCTTTCTTAAGTGGTAATCATGGCTATGTGAACAGGGAACCTTCCAACAACCTGAACCATATGAATCCACCCAAGGAGAAGATGATCAAGGGCGTTGGCACCTAAACCCGTGCTTTGAACTGATCCCCTGAAACCATGACCGCATGGGTGCAGTCAGATGGGCCTTTAGCTTCCATTTTGGACTACTTGTGGCAAGGCCCAGTGCCAGCTATTTTCCAGGGGGTCAGATTACATACAGGAGATCATGAACCAGCCCAGCTTTCTTCCATGCCCAAGCTAGACTCTTTTTAGTCCAGCAGCATGGCTACTTTTTTTGGAGATGGGCTGGAGTGATTCCTATTATGCACAGAAAAAAAACTCCCTTTAAAGGGGATTGCTCCCATCAAAGTGACTCTTTCCTGCATGATCAGGCAGGATCCTTTATCGCCCTCCAACTGCAATAAGTGGGGCAAAAAGAGTGATTCAGAAAACGCACCAGAGTTTTGAAATATTAATTTTCACCCTATAACTCTATGAATCCTCCATGCTGGTAGAGGAGTTCTGTACGCAGTGTGGAGGGTGGGGCACAGGGGTGACTTGCCCCAGGCACAATATTTTAGGGGGCACAGTCTGACCTCCCCTTCTCTCGCCCACCCGCCCTGGGCAATGACAGGTGCCCTCCTGGGCATGTCTTGTCTGCTGCCAGCTTCCTCCTTTTCCTTCATCGCTGTCTCGGCCGTGGTTTAGGAACCCGTTGCCCAGGGGCACCATCTGGGGGAGCCAATGAGAGTGATGATGGTGGCAGAGGCCCTGGTGCCTACCCAGAGCGCCCCCTGCCCCAGGACTGGTTCTGAGCCAGTCTGAACCCAGTGCCCGACCCAGGACACCTCCCGGTTCTATTGAGTGTTTTCACTGGCCCTGGGGGAGCAGCTGATTTGCAGGTAAGGCAAGGAGGGGTCCGGCAGGTCCCAAATCAGAGGCTGGCCTGCAGAGAGCAGCTGCCCCCTGGTGCCAATTGGGGGGAGAATTTGCTGCTGCTTCACCCTTCTGTACCAGACCCCTTGCTCTGCCCTTCACCCGCCTGCCTCCAAAGCCTTCACCTTACACCCCCTGCCCGTGCGCCTTGTCCTAGGTGCTGGCAACCCACACCGCTGTTTGTAGGTGGTAGCCCTAAAAAGAGGAACTTGTCTGAGGTCTGCAATGCACATGATAAATGAAGCTCCTTGCATTTCAGCAGGAAGGTTTGTCCTGCAGATCAATTTTTAGAAACCCTCCTGGTATCTCTCCAGTGATCTCGCCGTCTCTGCCAGAGGTTGAGGAGGGAGAAGGACATTAATCCAGCCTGTCACCAGTTTGTAGCTTTTGCTGTCAGAGAAAAGAAGGATGCCCTGTCTCCTCTGTCACTTGAGAGGGAACTCCCAGCCGCAGCCGCGAGACAGTTCCTGAGAGATATAGAAGCAGGCTTTCGGCCAGACCTCATTCATTCTGTTATCTTGCTGCCGTGTCACATGCTATCAGCCCTTGGACTGCAATAAAGAAAATGAGGTTTGCATCAAGATTATCCACATGTGTGGGGTGACAAAAACACAACAGCTGCTAAAAGGCCTCCTTCTGCACCTCAGGCACCAAGCCTGGTGAATCGTCAAGTCTAACATCTTTGATAAATGCATATTTGTACTTAAAAGCAAGATCAGCAAATCCTGTATAGCAATACAGATTTAATTTGCACAATTTATTCAGGACACAGCATCCAGTTTTCCCTGTGGATGGGTTTTAGGTTGCGCTTTTGGGGTTGCAGCAGCAGAGAAAACCCTGGCCCCAGTGAGGCTGGGTTAATTTTTCAAGAGAGATAACCCAGCCCCTTGTCAGGTCCTAGGTTTTGATTAGATGGTTAGAAAAATCAGTTGCTTTCTCACCATTACAAAGACTCGCAGGATTGACTGGATTATTTATTACTGGCATTCATAAAATATTTAGGAAACAGATGCCTAGAAGTCATGCTGTAGAAAACAATACGAGACTATGTATACCTATGATGGCAAACCTTTTAGAGACCGAGTGCCCAAACTGGGATTCAAAACCCACTACTGTAATTATTTGCAAAGTGCCAATGCAGCCATTTAACCTGAGTACAGGTGGCTGTGAAGGGGCAACGCCGGGTGCCCACAGAAAGGGCTCCGAGTACCACCTTTGGCACCCGTGCCCTAGATTCGTCAACACTGGTCTATACCCAAAGCTGAAGAAACCACCATAAAAGGATTACAATATAAATGCAGAAACAATGTTTTAAAAAAGTCAACTTGATTTAAAATAACACACCATGCAACACACCATAAAAAATGCATCAGAACTACCAATGGCTAACAGGGATTACAAGAGCAAAAAAATGTAAGCACCCCCTGAGAGTCAAAAAGTGTTTAGCTTGGCAATGGAAGAAAACAGTGATAGAAACAGGCAAAATTTGCTCCAGACAACATACAAAAACTGAGGAGCAGGGAGACTAGCGTGAAGCCCTACTCCCCATTACCCATCTTCCAGGCTTTGGAATCAAGGGGTGCTCAGAAAGGAACCTCCATAGATGACCGTAAGGTAGGATTGGACCACATGCTGACTACCCCCATCAATTTTTGAAGATCCCCAGGCTTCCCTGCCTCAGCACTTCCCGTGTTTTAAAAAAAAAATTAAAATGCTTTGAAGAAAATTAGCTTGCCCAAGAATACACAGCCTGGCTTTTCTCCTGGACAGCACAGTGTGGAATCAAGCTCCCTAACCCTTCTGCTCCATCTCACTGTGTTATCCAGCTAGCTATATCCAGCTCTTAGGTGTATAGAGTTCACAGGCCGAAAAACGGAACTTGGAATTCAGCTTGGGGATGAACTGGGAGGCAGCACAAGCAAGGCAGGACAGATGGGATATATTAAAACCATATTGTTTCTGTAAAAATGACGGCCACCCTATTTTGTACCAGGTATAGATTCTTGTAGTGGTACTTCAGATGGGAGATTAGCAGAGCATGGGACACTGCAGTTAGGTTATCCACCTCCAGATAAGATCATGGTTGGGGCATTATTCCATAGAGATGACCTGAGCCTCTAATGCAGTGGTGTCTAAACTTCGGCCCTCCAGATGTTTTAGACCACAACTCCCACAGTCCTTTGTCACTGGCAATACAGGCTTAGAATTCTGGGAATTATGGTCCAAAACATCTGGAGGACCAAAGTTTGGACACCACTGCTCTAATGGCAGTGATGAAACCATCCAGCTGCACACCTGGTCCTTTTGGGATAGCGCAATATTTTCCAAAAATTAGCACCACCCACCCAAAGCAAGCAACATGCATGCTTCTGCCCTGTCTAGATTTTCTCTCAATTTGTTAACCATCCACCAAGTCTCTTCCCATAGCCAAGCACCCATTTCACATACCAACAACCTCCACCAGCTTTGGAGAGAAGGAAAACCAGAGGAGCACCCTCTGAGGACATTGGTTACAGAGAACCCCAAACCCTTGGATGAAGTCCCTCAGGGTGTTTGACTAGCACCAGAAAGAAGATGGGACTCAGTGGGAAAGCAAACCAAATATAACATGGGATTTGAGCAGTAGTACCAGCCTCTGAAGCTACCCAAGCATGAGAGGAAACTCTGCAAGGACGTTCTACCCAACTACTCCAGAAGGATTCTCAAGCTGAGGGTCATGAAAGCAGTGGAGAAGCCCACTGGAGCAGGTCATCTCAGGAAGTGACCAACGTGGTTTTACTGCCCAATCCAGGCCTTAGCCAAAAAACAAAAGGGGTTCAGAAGAACAGTCTTATCCGAGTGATCTTGGGCTGTAGTCTTGTGTTTGATCCCAAGGTTTCCCCCCGGAAAAAAATTGGCCTTGCTTTTGTAAATTGTGTCATCACTCAGGAGACTGTGATGGGATGAAAACGATGGGTGTTTGGAGGATAAGGCTATCCACAGAGAGTGGAGACTCGTCATGATGATCCTACAGGAGCTTCAGTAACAGAAGTGAGGCCATCTGCTCAGAAACATGAGTAGTCAGGTGCCATAGTGCTTGTGTCTGGCCCCTGGGCTCTCCGTGGGCACAGCCAGACACGAGCAAAATGACCACCCTCCATGGCCTACGATGTCTGGTTTTTAGTTTGGTTCACCAGGCTGCGTTATAATGCTCCCATCCCTGCAGGAGGGGAATGAGCAACAGAGGGGTCTGCTAGGCAGTCTTCTGAGCCTGGAGAGTACAAATGCTGTCATCCCCTGGGAGGATGCAACAGGCAGTCCAAAATGCTCCAGTTCTCAATGAAAAGGGGCATATCAACACATGGAGACACCTGTCTCAAAACAGGTGTGTGTGTGTGTGTGTGTGTGTGTGTGTGTGTGTGTGTGTGTGTGTGTGTGTGTGTGTGTGAGAGAGAGAGAGAGAGAGAGAGAGAGAGAGAGAGAGAGAGAGAGAGAGAGAGAGAGAGAGAGAGAGAGAGAGAGACTTCAGGAGATGTTCTCCTCTGGCCAAAGAATGAAAATAAAATTGTTCTTTTTCTTCTTCTTTTTTTGCCAGCACTTTCACTCACAAAATACACATGGTGTTCATGTTTGGCACTTGTGTGTTATGCAAATAATAATAATCTTGTACTTGGCATTAACAGCCTTGGCCAGTAGACTGTTTAGATTAGAAAATAAGAGCAATCAGTAATCACATTTTCCCTGGTGTGTTTCCCTACTCTGGCAGGCCTCCCTGGTGTGACTAATCATGCAACCGGTTGTGGGGCCAATCTCACAAGGAGGGTGAGACCAGGAAGCCTGCCAGAAGTGGGGGCACTTTCCTTAACACCTTTGTATGGCTGCAGAACACTGCAGGATATTCACCCTTGCATTTTCTGCAAGATATAAGATTTTTACACAACACGCAGGGGGCTTATAAAACAAAACAAAAATCCATTCACAGACATTTTTTGCTTCCTTCCAAAGGTCCTAAAATGTGAAAAATATACAAACCCCCCCGGCCCCAACAAAAACTTAAATGGCTATGAGTTCTTCTTCAGAAAACTGCACTGTCTGACACTGGGGAATAGCACAGTGGTGGCAAACCTTCAGCACTCCAGATGTTTTGGACCACAACTCCCCCAGTCCTTTGTCACTGACACTCTAGGCTCGGAATTTTATTTATATCTATTTATTTATTTATATAGCTTGTATGCCGCCCACTACCCAAAGGTCTCTGGGCGGCTCACAATCAAAATAGACAATTAAAACATCAAAATTACAATAAAATTAGAACAATAAAAACATTTTGGGAGTTGTGGTCCAAAACATCTAGAGTGCCAAGGGTTCATCACCACTGGACTAGGATAAAGGACAATTGGCTAGCTGCTAGAGCAATGCTGCAGGGTATCAGATTTGGAAGGCACATCTCTTCTCCCTTCTTGGATAAACTCACCTTAATGGGGTGAAGGAATCTGAATGTGTCAGAGAAGAGGAGAGCAATGCCACCAGGCGGCTAGACTCCCATTATGAGTCTAGATTCCTAGCCAAGACATAAAGGCCACAGCTGAGACACCAGACTAGGATGCATCCACTTTCTTCAGGAGTAACTGCCACATCAGTGGAAGAGAGTGGTTAGTTCCAATGCTGCTGGGGGCAGAGAAACGTCTGAAGGGAAGCTACTGGGTAGCAATGGTAGCTAAAGATGATGCTGGTGGAGGATCTTTCACAGACAACCACAACCACATTCAAGCCAACTTTTGCTAGCACTGCACAGATGGTGGCAACAGTGAATCATCGCTGAACATTTCCTCCATTGAAAATAGGAAGCAATGTTAAACTCCTGCTGAACTTTTCTTACTTTAAAAGCCCTGTGACACAACAGTTTAAAATGAAAGAAGAGATAGTGCTGGAATATGAGACACCCCCACCACCAGTTTGGTAAGCACTCAATGAAGTACTAGAGAAGAGCAAACGACAAATACAAATAGTGCTGTCTGTAATGACACAACTAGATTAAAGCCAAAAGAACGTCTAGTAGCTGACGTGCACAGAAATGAAATGAATGTCCTAACGCTGCACAATAGATGCAATTGGAACATGGGACATAAGGAGTATAAATCAAGTCAACTGGAAACTATAAAACAAGAAATGAAACATATAAACTTGATGTCAGAGAACTAATATGAACTGGAGCAGGATATTTTCAGCTGGACAATATTTAGTATATTTAATTATACATTTCTATACCGCCTGTCCTCAAGAAGAACTCCGGGTGGTGTACATCAGTATACAGAAAGAGTACAGCAACATATGCAAACTACCAATAAAATAATACTCTCAATAGAATAAACAAAACAAAACAAATGCAACTAAAATAAAACTACAACTACAAAGTGTTCTACTCTAGAAATGATACATTCAGAAGAAGTGGAGTGGCTCTAATACTGAGAGGCAAGATGTAGCACAGGCAGTTTTGGGCTATACTGGATATGGCAGAATATGAAATTATGTGAAAAAAATCTATCAATGCATTTTGTTTGTTTGTTTGTTTGTTTATTAGCTTTTTATACTGCCCCTCTAGCACAAACATAACCATCCTTTAAGTGTATGCTCCAACAATAGATGCTGAAGAAGATGAAATTGAAAGCTTTTATGCAAGCATCCATGCCTCTAAACAAGACATCTGTACAATCACAGGTGACTGGGAAGCAAAGGTAGGAAATAATGCAAAACTAAATGTTGGAGATTTTGATCAAGGGGACAGAAATGAACTGAAATGACTCATTAGGTTCTGTGAAGCTGACAATGTGTTTATTGGAAATAAATGTTTCAAACAAATGAATAGACGACTGTACATGTGGAGAACCCTAGATGGTCAACACAGAAATCGACTAGGTAACTGGAAGCAGGAGGTGAAGAAGCTGCATTCTCTCTGCCAAAACAAGACCAGGAGCAGATTATGGTATTATTCATCATGAACAGTTAATGGCAAATATAAGAGTAAAGCTGAAAAATAACTCAAGAAGAAGCATAATGCCAGAATATAATTTTAACATTTCTGATACATTTGAAACTCACATAAGGTACAGATGTGCATAACTCAGCTCAGTTGACCATGAATCAAAACTATGGATTAAAACTAGATATAACTTTAAGGAAGAATACAAAAAGACAATTCCTGTAGTAAAAAATAATAGGAAACCTAAATGAATGATATAAGAAACACCTGACGTTTTAAAAGACAGGTGAGAAGTAGAAGTTAAAGGTGAAAATAATAGGGTTGGAAGAACCCTGACTGTTGCTTTTCTATACCTGTGGCTTACAGTACATACAAAGAGAACTATAACAGTAGTCATGCAAAGAAATAGAGGAGAATAGCAAAAGAGGGGAAAAAACAAGAAATATATTACAGAAGATCCAAAAAATCAAAGGGAAATTGTCACTGGAGACCAAGAGCAAGGTCATCCATGATTTTGCATTTCAAACACCATATATGGGTGTGAAATCTGGATAGTTAAGTAAGCTGACAGGGAAAAAGTTAGATTCCTTTGAAATATGGTGCTGGATGAGAGCTGTGTAGATACTGTGTCCTGCCAGAAAGACAAAACAAGAGTGTCCTGCATCAAATCAAGTCTGAATTATCTCTGGAGGCAAAAAATGTCAAAGCTGAGGCTATCCTAATTTGGGCACTTCACAAGAAGGTAGTATTCCCCAGAAAATACAGTAACGCTGGGAAAGGTGGAAGGCAGCAGGAAAAGAGGAAGGCCAACTTTGAGAGGAGCTGACACCCTACAGGAAGCCACAGCTTTGGGACTGCAGGAGCCAAGCTGGGCTGTTGGTCACAGGACATTTTGGAGAGCATTCATGTGTAGGGTTGCCACTGCCAGCCATCAGAGGTGACTTGATGGCATACAAGAAGAAGAAGAAGAAGAAGAAGAAGAAGAAGAAGAAGAAGAAGAAGAAGAAGAACAACAACAACAACAACAAACAACAACAACAACAACAACAACAGGGCCTTCTCTGTGGCAGCCCCTTCCATATGGAACTCCATCACTAGCGAAGTGCGCTCTGCAGAGTCCCTGCAGGCCTTTCGAAAAACGTTAAAAACTTTTTTATTTCAAGAGGCCTTTGGCGAATCTTAATCGTTTTTTTTTCTCGCCATCGCTATTACTTTACTGATTGCTGACTACTGGTGTCTCCAATTTTAATTGTTAGGATTTACGTCTTTGGCGTGTTGGGATGCATTAGGAGGCACTAGGACTTTTATCCAATATTTGTCTTATACTGTCTTATTCTGATGTTGTTATTGGATTTTGTTGTACTTTTATTCTCTGTTTGTTGGCGCTCGGACGCTTTTGTTCGCCGCTTAGAGTCCTATTTTAGGAGATAAGCGGGATATAAATATAACAATAAATAAATAAATAAATAAATAAATAAATAAAAACAACAACAACAACAACAACAACAACAACAACAACAACAACAACAACAACAACAACACACCCCTTCACCAAGAGGTCAAAGGTTGGTTGGCAGCAAGGTCTGTCACGCTGAAGGAAGAAAAACCCTGTGGAAACAGAGCAACAGAGATGCCATTCTCTGCAGTGCCACCTAGTGGCTCTTGTGTGGGGGTACAGAAGATGATGCCACTTTACATTGTCCAACAAAAAACTGCAAGAGCGGGTCTGCAAATGGCCGTGTTTTAACACTCATTCCAAGAAGACTGTGATGTCTTTCATTTTGTATACCATAATAACGGTATAGTGTCTAGTAGCAAAACTAAACAAAAAGGGGGGCCCACGGGTGTTCGCTCTCTGCTTGCTCTGTAAAGCTCCTAATTACATCACCTCATCATAGGGCTGCCATTTCCTTTTCCCTTTGGTTTCTAGGCCAAAATGTGAGGCCAGGTTCATGAGGACGGGCCGTGGGTGTGGTAGATCCAAAGCCTCCTCAGTCCATCCCTTGTTCCATTTCTACAAAACGTTATTTTTGACTTCCCCTCCATGGATTGAAGTATGGACCATGGCCCAGATCCCTTCTTTGAGAGACTTTTCAAGGACAAATGGCCCTCTTCAAAGCTGAAATTTAGTCTCCGTACTTGGAGAAGATCTTAAAAATCGTATGCTGTAATCCCCTAGGAAGACCTCCTGGAGATGGGGACTGGGGAGGATTGGAACAGTGGCGAAAGACAGTGCCCTAAATCTATATAAATGTGCATGTGACAATAAAATAACACTTTTATATAACATGCAGAGTAGACCAAGATATAAAAACCTGCATTAAACATTATCTCCCCTAAATGAGAGGAAAGTAGGAATGTCTTTTCTACCCCTTTAATTGAAACACCTGAATTCAAAGTAGCAAATATTTTGTTTTTTAAAAATTGGCTCCCTAGTTAATGGGTGGATGGGGGGGACATGGTTCTTTTATTTATTTATTTATTTATTTTAGAATATTTTTACCCCACCTTTCTACTTGGAAAAGGACCCAAGGCGGCTTACAGTAATGAGGGATAATATACAGTCCAGCAAGGCTTTAATCCATTGGTGCAATTGATCAATTGGATCCGTGCCCTCCCTGCACACCCAACACATCTATTATGCATCCACTCTTCTCATGAGGCGGGGAGCAAGGGCAGTCCACGAAACGGATAAATCACGGTGGGAATCGAGGGGTGCAGTCAAGTGGCATTTCTAAACAGAACTCGAAAACTTGAGAAGTAATTTAAGGGAGCCACATTAAATACTCCCATGTTTAATGGGACCCATGTGTCCTAGGCAGAGAAGGAAAGCGGTAGAAATGTAGCAGAGGAAATCACGGAGACAATATGTCTGTGAGACTTGTTCTAATTAGGGGCCACAGGGCTGGCAAGTATCATTCGTTATAATTGCAGTTAAAAATCTTTTAGCACAGCAGAGACACCTCATTGCCGCTGTACAAAAAACAAAAGACACCCAGCCGTAAACCAAATTAAGGCCCATTGAAGGGAGGTTACTTTCAGCCATTTGGGAACATTTAAAGCAACACATCCCGTCAAGGCCTGGGTCTCCTTTATTTACCATCAAGTTGTACTCCGGCTAGCAGATGTGTGCAAATGCTGAGCTCTGTGTGTGTGTGTGTGTGTGTGTGTGTGTGTGTGTGTGTGTGTGTGTGTGTGTGTGTGTGTGTGTGTGTGTGTGTGTGCGCGCGCGCACGCGCGCATGCCGCACGAGCGGCTCCTATGCTGGAAGAGAGGGAGTAGCTCCCTGACTCCAAGGAGTCTGATGCTTAACTCAGCAGAGCTGTCTCGGTGCCTTTTAGCAGGGGTGGGAATAAAAGGAGTTCAAAGCTAGGATCAAAACAATCTGCACATCAGAGCCCATGAATAGCTGAACGGCACCCAAATAGCACCAGGCACTTCTTGGTTTCTGCTTTGAAACAAGAGCACAGAGGATGACTGGGAAGCGGGGGGGGGGGGGAGGAGGAATGGTTTTGGCACATGGAACGCCCCCCCCCCCCAGCACGGTCCTATTTTAAAAGCTAAAGAGCATGAACAAAATCAGCCCTCGTGGTTCATAATATCACACAGTGAATTGACTAGAACAGGGGTCCTCAAAGTTTTCAACCAGCGGGCCGGTCCACCACCACCCAGACACCACTGGGGGCCGGATCCCAGTCCAAAAGCAGCTGCGGAGGCTGGCTTGCTCACAAAATAGGGGGTAGGTGAGGGGGTTGCAATTGGTCCCAGGGGGCGGATTCAGGACCTTGGGGGGCCGCATCCGGCCCTGGGGCCTTAGGTTGAGGACCCCTGGACTAGAAAGACAAAGCGGGGGAGTTGCAGATGATGATGATGATGATGATGATGATGATGATGATGATGATGATGATGATGATGATGATGATAGGCATCAAAGACAACCTGTGTAGCCTAGCCTGGATTCAAAATCTTGCTCTCTCGTGGAATCTGGTGGGGGTGGGGGGATGGCATGTGAATCCATTCCTTGAACATCTCTTGACTCCTCAAAAACTCTATTAGGGGTGCCAATACATTAGAAGTGCCAGGGCAGCACACAACAGCAGCATTGTTAAAAAATGTTGTCGCAAATTAACTCAGGAATTCTCCCCCAAATTTTGCTTTTTAGGATTGCCTTATGAATGGATTTATTTATTTATTTATTTATTTATTACCATAATATTGGTATTTACCATTATTATTATTATTATTATTATTATTATTATTATTATTATTATTATTATTATTATTATTATTATTATTATTATTATTATTTTGCAAGCATGAAGCCAAGACAGCAGCTTCTCTAGCTCCATCTGTTTAAGTGTTGGTCGTGGCTGAGGTAAAATGTGAACAAAAGTCAATTCTGCAGCTCACGTTGGTGTGGCACTCCCCCCCCCCCGCTGAAGCTGACTGGTCAGTGGCCTTGGAGACATCCAAATCTTCCCTTCAGAAATACCTCTGAGGCTCATGGGTGGTCGAGCTCAGTTCTCCTGTGGTACTGAAAGCAAATTCCTGGGCATAGCCTTAAAGAAGCGAGTGCCTCTAAGTGTGTGCCGTTTGTACCTGGCTCCAACAGGTGGATCTTGGTATTCTTGTCAGTGATGGTTGGTGTCTTTCTTGGTTAGTGGGGCAGAAGGCCCTGTAGCCAATAGTAGGCAAAACAAAAGAAGAACAGGCAGCTCCCAACTGCCAATGCCTGGGTGAGAGTTCACCAGGAGGGAACACAGGTAGGATCCTTCCTCTGTTAGTGAGGTTAGGCAGCTGAACATTGCCTACAAAGTAGAGCAATGCAGCCTTTGTCCAAATAGGCCAGCTTCCCCATCTCTCTCTCTCTCTCTCTCTCTCTCTCTCTCTCTCTCTCTCTCTCTCTCTCTCTCTCTTTTAAAGGAAGCCCATACAAAGTAGATCTAAGAAAGCTGAATTCTGCTCAGCAACCCCCCTCCGCTGATTGTGTGATGGGAAAACACACGTGTAAGAGAGGCTGCGAGACCAGGTGTGTTAATGGCATGGGCATGTATGGTTCCCTGTTTATCTACCTCCAGATGCAGTGATGGGAGACATTCTTTGTGTGTGTGCCATTTGGAGGCTCGTTGAGTATGTACAATGAGTCATGTGGTGGTGGATGAGACAACCCAGAGGTGCAAGTGAAGCTCAGGCGTCTTCAGAGAGGTCGGTCCTGGATTTCCCTCTGGCCTCTAGTCTGGATGGCATGTCTGCTTTCTTCCCATGTTGTGCAATTCAAATCCAGGGTGGCCCTTAAAAGATGATGCATTAACTTAGTGACTTGGCTGCAACCCATATCTTTCAGATATCCCAGTGTAACGTCTGTTCTTTTAATAAACACTTATGTGCTTTAGCTCCCGAATCATCTTTCGCTAAACTAAACAAACCCTTCAGTCATTTCTCATAAGGAAGACAAGGGAAAGGAGAGCCTGATAACACAGAGTCATTCCCTTGCTGCAGGCTGCCTCTTCTCCGCCTCAGTTAGAGATGGGGATGAAATTTCTTTCTGTTTAGTGCCCCCCCCCAAGGTAACTGATATATATTTCACACATAGGGTCTGGAATTCTGAGGTTGATGATGATGATGGTGATGGAGCCCAAACCCCTTCTAGTCTTACCTGGAGATGCCAGGGAAGGAACCTTTCTGATTGGTCCTCTGCCATCAAGCTGCCATCAAGATGTGGTCAAAGCCAGTGGTGAGGGGGCCCAGAGCCAAAGTGGCCAAGCTTCTCCAGACACGGAGCAAGGCTGTCTTGTTTTGACATCCTCTTTGCCCAGGGCTGTGGAAGCGGGTAGTGGGGATTCTTATGATGGTGTAGTGGTCACTATAATTTGGTTCTGACTTGACAGACAGACAGACAGACAGACAGACAGACAGACAGACACACAGACACACACACACACACAGAGGAATGGTGAAGAAATAGGCTGCTCAGGGGGCTGCAGCTGGTCACTTGCCCCGGGGGCTTTTGGAATGGGGTCTGTGATCCAGCAACAGATAGCCTGACGCTGTGCTAGAAATAAAGATACAGAGGGTGTGACAAGGCAGCCAAATTGTTCAAGGTTGGATCAGGCTAACCAGGATCACTTTTATGGGGTGGTATGACATTGGGGGGCAATCCTTACATTCATATGCAAGGATCTGGTAATTTGAGGCTTGAAATTACACAAAAGCTGGTTGGACCATTCCGCCCTTTAAAGGAAAAGGGAATTCCCCTTCCCAAATGTACCCCTCTGAGTCCCGTACCATCTCCCCATCCAGATATATACTGGCTTGGACAATGAGAATTGTTGTGTGAAACATTTATTCATTTATTTATTTATTTAGAATATTTTTTTTACCCCGCCTTCCTCCTTGGAAAAGGACCCAAGGTGGGTTGCAATCTGGAGAGCATCCAGACAGCAAATGTCTGGAAAGATGACCCAAAGCTAGTACCAACAACTCAAACAGACATCTATAGAAACCAAGAAGAGGGAGCTGATCATAAGGGTCTTGCAACTGTGAAACAGTTCTGTGATTCCTTCCCATAGGAGCTTTCAAGAGAAGGGAAGCTGTTAGGATATCTTGTCTCAAGGAGGAGAGGGGACAGATTGGCGGATCATTTTTGACCCTCCCATCATTAACAATTTTGAATCATACCATGCCTTAGGGCAGGGGTGTCCAAACTTTTTGCAAGGAGGGCCAGATTTGGTGAGGTGAAAATGTGTGGTGGCCGACCATTCAGCCGCATTTGGCCCCTGGGCCAGACTTTGGGCAAACGTCTAGGATATGCAAGGAGGCGGGGAGGATGCTGCAGCAATGGAGCCAGGGGCCGGTAGGCTGGGCGGGTGGCTGGGGGGGGGGGGTGGACAGAGGCAGGGAGGGCAGGCAAACTGTAAATCTGCAAGTTGACGTCTCCATCCAGTATGGGGAGGAGCCAGCTGGCGGGGATGCATGACAGGCTGAGCCAGTGGGGAGAAGAAGCCGCGAGCTGCTCAAAATTTGAAAACGGGCTGCATTTGGCCCCTGGGCCCGACTTTGGACATGCCTGCCTTGGGTGATTCCTATCTGTACTCAGGATAGATGTGTCCTCAAGATAGATGTGTGAGACAAGACTCATGCAAGACCATGAACAACTACTGCATGCAGGAACAAGATGGAGATTCTGTAATGATGGTTCTGTATAAAAAGATCTACCTGCTAAATCATGCCCGTGTTATCTAAGAAAATACAGCACCCCCTATTTAAGGGGTTGTGCAGCTACATGTTTCTGGGGGGGGGGGAATGATGCCATCTGTTCTCGTATTTCGGCGACTGTCCTGTCAGAGCAATCCCAAGTCCTATTATGTACCTATGGTATGGAATGTGTGTGGCCTGAAGTCAGTTATGACTTATGGTGACCCTTTCCCAAGATTTCCTAGCTACTGAGTACTCAGAAGTGGTTTACCATTTTCCTACTTCTAGGGCCATCCTGGGGCTATGCAGCCCATCCAAGGGCACACACAGTGTGGAGGCACAGTGGGGGGATTGAACCCCCCCCCAACCTGTGTGGCTCTGCAGCCAGATGCCTAGCTCACTAGCATGCCTGTTACAGGCACTCATCATAACCAGAAGGAACAGACACTGCCCTCGATCTTAGCCAAAGAGCTCAGAGAACCAAAAAAAAAAATGCCCTAAATTTTCATGAGTCATCGTGGGCTTATTGTAAAGGTTGCTTCCTATGCAATTAGAACACAGACCTCTGTCTCCCTCTGTCTCCCTCTCTCTCTCTCACACACACACACACAATGTAAGCAGCTTTCTTTTGAGAATGAAAGTCCACTAGAGGGCATGGTACACCCTCCAAAGCCCCCATTCCCTTGCCATGCTTTTGGAGATCACCCAAAAAATTAATGCACTTAATAGATTTAGACTAGATTTGGAAGAATCTACTGAAAAGGGAATAAGGCAGGCAGACTGTTTTATTAGGGAAAGGCTGTGCTGAAACAAAGTTATCTAAACCATGCTTGTTATTTATCAGAGGAGGTCCAGAGGGGTTATTTTTTTGGTGATGGTGGTGGTGGTGGGAGGTTTTGCTAGGGATGCTGCACTCTCACCCTAATTTTATTCTTGCACATGTATTTATTTATTTATTTGTAGCATTTCTATACCGCGCCATCTTCCAAGTCGGAATTCTGGGCAGTTAACATGTAGGATCTGGCCTTCAACCCAGCCCTGGAAACCCCTGATACTGAATCAAGTGCCACATGTTAATCTGTTACAAGTCAGCTGTAGAGCTCTGTGGAATCATGGTGGAGAATTACTTCCCAAATTGCTACTACTGATACTCACCTTTGTTGAATTCTGTCTGCTGCAACTGCTTCCCATCTACCCCTGCTCTAGTGCCAATCTGTAGATTATTACGTCGCTTCCACCCATCTGTATGAGGCACATGGATGATCCCATCTAACCAAGTATATAGAGAATAGGAAAGATGTCACAATGTGATGTCACTGAGAGTAGCAAAGCCAACTTAGAATGAAGGCAGCATGCACAGCTAATCAGAATGAAGCCAAGCATGCAGGGAGTTTCACAATGCTATGTGGCCAATCAGACCATCTCACTTGAGGGAAAACCAAGTCCATTCAGAACGAAGCCAGGGCTTCTTCAATAAGAGAACAGTTCTGCGTATTTTTGGAGCATCTTCCTCATCAGTCTCCTTTTGACACAGTGAAAAGTATGGTCCTGGACAGTTTGACATATATGTTATTTCAACATGGTATTGATCATGCAGGCCTGTTTTAGGACCTTGGCTTGTTTGATTTTTTTTTTAAATGGCACATCAGTGATGTGCCTACAGTGTTTGTGTGCATATAGCAATTAAGCAACAAAAGAACAGGCATGAAAGAAGCAGTGAAGAATTAATAGCTTTTACATACCAATGCTTTTTAGAGAGATGTAGTCTTGGAACAAACAATCAGATACTGAACCCAGACTATTTTGAGGACCATCTTGCCCGGTGCAGATTGCTATGTAAATTCCAACCTAGCTTTTTATTTTTTATTTTTTTTTTTTTTTTCTTTGGAAACAGATATTTTGAAGGGTGCCAGTGGTTATTTGCTGAACAATTTGGGGGCCCTCAGCACAGGGAGAACTTGGTGCCAAAACCGAACATGACACACACACACAAATCGACTTTAGCCAGTTAGGAAGAACAGATTTGTGGATTCCTCATCCTCTGCCTTCCAGTTAACAATGGCCAGCTGGAAACAAAACCCCATTGCTCAATCGCCTTTTTCACACCAAACACTGAGGTGCGTCCTGGCACCACTCCCTGGAAAGAGGCCAAGGTCTCTTCTGACATGCCCTTGTCCTTCGCTTGTGCGCTGGCGATGGTGTGAAAATTACGCCACTGAGCTGCTAAGCCATCAGAAAGCTGTTCAAACTGCTCCATGGAGAGGAGCCCAGCAGAGCTGCTGAAAACCCTCATTCTGTAGGAATTTCAACCCCCTTCTTTAAAAAAAACGAGAGCGAGAGAAAGCGAGAGAGCTCAAGCTATGTATGTACTTGTGAGCCAAGGCTGAAAGCGCCAGGAAGACTGAGGGAGCGGAAAAATAACCTCCTTGAACAGGCCTTTGCGTATTCTTCTCTCCAGTCATCCAGCAGAACGGACAAAGGGACTGGCCTTAGGCAACCTGCCACGGTTGCTGAGGCATGCCAATTTGCTTTATTTTTCATTTTATTCCAACCCCCACCCCACCCCCAGGATGCCTCTTGTTCCAAAACACCAAAGTCGCCCAGAGCATACCGGCTCTTCTTTATAACCACACCTCGTGCTGTTATAGAATGACTGGACACATAGTATTTCAACCCATCACTTCCCGAGCAGCCCCATCACTTGTCCTACTTCAGAGCAGCAGGTCCAATTCCCAATGCCGGCATTTTCAGTGCGTGAAGAGAGATGTCTCTACTTCAGACAGTTACAGTCCCTCTCATCGCGGTTCACAGTCCCGCTTGGGACCGGTCCACATCCATTGCAACAGTTTGTCCATATATTACTCTAGTTTGCAATGCCTGTCTCGGTTCCTGTTTCACTCTCATTCTCCATCTAGCGGCAGGAGTGTGAAGTCGCATTCTCCAGTACAATCCCAATGTGGCACGTGACCACGAACGACGTTATCACGAAACGAACGTAATCTCAGAATGATGAGGGACGTGAAGTAACCATCCAAGCTAGTCTCCTGCCCTCCGTACCACTGTACATGCCGGAGTCTGGCATGTAAGAGGAACATTCAAAAGCCAACCAGTCTGGTCCTCGTTTGGACATTGAATGGGCATTAAAATATGCTGGGCCAGCTTGCTTCACTTGCCAACGCCTTGCCTGTGAAGACTTTGTAGCTCCATAGCTGCCCTTAGCATACATGACTTCGATTCATTTCAGAAACAAAACATGATCCGAGTTGACCACTACACCAGGAGGTATCTGGGATCTCTAGGTCAGGTGAGGAAAGCAATCTGCCTGGAACCCCCAGGAACCATTGCTGCCAGGGCAAAACCTGGCTGCGACAGGTCAGATGGACCCATGGTCTCACACAGGGTAAGACTTTTTTTGGCAGAATTTTGCACTTCTCTTACATTTCTCTTTCACTACACAGTAGAGGTACAGAGATCCCCAGAGAAGGATGGCTACAGGTTCCCCAGACTCCACCCTTTTCTCATAAACTGGCACTTACAGTCTCAGTAACCCACTCTAAGATATTTGTGCTAGAAAGTTAATTGTTGTACAGTTGGTTGAAATTATATACTTGTATATAGTGTTTTCTTTACTGCACACATACCAGCAACCATCCAAACAGATCACCACCAAAAATACTGCCATCAACCTGATGAAAGAGAAGGACAGAACACTCAGCAGGGAGGCAGTGCTCATTCTGAATTTCAAAAGCTAGGAGAAATGATTTGTTCGTGCCAGATAGCTAAACAATCTCCTCAGCCCAGAAAAAGTCCCCCCAGTTCCTCAAATGGCAGACAGCATACAAGGTTGTAAATAAAACTCCAACAATTTTCTACATGCCTGTGTATTTGTGCTCGAAATATATTTTTCTGTGTAAAAGACTATATTTTTTTTCCTAAAATTGTTAGACTAAAAATTGAGGGCCATCTTATACATGGCAGTAAGCCAAGGAGAGAACTGCACAGTTAGAAAAATGGTAATTTTGGGTTGGAAAAGTGGTGATGGGGGATCTTATAGATGGAAAAATACAGTATTTGACTATTGTTTGTGTTCTGTCTTTTTCTGTCCTGGTGGGTGGTTATCACTCCTATTTCAGCATGTTTTCAGAGACTCCAGAATGACACACTTTCAGGGTATTAGTGACTAAGTGGAATGAGCAAGTTACTCATGAGGCATGGGATTTATTGCCCCACCAAAGAAGTTGTGAAACAGCAGCTTCAGAAAATAACATTTCTATAGCTTCTATAGTTTTATTTTACTCCCCAAATGCTGTGACAATCTGACTTCCCAGTTGCTCTTGTTTTGCTGCAAAATAGATAATCTTGGGTGGTATATTCCAATAAAACAAGCAAGCAAAGACTGAATCCCCAAATATTCTACTGAGTAAAGCATTTGATAGTGGGCTATATTCATCAGCAGTCAAAGCTGAAGGGTGTTCAGCACAGCACCTATGTCATAAAACGGATGGATGGATGGATGGATGGATGGATGGATGGATGGATGGATGGATGGATAGAGAGAAATGCCTACACTAGCCCAACTGGAAATCCAACAGGATGAGAGAGAAGTGCTTTCCCCACATTCAACTGGCCTCTTTAAGAGTGCATACCTTTCATAGCTCTTGTTTTGCTGCAAAATAGATAATCTCGGGTGGTATTTTCCAATAAAACAAGTAAGCAAACACTGAATCCCCAACTAATATACTGAGTAAGGCATTTGATAGTGGGCTATATTCATCAGCAGTCAAAGCTGAAGGATGTACAGCACAGCACCTATGTCATAAAACGGATGGATGGATGAATAAGGAGAAACACCTACACTAGACTAACTGGAAATCCAGGAGGAAGACAGAGAAGTGCCTCCCCCACATTCAAATGGCCCCTTTAAGAGTGCATACCTTTCATGTTATAGCGGACAACGCTAAACTGGGCTGAGTCAAAGGGGGACCAGATTAGATTGAAAGAGAGCGCTAGTTAATTTTCAGAGGAATCATGTTGCAGCAGGAAATGGGAAAGACACCTCTTTGCCTATGACTGGAAGAGACAACCAGGAGCTTAATCAAGGTTAGGCAATCTGGTGTATTTCTTATGCTTTGGATTATGACTGCCATTATCTCTGACTATTGACCATAGTGAGTGCATCTCATGGGAACTGTAGTTTGATGTATCTGGAGCCCACTAGCTTGTCTACCGATGGATGGGGGGCATAGAACATCAGAGTTAAGGCACCTTCCTGTGTGTTCCCCATAAAAATTTGGCTTTAGAGGTGAGTTAAAAACATATACATACATATATATATGAGCCTCGTGGCGCAGTGGTTAAATGCCTGTACTGCAGGTAAAACTGTGCTCACGACCTGGGTTCAATCCCCGGTAGCAGGCTCAAGGTTCACTCAGCCTTCCATCCTTCCGAGGTCGGTAAAATGAGTACCCAGCTTGCTGGGGGGGCAATGTGTAGCCTGCACACTGTAATCAAAATTGTAAACCGCCCAGAGACTACTTGTAGTGGTATGGGGCGGTATATAAGCAGAACACTTTGCTTTTATATGTATGCTATACATACATACAGCTATAGATACATACAGCATACAGTTCAGTGACTCCAGCATGAGATGATAAGGTGAACATATTGGTCCTTGAATAAGAAGCTTCAGTGGATCAACGGACTGGGATGGTAGTTTTGAATATCTCAATTAAATTTTGTCAGATTAAATCACTGTATAAAGATTCACCAGAATGGATGGAATTGGAATTTACCCATTAGCGAAAAGAATGGAACTAAATTTCAGCCTGAGGGATTTTAAAAATTATTGCTAAATTAACTCAAGTTATTATTATTCAACTGCACTGAAAGGAAATACACAACTCACCAAGTAGAACACCTTCACAGAGCGAGTAGGACAACTGGGATATTGTGGGTTCTTAGTGTACATTGGATTATACCAAGTACACAAAACAACAACAACAATTCAGTTCTTTTAATCTCTGAGTAGATGTCTGGAGGAGCACAATTACTTCTATGGCTCATTTGAATAATTCCCACATACAGTATCTTCCAGATGTTGGCCACATGGCCCATCTTATTAAGGGCTGGGGGAGAGGTTAGTGGTTTTTGCTTGGATATCAATATCTAACTTCAACACAGATGTTTGCGGTTGTACAGAAAAAATTAAGCAGCCCAATTCCTCCCCCCCTATATAAAATATTATTTATGTTCAAGGATCTGAAAATTCAGGCCTATGCAAAAATACGTTGACATTAAGAACAGATCCAGATTGGCAATCAGGAACAGTTTGCCATGGGAGGGAATGAGAAATCCTGATGCAAATATCTCATGAGAAGAAGGCCTGTTTTGATATACAGTACTTGGTGCCTGCCATTCCACCATATTCCAGCTGCAGGCCTGCAACAGCACAGCTGCCAGGAAAATCCAAGCTCCTCCTTGTCATGTCGGGACTCAAGAGATAACCCAAGGGCAATTTTACGTGATTCAACCCAGAGATAACTGTATCAGCAAAAATCGGCAAAAATAGCAATCCCCAGAGGGCTGCACATTTAAAAACAAAAACCAAAGATGCTTTAAAAATTTATTTTAAGAAATTCTAAAGCCCAAGGACTGACTTGGATGGAGGATCTTTTCTAGTCCATGGCAGTGACACTGAAGCTAACTCTTGTAAGTTCTCTGCAGAAGATGACCATGGTAAACCACTTCTAACAACCTGGTAGGTACCTTAAAAACCCTTGAAGAGAAACCAAATCTATAGCTATGGCTACTATTACTGCAAACAAACAAACCCCACGCTCTACTAAACACCACAGATATAGTAGCCAAGAATTGCCTATGTGAACCATATGAATTCATTCAGGGGACCATTATGTTCCTTTCCAAAAGAAGAACTCAAGCATTAGATGTAGCAAAAAAGTCAACTGGAAACCTGCAAAGAGACATTAGTGGGGGGAAATGAATCAATGTACTTGGCTCCTTCTGAAAAGCTACCCTCTATTCTGGGCTGGCCTTGTCAACGACATCTTGATCCCTGAGGTTTTAGGGACAAAGCATGAAACCAAGGATGGGATAGATAGTTGTCATGCTGCTAAGGTCTGTCCTTCAGCAGCAATTCCAAATGGGCGTGTCAGACAGTCCAAAAATACAGAGACCCTACGATTACTTTAAAGGCCAAGTTGTGGATTCCAACACGGCCGCTGTAGTGAGAGAGCATGGCAGGAAGATGTTTTTGAGCAGCAAATCTCAAAGGCTATCTGGGTTGGCAGTTTTCAGATCCCAAAGCTAAGACCTGGAAAATGCACCCAACACCTGAGTTTTAAAACCAAACCCTGAGCTTTAGCAACCCTGTTTCCTGCAAGGAAAGAAAAGTGTCTTCCACGTCTCATCAATGTGTTGGCCAATTCCAAAACTATGACAGACCAACAATTGAGTGTAAAGCCCTAGTCATGTTCAGAGGGGTTTCCTTTCTGTTTTTCCCACTGCTCTCTCTCCCTACTCTACCACAACCTGTTAAATAACAAATAATTGGTGCAACAGGAACATAGTCTGGGTGTCAAAAGATAACCAGGTAACTATCTGGAACGACCTGTCCAGGTGCAGGGTCCTGGCACCAGGTGGAACAGACAGAACAGCCGACAAAGCCTTGAGTGTGGGCAGGACACAGCTTTAGTTGTCTGATGTTAAAGCCACAACATTACGTTGGTTTCCACTAGTCATTAAGGAAGTGGGGGCGTATTCTTCATAACATGGACATGTTAATACACCAACAACAACAACTTCTCCAAAACCATTCTTAGAGAAGGAAGAAGCACCACCAGCTTTTGAAGCTAAAATGGCAACACTTAATGGAGTTCTGCTTTCCTAATCTTCTGTTATATAAAGTTCCTTCCATGAGTCACCAATCAAAGGACTTAAAAAGAAAAAAAGCTGTGGTCGGGAACCCCATGCCTAGAATCAAACGTGGTCCTCCTGAGATACCAATCAAGCTCTGGGGGATTCCTTAGAGAGGACCAGCCCTGCCTTTCTCTGGCTGGCCGAACAAGCAGCCCTTTCCTCCACCCCCACGTAGTGATAAGCCCATGGCACAAAGATGAGCTCAGATGAGATGGACACGAAGACACAAATAGAGATGGGCACGAAATGACCATTTTTTCGTTACCGTTCTCCGTTATTCGTTCCGTTACGTAACAGTACGAATAACGACCGAGGCGATGGGGCAGGCTCAAACCGAACAGAACCAAGAAAATTTTCTTCATTTCTGTTCGTTTATGTTATTGCCGTCGTGCCACTCGCGCGATGAATAATGGAGCAGCGGAGGGCAGCGAGATGGGGCTGGGATCCCGCCTCCGCACGCGGAGGCGGGATCCCAGCCCCCTGTCCAGCCATCTCTGATGGGTGAATTGGTCATTCAACAAGCGGAGGGTGGCGAGAGGGGGCTGGGCCTGGCAGAGCCTCTTTGCCCCCTCCCCGCCGGAGCCGACGATGCGAGACTTTGCCGATCTGCAAGAAGAGGCGGGATCCGAGCCCTTACAGTGGCAACGGTGCAGCCGGCTCGGAAGCTGGAGCAGAGGGCATCGTTGGAGCACAGGGGGAGTGCAGCAGCACCCTCCCACAGGTTTCCTGGGTCTAGGCCCGGGGGGGGGGGGGTGCGGGGCAGCGGTCTGCTGGGTCGGCGGATCGGTCCTTGGGGAGGGGGCCCAAGGGAGGGCAGCACTCGGCGACGCTCCGGGGGTGGCAGCCTGTTGGGGGTGGTGACCAGAGCAGCGCTCGGCTCTGGGAGGACTCCCTGTGGCCACGGGATTGCTCTCCTGCTGGCAGGCTTGCCACCAGCTCCAGCGGCGCCCGGTCCCGGGAGGGCTCCCCATGGCTGCGGGACAGCTCTCCCAGGAGGCTTGCCCTGGCCACAGGAACACTCTCCCGGCCTGCATGCCGCCAGCTCCGGTGGCGCCCTGCCCTGGGAAGGCTCCCTGCGGCTGCAGCTTGCCGCACCCGAAAAACGACGAGACGGAAAAACGGAAACGGAACGAAGCGGATCCCAGGGCCCAAATAACGACCACGAAATGCCATTTTGGCGTTTCGTGCCCATCTCTAGACACAACTGTTTCCAGTTCCACGTTGCAGCAGAGCCTTCGCTCTTGGGTTCTCTGAAGTGGCAGTGTCTTGTCCTGGGATGCTCAGGCGCAGTGGGTTTTCTTGTTTTGCCAACCAGAAGCGGCTGCTAAAACTCTGTGAAGATATATGAAGTGCTACACTTCACAAAAGGGCCAGGGCTGGCCCTGGGTAAAGGAATATTAAGATAGGGTGCTATCTCTCCAGCAGTTTGATCCGGTTTTTACTTACAATTAATCCGGCTCAAAAATATGTGTCCCCACCACCACCATCGAGTTTTTTTTTTTAAAAAAAAAAAAAACTGGTAACACACCTTTAAGCAGGTTGAACAGAGCTTTCCATGGCCTAGGGGTGATGTTGGGTATTTTTAAAACAGGTTATAAATGCCTGTTTTCCAACCTCACATAGGTATGTGGAGATGCTGATTATCTGGGTCCCCCCCCTCTTTTGCCCTATTAGCTGATGCTATCTTGTTGTTTTTAAGTTTAAAAATACTAATTTGGCTTTCCGTTTCATTTTTTTTTTTTTAAAAAATTGCCAGCCCCAAGACCACACTACAGATGATAGGCGCTTGGGGCTCTGCCAAAAAAAATAAAAATAAAAAAATAAAAATAAAAATAAAAAAAATTAAAACTCGCTCAGTTCCCCTCACCCCATCAGGTGGGGGGAAAGGAGAAATTTTTAAACTTTTTTTTTTTGCCAGCCCCAAGATTGCACTACAGCTGACCAGCGCTTGGGGCTCAGCAAAAAAGGCAACACAGCTTAGGAAATATTCTTTAAAATGCGGTTTTAGGACGTGGGCACATTAAGATTCGTTTACTATTACCACGCCCATGAGGACGCTGTAACCGAATCTTCAATCACGTGACAACTTGAGAGTAAAAACACATACATATTAAAAAAACCATATCTTTCGCCAGTATGATAGCGCCCTCAGAGGGGATTAATTCTGCTACTGTTATTAGATCTAAACATATCAGAAGGATATGGAAATCTTGTCCTGTCCACATCAGTGATAAGAATCCTGACACCATTCTCATTGAGGAAGAAAAGCTTAGAGAGAGAGCATAAACCTCATTTTACCGGAATCTGGGAGGTGGTGGCAGCTTGATGAATTTTCATCACAAGGAAGAAGAGAAGGGATTCCTCCAAAGCCTTGCAGGGTGGCTGGGTGGGATGTGCTTTGAACTGTGCCCTGGCACGACAATGGTTGCCTGATTCAATTCTTTTGTAGTTTTGCACAACTTTCTCTGAACTGCAATGATTGTCTAGAAGTATAAGAGAATTTGACACATTGGGTGCCATCAAAATGCTACACACTGGTCACACACATACTTTCTATGGCAGAGAATAAACTATTTAGGAATTAAAATAACCAATCATTTTAGAACACATCTCAGTGTGTTGAGCCATCAATATTCTGAACCCGGGCATTTCAGTTTTTGCTAACATTGCTCTCTGTGGGAGAATTTGACAGTGGGATATACTGGATACTGGGGCAAATTTATCACGGAATGTCAAAAAAATCAGGAGACTTCAGAGTATACAGCCTACAACACACATACACATGCACAAACACACACAGAGAGAGGGAGAGAGGGAGAGAGGGAGAGAGGGAGGAGATCCAAGTCAGAAAAGGCCTTACACTTTTGAATGCTTGTGCTGGGGTGTTCATTGCCTGTTTTGACATGAGAAACTGTTTGCTTTTTAACTGTGATAGACTAAAGAACCAGAAAAATTTCAGGGTTGTTAAGGCTCTTTGATGAAGGTCACGCTGCACCTGGGCAATCTATTTCTATGCAATCAAAGGAATCAACAAGTCCCATGCCAGGCGCCTGAAACTGTTTTAAATGTATCAAGCAACCCAAAATCAGAATCTTGGCCTGTTAATCTCATGTGTCTTTGATTTTCCCCTGGCTCTTGTTTACTTAGGCCCAAGAAGGCAAAGTTTGTTACAAAGGGACCACAGCCTTTGTAGGTCACTTCTGCTTGATTTGTCTCCCAATGTCTGATCATTTATGGGAGAGTCCCAGAGACTGACATTTCTACTTTCAGTTGACTATCAATAAGTAAAAGGCAAAATAGAAAAGCCATAGAGCAAATAGAGTGCCCATGCCCATTGCTGAGCAACCAGGGCATGGGCCTGTAGAATTACTGGAAGATGAACAATCTCAGAAGCGGCAGAAATATACTTTGCCAGAGAATCGGGCAATCATGAAATGCTATTATAGAGCAGAACCTGAAAAACGAGGCTACCAAAAGTGGATGCATCAATTAAAATTGTTCAGACTGATTACAAAAAGCGTTATAATGTAGTTGCTCAAATGGTCCACTGGAATTTGTGTCACAACTATCATCCGTCCGTAGCAAAGAGCTGGTGGGATCATAAGCCTGAAAAAGTAATTGAAAATGAGCATGGAAAATTACTTTGGGATTTCCGAATACAGACAGACAGGGTTTTGGAGCATAATACCCTGGATATTATGATTGTGGAGAAGAAAAAAGTATGGATCATTGCTATTGCTGTACCAGGTGATAGTAGAGTCACTGAGAAACAACTTGAAAAAAATTATCTGATATCAGGATCTGAAAACTGAACTTCAGAGACTCTGGCATAAACCGGTATAGATGGTCCCAGTGGTGATCGGCACACTGGGTGCGGTGCCTAAAGAGCTAAGCAAGTATTTAGAAGAAATTGGAGTTGACAAAGTCACCATCAGTCAGCTGCAGAAAGCTGCCTTACTGGGATCTGCTCGCATAGCTTGCCAGTACATCATGTAGTTCTAAACACTTGTTTGACTAGTGATTTGTATTACAAAATCCAGTGTAGGTATCTTGTCTGCTGTGTGGTGATGATGATGATGATGATGATGATGATGATGATGATGATGATGATAAGAGGAGGAGGAGGAGGAGAAAAGAGCAGAAGGATCTTGTTAGTTTATTGGATTGTGCAAATTTGAAGGTAAGAGGGGACCATGAATACACAGAATGGCTAAATGTCAAATTCAAGCTCCTAATGTGCAGTTAGGCAGATTTGAGGGGTATTTTTGGAAACTAGCTCTGGGAATGGAAGGGATCTATCCTGGCAATCTGGCAGAGGTACCCTATATGTTATTTAGAAGGTTTTGTAGCCTGGTTTCTAGGAAGACTTTTTTCCACAGAGAAAGAGCTTATGTCTTAGTGGAGAACCCTTTCAGTTGAGGACAAGAAGGACCCCGTGGTGATCGCACTGGACCCAATCTGAGGGGTGACTTGTCAGATTATCCCAAGATGGTTGCACCAAGGCCAGCCCAAGCCATTTTGCTGCCTGAGATGGAGCAGCAAATTGTACTCATCCACTCCCAAGTCAATGGGCACGTTGCACAAAACCAGCCAAGTTATCTGGAAGTTGAGTCATGGCAACTGAACTTCTTTTCTTGAGAGAATGAAATGTTTCACTATTCATCCAAACAGCTTCGTCAGTCTGAGGAAAGCTAATTGCGAGTCCTCCATGTTATAGTTCACTTTGACCTCATGTCACCCTGGTCTGAAATAGTCTCAAAAGATGAACAATGGCCTGAATAGGCTTGTTAGGTGGATAATTGTCTCAATAGGCTATTAGGAGAACAATGGCCTAAGGCAGTGTTCCCCAACCCCCGGGCCACGGACCGGTGCCGGTCCGTGGATGAATCGGCACCGGGCCGCCGCCGCGCCACCCCCCGGCAATCGCCCCCCCGCCACCGCGACCCCCCGCAAGCGACCGTGACCCGCCACCGCCGCCGTGACCCCCGCGATCGTCCCCGCCGCCGCCGCCGCCATCACCCCCCCGCCATCACCCCCGTCCCGCCGCCGCCGCAATCGCCCCCGTCCCGCCGCCGCTGCCACGACCCCCCCGCAATCGCCCCCGTCCCCGCCGCCACCGCCGCAATCGCCCCCCCCCAATCGCCCCCGTCCCGCCGCCGCCGCCGCCGCAATCGCCCCCGTCCCGCCGCCGCTGCCACGACCCCCCCCCCGCAATCGCCCCCGTCCCGCTACCGCCGCGACCCCCCGCCGCCACCGCCGCAATCGCCCCCCCCGCAATCGCCCCCGTACCGCCGCCGCCCCCCGCAATCGCCCCCGTCCCGCCGCCGCTGCCACGACCCCCCCTCGCAATCGCCCCCGTCCCGCCGCCGCCGCGCGACCCCCCGCCGCCACCGCCGCAATCGCCCCCCCCGCAATCGCCCCGTGCCGCCCGCCGCCGCAAACCCCCCCCGCCGCAATCGCCCCCGTCCCGTCGCCGCCGCCACGACCCCCCCACAATTGCCTCCTGCAATCGACCCTGTCCCACCATCGCCGCCGCCGCTGCGACCCCCCCGCAGAAAGAAAGAAAGAAAGAAAGAAAGAAAGAAAGAAAGAAAGAAAGAAAGAAAGAAAGAAAGGGAAACCCTCAAAAGAAAGAAAGAAAGGAGGGAGGGAGGGAGGGAGAGGGGGAGAGAAAAGGGAAAGAAAGAAAGAAAGAAAGAAAGAAAGAAAGAAAAGAAAAAGAAAGAAAGAAAGAAGGGAGGGGAGGGAGGGAGGGGGGGGGGGGTTGAAGGAAAAGGAAAGAAAGAAGAAGAAAGAAAGAAAGAAAGAAAGAAGAAAAGAAAGAAAGAAAGAAAGAAAGAAAGAAAGAAAGGAGGGAGGGTGGGGGGGAAGAAAAGGGAAAGAAAGAAAGAAAGAAAGAAGAAAAGAAAGAAAGAAAGAAAGAAAGAAAGAAGGGAGGGAGGGAGGGAGGGGGGAAGAAAAGGGAAAGAAAGAAAGAAAGAAAGAAAGAAAGGCAGGGAGGAGGGAGGGAGGGAGGGGGGGGGCAAAGAAAGAAAGAAAGAAAGAAAGGAGGGAGGGAGGGGGGAAGAAAAGGGAAAGAAAGAAAGAAAGGAGGGAGGGAGGGAGAACGAACGAAAGAAAGAAAAGAAAGAAAAAGAAAGAAAGAAAGAAAAAAAAAAGAAAGAAAGGGGGAGAAGGAGGAAGGGAGAGAGAGAGAGAGAAAGAAAAAGAAAGAAGGGAGAAAGGAAGGAAGGAAGGAAGGAAGGGAGGGAGGGAGGGAGGGAGGGAGGGAGGGAGGAGAGGAAGAGGAAGGAACAAAGAAAGAAAGAAAGAAAGAAGGAGGGAGAAGGAGGAAGGGAGGAAGAAAGTAAGTAAGTAAAGGAAGGAGGGAGGGAAAGAAAAAGAAAGAGAGAAGGAGTGAGGGAGAGAGAGGAAGAACGAAAGGAGGAGGAGGAAGGAAGAAAGAAAGAAAATGAGGAAGAAAGGAAGAAAAAGAAAGGGAGGGAGGGAAGGAAGGAAGGAAATAAAGAAAGAAAGAAGGGAGAGGAGAGGAGAGAGGAAGAAAGAAAAAAGAAAAGGGGGAAAAAGAAGAAGAAAGGAGAGTGGGAGGGAAGGAAGGAGAGAAGGAGAAAGAAAGAAAGAAAGAAAGAAAATGAGGAAGGAAGGAAAGAAAGAAGGGAAGGAAGGAGGTAGAGTAGGAGGGAAGGAAGGAAGGAAAGAGAGGGAGGGAGAGGGAGGGAGAAAATAAAGAAAAAAGAAAGAAAGGGAGAGGGAGGGAGAGAAAGAAAGAAAGAAATAAGGGAGAAAGAGGAAGGAAGGAAGGAAGGAGAGTGGGAGGAAAGAAAGAAAGAGGGAGGAAGGGAGAGAGAGAAAGAAAGAAAAGAAAGAAGGGAGGGGGAGGGAGGGAGAAAGAAAAGGGAAAGAAAGAAAGAAAGAAAGAAGGGAGGGAGGGAGAAAGAAAAGGGAAAGAAAGAAAGAAAGTAAGGAGGGAGGGAGGGAGGCCTCATCGAGGAAGTAAAAACAGTGTTTCCTTGCAGTGATGCCAAGGACTCATCGCACAACACTGGCTCTTCGGCTTGAGTACGGAGATGAGCACTGCCCCCTAGAGTGGGAAACGACTAGCACGCATGTGCGTCAGCGGCTGGGGGGGCATTTACATTTTTTATCTTATTAAATCAAAACAAGCGGGCCAGGGAAAAATTATCAAGCATTTACCGGTCCACGGTGATAAAAAGGTTGGGGAGCACTGGCCTAAGGTGCTGAAACCCTGTTTGGATGAGCAGCGAAACAATTCAATCTCTCCAGAAAAGCCCAGTTGCCATCACTCAACTTCCAGATAAACTCACCTGGATGACTGAGAATCTTCACAGGCAACCAGCCAAGTTATTTCAGCACAATGTCCCACAAGTGGCTTTTGTCATCCACAGCAGCAACAATATGAAATCAGTGTGTAGCGTCAAGTCATTTCTGACTCATGGCAATCCTTTCCATGGCTTTCTGGGCAGAGAGTACTCAGAATTGGTTTCCCATCACCTTCTTCTGGGGCAAACCTGGGACTGTTCAGCTTGCCCAAGACTATACAGGCTGGCTTTTCTGTACCTGAAGAGTGGGGAACTGAACTTCCAATCTCTGGCTCTGCAGTCAGTTACTTAAACCACTGCACTACCCAGCCATAGCAACAGACATATAAAAAGAACAAATTAAATAATTTACAAATTGTTGACTTTTCGTGACATACAATATCGGTTGTTCCCAACTGTGTCACGATAGGGTGAAAGCAGTCACCTATATTGTTTACTCCATCCAGTTTGATCCATTGCATGGTATATTTCAGCTCATTACACCAAGGGGGGAAAAATAGACACAAATTAGTGTCTATCAAGATTAACAGTGCCCACGCTTATGTGAAAAGATGGACATTTCAAGCAATCCCATTGTTTCTCAGCAGGAGTGTTTTTACTTATGTAGCATTATTTCTATGGAATATTTCTTTAAATATGTTGGATTCCACAGTTGTGTATACATGTAGATGTGGATGCAACAAAGGGACATCTTGTCCAGACAAGTGCATCCAGATGCCCGTGGGCACCATCAACATAGAGACTAAGTAACCATACATTTCATTTTAGTATGATTCAGTCTTTTGGTCCAGTATGAATGATGCTACTTCCTCACTGACTGTGAGTAAGTCCTCTGTGATAAAGCAATAATGCGGGAAGGAGGGGAAATGTCGTGTCTGAGGGATACCCTCAATTTCAAAATCGAGCTGCTGGTTTAGGTCTCTGGCTGCAAAGCTAGAGGTTGAGAGTTCAATTAGGCACCAGAACTGCAAAGAGGGAAAGGATCCAATGGATCATTGGTTCTCAACCTGTGGGTCCCCAGATGTTCCTGGACTGCAACTCCCAGAAGCCTCCACTCACGGTGCTGGAAGGGGTTTCTGGGAGTTGCAGTCCAGGAACATCTGGGGACCCACAGGTTGAGAACCATTGCAATGGATCATCAAGTACAGCCCCTGTCAAGGAACTTCCAACCTCTGGATCCACAGCCAGATACCTAAACCTCTGAACTATTCTGCAGTTATTTCATGAAATTGTCAGCGTCAGAATCCCCAAGAGTAACTCAAACAGAGGGTTACTTCGATCATTCTCAACTCTCCTCAAACCAAGGTAGAAGATCAAAGGGACATAATTGGTTGGTTCCACTGGTGATTTTCCCTCCAAAGTGACCATAGGGCATCTGGTGTCTTGATGCTGCATCAATCTATAAAGCGGCAGGGAGGACATGGATTTCGACCCTACAGGTCCAAAAGCATGGATTCCCCCCCACCACCACCACCACTCTTCTGTCACTCTGGGGTTAGCACAGGCTAGAAACAGACATCCTTTTTTGTATATTTATCTGGGCCATTTGAAAAGCCCATGCATGGGTCGGTTACCACTAGAGCATCCAAGAGGGCAAATGCACACCAAAAGCTCCTGAAAGGCAAGAAAGTTTTGCTGTTGCAAGAACAGGGATGTCTGCATGGAGCAGCCTCTGTAAAAGAGTGGCCGGTGTCTCCTGAGAAAATAGCAGGTCTGCAACCATCCACAGCAGGCCAGAGCTCTAAAACAGGAGCACAGCATCTAGCTCCTGTGAGGAATGTACTTTGGCTAGTATTCAGTTGTACACCCCCACCCTCCGGCATTTAGAGGTATACTGCCTCCAGGGAGGGCTGCAACTGGGGACCAGGAGGACAGGCAGGACATGTGTCCCAGGTGCCACGCTGGGAAAGGTGTCAAAATGACAAAATAGTATTTGTACTTGGTACTATTCCATGCCTCCCCTGCTCAGGGGTAGGGGAGGGGACATGAAATCTATGTTTGCCCCTGGTGGCACAGAACTTCTGTGTACCGGTGATTGCACACATGCCTAAAGAAAAAAACACCAACTATACACGTGGAAAAATAAAATCAGTAAAAAGTTGGAATGTCGGGCTGAGTCAATAACTTTCACATCTGAGTCTGGTCTTTATCCACATTTATTGATGGCTCCATTCATAAGAAGAATATCTGATGGGAGAGATAAGAAATCCAAGAGTCCACAAAAAACTTCCAGAAAGAATTAGCTTTTGTAGTACTTGACTTCTAGCCAAAGATTGACTATTCACTGCCAAATGGTATTTACTATTCAGTAAGATGTTCATAGCTAGTGAGAGTAAATATTTATCTTGCCCAGTTGTAACTGAAGGTCACTCTACATTTCCCTGAGGGAAACTATTAAAAAAAAACTACCAAAATGAACTCTTCTGCTTCTTTACTCTTAATTTACTTCTGTCTCAAATCCTTCCGGTTACAAACATGGATCACTGCAAAACCCCAAAGTTATCTAAAAAATGTAATACATGTATTATTATAGAGTGCCATGATTACTTTGAGATGATGGTAAAGATTTTGTTATTATTTTTAATCTGTTTTTAAATCCATTTTATGACAGTTGTGTACACAAAGAAGGCTAAAAATAGCAAATGAAAATCTCTCTAAGGGATCTGGAGTTTGCTTAAACTAGATAGTGAGAAATAGAGGTCCCCTGCTTCAGATGTGGTGCTGGAAACCGTTGTGCTTACATGGAGTAGGAGATGAACTCAGCAGGACTTATTTCTGCTTATTGGGTGATGCTGTAATGTGGGATTAGAGGAAAACCATAACGCATGACGCTTCCTCTACAGTACAGCCTATATTCTGGCTTGCTCTTCTCAACGATTACACTTTAAGTATGCAAAAGTGATAGCACAAATGGCTCATGACTAGAGATGGGCACAAACAAAAAAATTGGTGATTTGCTTCATTTCGGTTCGTTTTCTGGTCCAGTTCGTGTCGTTAATTATGAAAAGAATTTTTAGAAAAAAAATTGTTTTGTAACTCATTTTGGTTCGGGTTCATTTCCCCCCCAGTTTTTTTAACCCCATTGGTGGGTTTTAATAATAATAATAATAATAATAATAATAATAATAATAATAATAATAATAATAATAATAATAATAATAATAATTATTATTATTATTATTATTATTATTATTATTATTATTATTATTATTATTATTATCCTGCCAGTCCTGATTATTTTTATTTTATTTTATTTTATTTATTTTTATTTTTATTTTTTACTGCTGACCACGTGGCCTGCCTACCAGCTGTAGTGCAGGCTGCTTGGCTTTTTTGTTTTTACTTTTGCCAGCCTGCGGGCCAGTTCTGCGGCCCACGCACCTGTTCGGCGACCCACAGGCCAGGTCCGGGCCAGAACCGGGACTGCATGTTGGATCAGGGTTTTTAAAATTTATTTTTATTTTTTATTTTATTTTATTTTATTTTATTTTATTATTTTATTTTATTGTGCCGACCACGTGAACCAAAAGTTCGTTCTGTGCCCATCTCTACTCATGACCAGGGTAGGTGTGATGCATCCTGAAACTTTAGTTAGATGTTCCCTCCTGGCCTGGTCAATAAACTTCTCCAAGAGACACGATACTGGCAGCCTATCCCTGAGTATAATCCTCATCTGCAACTTAGCTTTGGGAATGAATGGTGAGTAGGAAAGAGGGTTGAGAGATGAATGACTGATCAGCACTTGGAAAATTACCATTGTGGGTTATAACTTCTCTGATTGACCAGTTATACCATATGGGTCAAGGGATCCTAGAAGCCGTAAGCCTTTGCACCTATATATCACTAAAATGAGATAAGAAGCATAGGTCAAGCCTGACAGCCAGACAAATGAGTTGAAACTCATAGTTTGTTAGTCTTCTGCTGATAGGATTCCCTCACAGCTATGTGCCTTACTTAGATCTGCCAATGAAGCCCTCACGGTGACCAATCACAATTAGAGATGGGCACGACTTAGCGGTATTCCCGTTTCCGTTTCCGTTACTCGTATCCGTTACTCTACGGAAACGGTAACGGGAATTACTCCGCCAGACTTCGAGCTTCGAACACGAACGAACAATTTGGTCTGATTTGTCGTGCTCGTTACTTGGTTCGCGGCTAAACCAGCAAAACCAAGCGGCACAGAAAAAAAGTTTTTAAAAGTTAAAAAAAAAAACCGATTCCCGGCCCTAAAAGTAGGCGAAAAAATGTCTGAGGGCACCTACCAGGCCAGAAGGGTGTTTTATTTGGGGGGGGGGTTCCCGCCCCCCTCTCCTTGGCTATTGCTACTTCAAATCATGCTGGTACCAGGCTGGGAGGGCGCATCCATTTGCCATGCAGTGCGGGGGATCCAAAATGGTGACCGCAATATTGGTGTTTTGAAATCGTTGCCAAAACCCCACCAAAGCACCACAGAAACATGCGAAAATTAGCTATTTTAAATGCTTGAATTTTTACAGTAGCAGCAGTGGGTTTTTCTTGCAAAAAAAAGTCTCTTTTGATTTTATTTTATTTTATTTTATTTTATTTTATTTTATTTTATTTTTTTACACCTGCACATTCGCAATGATGGGCTCGCCCATGGGAGTGGACCATGCAAGGACCACCAATCGCATGGCCACTTGGCCAGGTTGACCACAGAGACTTTGGGATGTGCCAATCGGGCATAAACAGCCCACTAATCGTAGCCCAAACCTGAACCCTAAGCCTAATCCATACGCCAGTTACACTGTCTTCTAAGTGGGTCAGAGAGGCACCCAGATGCACCCCAATACTCACCCTAACCTCACCCGTAACTAGCCTAACCCTAGCCCTTGCGCTAACCTGTCTTAAAGCCTAAGCCAGATCTACTTGCAATGCACTACATGCAAGTACGTGAGACACAGCGGGTGCAATCTGAGTCTGCCAGTCCGTCACTTGTGGCTCTGGCTGACTCCTGCAGCTCCCTCCAGGAGCCCGCTACCCCCCCAAACCAGTACTAACGACAATGAAAAAACGAAAAAAACGAACCGACTAATTTTTGCGAAATTTCGTGAAAAACGGAAACGAGCCGAAACGGACTGCCTCCGACACACGACAACTCGAAAACGTCATTTTCCTGAGTCGTGCCCATCTCTAATCACAATACAAATCAACTGAATGTGCAAAATACGGTGAAGAGAAAAACTGGCAATGGGGCAGAATGGAAGTCTTCAGTATCCCTTCTACATGCAGAGTTCAGCATCTCCTGGGGTTTGGTTCTCTGCTAAACCAGCAAAACGTTGAGGAGGTGTGAGGAGAGCTAAACTCAATTTAATCAAACATTCACTTTTGTATGAGAAGTAAATTCACCCATAAATCTTGATCTGTGGCAGGAGGCGGCTATAATGTATCTTTCAAATCATGTTTTCAGAAAGATTGAACGACATAAACTGCCCACTCAGAGCTTGGCTGGGCAGGCAAGGAGATGTTGGTGTGCGTGCACATGCATATCAAGTTCTGTTTCAAAATATTCTCGAAAATAAGCATTGAGTAGCATTGTACAGCGAGGAGGAAGTGCACAGGCCTCTGAAAGAGATCTCTGTTGGCTGCTTTCACTTGGGAAACTGACGGTATTCAGATGCAGACTAAATACTGAGAACACAACATCACTTTGTATCGCAAGGACCTCCCATATATTAGCCTCCAGGCTAACATTTCAGAGATGAATAATTAAACTGGATTCTCGACAACAATGGCAGTAGTTACATGTCTCAGAGGCTCAGCTATGAATCTATGTCAACACACCCCAAATGTAAATTGGACCCCTTTTAAAGCTGCCGGGTTAGTGGCACCCCATTATCCTGAGATTCAAGGCTAATCTGATCTCTCTCTCTCTCTCTCTCTCTCTCTCTCTCTCTCTCTCTCTCTCTCTCTCTCTCTCTCTCTCTCTCTCTCTCTCTCTCTCTCTCTGTGAAAACACTAAGTTGTGATGTTACCAGGTGTGTATGTGTGTGTGTGTGTGGGGGGGGGGGTGTCAGACCTGCTGCTGGGCTAGCAGATTTTGGAAACTGACAGGAGGGGAATTTGAGATAAATGGCCCTGGGATCCTGAGGAAAATTGGCTAACCAGAAAACACGGCAGAGCAAGGAGGGAAAAGGAGGGGAAAACAGTGTTAACTCATACAGCCTTATCAAGAGCACAAATGAGGGGTGAGGCTGAATGAGAACATAGACAGGAATGAGTGGATATGGGTGCCCAGATGAAAATAGCACTGTTCACACACAAATCTCTCATCTTAACTGGAGAGCTGGGAAACATACGAATTCAGTTGGTCCATGGAGGCCTTGCAGGCCTAGGCTCGTTTGTGTCACAAAGATGGCTCTGAGAAGGCTCTCGCAAAAGGTGTGGAACCCCATTTGCCATATAAAGTTTCTCACAATGCTCTAGACACCCACAATCTGTAAAATGTGTGTGCGTGTGTTCATATGTTTGTTTGTACTATATAGGATAACCTATGGTTCACAGCTGCCCCAAGGCTGTTTTTCCAGACCTTCTGAGACATCATCAACCAAATATCTATCTATCTATCTATCTATCTATCTATCTATCTATCTATCTATCTATCTATCTATCTATCTATCTATCTATCTATCATCTAGCCATTTTCTCTAGAAAGTGAACCTGACTTCCAGACCCCTAGACCCTGACCACCCTTTTATTTTGAAAGAAAGAAAGAAAGAAAGAAAAAGAAAAAGAAAGAAAATTAGCAATTCAAGTCCCCTACCCCCAGAAAGAGACACTTCTATAGACATTTGAGAGTGGATATCCAAGGGGCTGTTAAAGGCTCTTCCTCTCCAACACCCAGCTATTTTGTGCTTGGTGGATGGGAAGCAACAAATGTATGTTGTGTCGTTACAGTCATGACCGACTCTTCGTGACTCCATGTCCATGGAGTTTTCTTGGCAGTAGTACTGGAGTGGCTTGCCAGTTCCTACTCCAGGCTCCTACAGCACCTGGTATTCCCTGGTGGTCTCCCATCCAAGTACTAACCAGGGCTGGCCCTGCTTAGCTTCCGAAATCAAACAAGATCGGATGTGCTTAGGGCATCTAGGCAAAGCTGAAGCAACAAATAGCCAATGTTTATTGGAAGTTACTTTTGGGGGGGGGGAGTGATAGGGAATTACAGTTCCCAGAACCCCTCTCCCACCTCCCCCCCCCAAACCAGAATGGCTGGAGAAAGCACCCCTTTTCTATAAGCAAGTAAATTTCCCCTTAGAGAAGGGAACTTCCAGCTTTATCTGGAAGTAACAAACACACACTTAAACTCAGTTCCTTGAGAATGTCTCTGGCCCCAGAATGTCTTGGGTCAGGAAGATGCAGCTACCTCAGGTGCAAAGAGGGCAGATGTGGAATAAACGAAATCTATCTTCCCTCCCTTCCTTGCTTAAAGGGAGGAGGATCTGTGGGTCTGCTGGTCCTCCCCCTAGAAACATTTTTAAGAGTGAATGTTGGATTGCTTGTTTATGCTACTCCAGACATCTGCAAAATGCCTGCCTCCCCAACCCACTTGGATTCATGCAAGCGAGACAGTCAGCCCCTTCTTTCCTCCTTCATAGGCCAGACGTATTTTGAGGTGGGCTTCCCTCCCCCCCCCCAATCCCAACACACACATGATCTTTCTTTTTGTTTTTCACTGAAGACCTTTAGTTATTTTAGGAGGCTTGAAAATGCCCTCCTGCATTTCTTTTAAGAAAAGAAGATGCTGCTCCCCCCGCCCCCATTTCAAAATATCGCCCCCTTCACTCATTTGTACACTTTTAAGCTACCAATAGAACTGCTGTAATTACTTTGTTCTTGTTTCATAATGATCCTGGGAAATCCAAGAACCCACATTCTGAACATCACTTGCAAAACAAAAAAGTTCTAATAATCCCCTCTGTGTACAAAGCTGTGCGGCCTCATCCTGATTCTGCCACTTCATCTATGAGTTACTATTTTGGGGAATGCTATTTTCAAATAGGATGAGCCATGTTGCATTTATCTAGAACCTTTCCTCCTGAAAAAAAAAGGCTCTACAGAATTTAAGCAGAAAAAGGGGAGCTGGAGTGGAGGGTGTAGTAGTGGCAGCAAACTCACAACCTATGGAGCACAAATAGCCCCAGTGCCCCCCCTCATTCCTTTGCCTTTAATAATGTTGCCGTTTCAAGAAACTGCAGGTAAGGGAGCATGTCAAATGTTATGCTGTGGGAGTGTGGGTTTTTTTGGGGGGGGGGCACTGCTAAGGCACAGCAAAGCAAAGGGACTCTTATAAACTATATGCAGCCTGACAGCTACATCATATGAGTAATTCAGTTGTTGCTTTTAATCACTGGTTGAATTCTGGTTGCTTAAGTTGAGGCCCATGGAATTAGTGAAGGTTTGGTGAGTCAATTGACTAAAATGGGCCTATTTTGGTTGCAACTTACTTTAGCGTAGTGAGAATAGGTGCTTTTTAGTCAATGGGACTTATTTATTTCCTTCAAAATACTTTTAGCCCACCTTTCTACTTAAATAGGACCCAAGGTGACTTCCATCAGTAAAAGACAATACTGTATTTAGAAGCTAAAACCAGTCAGTAAACAAACATGAAAAAGCAACAAAGACCACACTAAAGCACTAAACAAAATGCATAGCAAAAACAATCCATTTCATAGGGTTTCTCAAACAGACAGTCACTAAAGGAAGGCCTCGCTGAAGAGGAAGCTCCTCCATCATCTTCTTCTGGAAGGACAGCAAAGTTGGGGGCAACCAGGTCTTCAGTGTGGGAGGGGGTCTTGGGGCAGCAACAGAGAAGGACTTCTCCTGTATCTCCACCAAAGGTACCTATCTGATTGAAAGAAAGGCCTCCCCTGATGATCTTAATACCCAGACAGGCTCACAAAGGGAGAGGTGGCCCTTGAAGATACCTTGGGCCCAAGCTGTTTTGGGTTAAACCAGCACTTAACAGTGCCAGGAAACAGTTCAGCAGCCAGTGGAGCTGATGTAACAAAAGGATTATGTGATACCTGTAACCAGCCACAATTAACAATCTGACTGCCATGTTGTAGACCAGGGGTCCTCAACCTAAGGCCCCAGGGCCGGATGCGGCCCCCCAAGGTCCTGAATCCGGCCCCCGGGACCAATTGCAACCCCCCCCACCTACCCTTGCTTTCCGAGCAAGCCAGCCTCCACAGCTGCTCCTATTGCTGAGGCAGTTCAAAGCAGTGGGCTATATTGCTTCTCCCACTCCCCCCAACTACTGCCCAGATGATCAGCATGCTGGCTAGGGGGGCATTCAGAGTGGGAGGGTTACGGCAAGGTCCCCCGCTCCCCCCACCCACTGTGGTCCGGCCCCCAGTGGTGCCTGGGGCGTGGTGGACCGGCCCGCTGTTTGAAAACTTTGAGGACCCCTGTTGTAGACCCACTGACATTTCCTAAACACTTTCCAAAGGCAGCCTCTATGGCAGTAATCCAGACAGGATGTAAGGGAACTGTCACTGTGGACTCATAAAATCTCTGCTGATTCAGTGGGCCTACTTCAGTTGCTACCTGTTACGGTAACCAATAGGAGTTTTGTTGCACAGTTTTAAATTTCTGGTAAAATTCCTTTTTGCTATGCACTAGAAATGCAGAAATTCACAGGGGAGAACAGCTACAAGCTCGCCAGAATCCATCCCTTCTTCATTAACTGACACTGCAAGTCTCAACTAAGTGAGGCATTTGTAAGAGAAAGAATAAAAAAGTTTATTTACTTGCAGTTATTTGACATTACAGATGTGTACAATATCCTGTACAATATCCTGCTCATACTTAGTAAGTTACCAACAGAACTGATAAAGCAAACAAAGAGCTGGCACCCACAAACTGAAGAGCGGGAAAGAAACACTCTGCCGAGAGGCAGACTTGTCTTTGAAATTCAAACGCTAGAAGGAACAATTGCTTAGTTTTGGTTCAGCTCAGTCCAGGAAGGTCCCTTCAATCACTCAAACTACACATAGCATGTGAGGTTGCAAATGCAGCTCTATCAGTTTCAGCCACTGTGAAGTGGACATTTCTCTTAGTCTTTCCATCAACAGCAGCAACCAAAATCTTACCACTTGTCGGGGGAAAAAACAAAAAAAAATCAAGTTGTTTAGTGTTTGTTATGGACATATAATATCATTAAAGCAAAGCAAAGTGTTCTGCTTATATACCGCCCCATACCACTTCACATAGTCTCGGGGAGGTTTATAGTTTAATCACAGTATGCAGGCTACACATTGCCCCTCTCCCCAGTAAGCTGGGTACTCATTTTACTGACCTCAGAAGGATAGAAGGTTGAATCAACCATGAGAGGGCTACCTAGGATTGAACCCCAGGTTGTGAGCACAGTTTGACATGCAGTATAGGTATTTAACCACTGTGCTTTGATGCTGAACTCTAGGAGGTATGTTTGACACATATTTTATATGGGGTGTGCTTCATCAAGTGGTGAAAGATACCTTTGCTAAAGAATATGATTCTCCTCACATGTGCATCTTGCATTTTGCTTATTTTGATTTGTGACTAGTCATTGGATAGAAGACAGGGTCTTACTTTACACAACCAGTTTAAAAGGCATTGCTCCATCCTGGGGGGGGGGGGGGGAAGCTGAATATGAGCCAACAATGTGATATGGCCAAAAAGGGGGTAGATGCTATTTTAGGATGCATTAACAGAAGCATAGTCTCCAAATCCATGAGGTACTTGTTCCCCTGTATTCAGCACTGGCTAGGCCTCATGTAGAGTACAGGGTCCAGTTCTGGACACCACACTTTCAGAAGGATGCCAGTATATTGGAGCAAGGTCAGATGAATGTAACAAGGATGATCAGGGGGCTGGAGGAGACCGAAAAGACTCAAAGAACTGGGCATATGTAGCCTTGAGAAAAGAAGACTGGTTGATGGGGGGGACATGATAGCACTTTTCAAATACAGTGGACCCTTGTATAACAAACGGTTTGTATAACATAAAATTTGTACAACATAAAAATTTCCAGAGATAGGGGAAATTTGCTTAACAGAATTGCCTATGGGGCAAATCTGTACAACATAAAATGGGATCACTCTGTTTTCAATGCATTCCTATGGGAAATTTGTATAAAGGAAAATTTGCTTAACATAATTTCATTTGGAACAAATTAATTCCTTTATACAAGGTATCGCTGTACAGTGTTCCCCTGCCCTTTTGTGGTTCATATATTGTGGTCCTGCTATATTGCGGGACCGTAGTATATGAAAAAGGCCCCCTAGGGTAAGGGGGGAAAGTCCTGTTTCAAGCTTCCCATACTTACCCCAGGACTGGAGCTGTCCCGAACAGGCCTGTGAGAGCCTTCCTGGGCCTTCTGGAGGTCACAAAAGCGCCTCCATGTGAACCAGAAGTGACTTCCGGATCACTGAAAATCATTTCTGAGGCCTCTGGGAGCCTTTCTAGGCCTGTCAGAGGCCTCAGAAATGATTTCCGGTTTACCAGAAGGCCCGGGGAGGCTCTCACAGGCCCGTTCGGGATAGGGCCAGGCTGGGGGCAAATACAAGAATCCCCAGCTAGCCCCCTCCAGGCCTGACTTGACCTGCACCTGCATATCGTGGATTTTCAATTATTGCGGGTCAGGTCAGGTTCCTAACCCCAGCGATAGGTGGGGGATCACTGTACCTGAAAGTTAATATCCAGAGGAGGGGCAAGATCTGTTCTTCGTCATCCCAGAGTGCAGGATGCGCAACAATGGGCTACAGCTGCTAAAGGAAGACAGATTTTGGTTGAATATCAGGGAACACTTCTTAACTGAAGTTTGAGGACCTTGGGCTGACCAACAGTTCAGTTTATGTTTGCTTCTATATTTTAGGAATATGAAGGAACTGTTTCCCCACCATCATCCGGAAGGGAATTTAAAAGGTCATTCCACATGGTTCTAAATATAGTCCCATCCAAGACGTTCTAACTCCCGGAACCACCAATAAGCTACACCGGCTTTATTTTACAGAGGAAATTGGGGCAGGGAAAAAATTTAAATGCTAACTAATTAACTTGATCTAACTCCCCTGAATCTTTATCCTGTGATGAACCTTCCCACCACTTCTGAGTCCTGCCACATTAGTTAAATTGTTGATTATCCAGAAAGAAGCGTGTGATGGCGGAGAAGCATAGCGAAATTGTTAACCCTCTTACAAGGCAAGTACTTTATTGTAAATCCTCTTGGTTGTGACCAGTTCTCCCCTTCCCACTCCTTTTATATAATTTATACAATGGGGTGCATTAAAGTGGCTTTTTATAAACACAGCACATGAGGTGGATCGTTGGCGCCACATTTAAGTCCTTCTGTATCCTAAATCTCCACAAAGACTCTTGTATAAACACTTCTGTTCTAAAAATGAACACAAAACCAGGCATATTTTGTGGCATTATAGTGAACACTAAAAATATCAGGTTAGCACCAACAGAAAACTAGGCCAGGCTATAAGTAGGTGAACTTGAGGATCCTACCGAGAGAAATCGGTGAAAGGTTTGTTACAAGCACCCTAATATTAGTATCATCTCCCTTACTTATTTATGTACGGAGCGTACTTTTTGTGACTAAGCAAGGCTTTCCGGAGTAATGATTTTTTTCTCTTAAAAAAAAAAAGGATAGGCCTAAAGGCCCAGGGAGATGAAAGGGTGTTTTGATCTCTAAATTGGTTTTATGGGCATAATTGCGAGGAGAGAAATGAAATGGCAAAAATCAAGAAATTCCGGAAGAGGATTGCAATGTCTTAAGCACAAACAATATCCACTTTTTTTTTTTTGCTCACATTTCCATTCCATCTTTCCTTCCATGACCTGATGGAGACTGTGCCTGGGAAGGATCCTGATTTAAATTCTCAACAGCTTCCCTGACAGAAGCATTTAAATTCTTAGCAACCTATACAGTAGGCTATATCTTCTTTTATCTCCCAAGAACTCAGAAAGGTGAAAGCTGAGATATTTATTCAGTATAAATATCTCAGCCTTGAAAACTTTATCTCTCTGGACTATTGCTACTCATATAACTTTTACCTATGTTTATGGCTGGGGATGCCAAAAGATGTAGTCCAAAAATGATTGATCTAACATCTGTCAAAACGGTTGGGAAATGATGTGTGGTTTATATGTAAGGATGTGCAGATCATCCTTCAGATTTCTAGCTCTTGTACCAGTTAGCAGATGTGTATGACAGCAGAGCTGAATACACTTAAGTGTTTACCTACTACGGGGAAAAGCCATAAGAACATAAGAAGAGCCATGCTGGATCAGGCCAAAGGCCCATCTAGTCCAGCTTCCTGTATCTCACAGTGGCCCCACCAGATGCCTCTGGGAGCGCACGAGACTAGATATCTGTCTCCTGATACCACTCCCCTGCATCCTGCCCTTGAAGTACCCCAGTTTTAAGCCTGAAGATTACACATCTCCATCATGGTTTGTAACCTGTGATGGACTTTTCCTCAAGGAATCTGTCCAATTCCCTTTTGAAGGCATCCAGGCCAGATGTCATCGCCACATCCTGTGGCAGGGAGTTCCACCTGTGTTATCAGGACCCCTAAGAGAACATATTTACTATTTACTATTTATTTATTAAATTTATATACTGCTGCATCTAGCTACACGGCCACTCTGGGTACTTTACAAAATTGAACAAATATCAAAATACAATAAATAAACAATTGAGTAAAATAAAACAATAGCTTAAGACAATAGACATCAAACCATCATACAGAGAGCAAGATGGGCTAAAGACAGAGCAAAAGAAAATGAATGAGAGCAAATCAATAACAAAATAAGTTAATACCCAGAGAAAGCCTTTCTAAATAGCCACATTTTCAGATGTTTCTTGAAGACCGGGAGTGAAGGGGCCAGACAAATCTCAGGGGGAAGTTGGTTCCAAAGACGAGGGGCTGCCACCAAGAAAGCCTGGTTCCTCATCAAAGATTTATGGGCCTCCTTCAGCAACGGCACCCTCAAATGCTCTTCCTGAGATGATTGGCTGTTATGGGCAGTACTCTGCAGCAGGAACCGTTCTACCAGACAGCAAGGTCTATTCAGAGAGGCTCATTCAGAGAGGCTGAAAGTATTTAGGAATCTCCCATAAGGTCTTTGCACTGGGTGTGCAGGCATCAGGTGAAGTGCAGGTAGGGCCTTTGGCAGTAATGTCTAGTTTGGGGCAACACCTGGATAGAGATGCAGCATCCAAAGTTGCAGCGAAACATCGTCAGGTAATCGTCCTTTTATTTCAAAGGCTGGATATTGTTGGACTGATATAAATCCCTCCCAGTCACACAAACCACGGATAGCATGCGAGGTTGCAAATAAAACTTGACAATGGGACTTACCGTCTTTTCCCATCTATAAGACGCCCCATGTATAATATGACCCCCCCCCACACACACACACTTTCCCAACCCAAAATCACAGTTTCACAACCGTGTGGGTCACTCCACACTTTACTTCCATGTATAAGATAACCATCAATTTTTAGTCTAACAATTTTAGACAAAAAAAAGTATAGTTTTATACATGGAAAAATATTGTATGTTTGTTGTTTCATTTTTCAGAGAAGGTCCTCCTTCTTAGTATCATCCTGGCGAACAGTTACAATATGGTCTGGGAAATCAGATACCTAATGAATTTGGCCAATTAAAAAAATGGAGAGAGGGAGAATAGATTTTGCTTCATTCAGCAGCGGAACCCACATTTTTGCGGCCATGAAGCTTGAATGGCTACGGAGGGAGTGGCCTTTGCAAACAACAGCAAGGTCTGGGTTATCTTTTTCACTGGTGCTGTTCTACAACAGATCAAGGGTGTATCTGGGGGGGGGGGAGGGTGCATCTTTCCCAGGCGCAGCAATCTGGGGGTGCCTGTAGAGGGAGCAGGAGGAGGAAGCCATGCACCCTCCTGCCAGCAGTCATCCTCCCCACCACCTAAGGATTGGCGACAGGACCCGATCCACCACAGCCACCTCCGCTGCCGCCACACGCCAGGTGAGCGGCGAAGCAAGCAGGCAGGCAGACGTGCGGGGAGCGTGGTGGCTGCGGTGACCTCCTCCTCCTCCTCTTCCTCGCTTTGCTCACCGCAGGAGAGGTAAGGCGTGCACGCTACCGAGCACACACACACATGCACACACACACAAATGTCCACCCACCCACGTGCATGTGTGCCCCCCCCCCCCCCCACCCGCAGAATTGCCCCCAACGTGCTGGGTGAATGCGATGGGGTTGGGAATGGCTGCAGGGGCACAAAAACAACTTGGTCCCCAGGTGCTCCAAAACCTTGCTATGCTGCTGCAACAGATCCCCACAATTTTTTACAAAAGGTGGACTAAAGTTGCTTCAGGGGCTCCTCTGGGATTAGGAGCCCTGACACTTAAGCTTCATTAGATCCATGGTAGATGCACCCCTGGCTTCAGTTCATTTGTAAATGTTTTACCAAAATTTGCCAATCACATCATATCAGGAATGGAAGCAACTTAAAGTTCATTTAGTCATAATATATTAGATAGTGAAAAATCACCCATTTTCTCATTGCCTGAATCAGTTCCCTTTAGAGTTATAGCATTTTAAATGGTCCCATATGCTGCCCCTCTCAGTTCTTACAAAATAAGCAGATCTCATGGAACTTTCCATAGAATAATCTACGATATTCTATCTTGCTAGCTCTTATTTAGCAATAAAAACTTAATGCATTTTTTCAATAATTTTAGCATTGCTCATTTGTTCATTATTCAACACGTACCTCAACTCCCTTACATTCTTCTTCTTCTTTTGATGCCCAAAGGCATAAAATGCAAGGCAAGGCGAAGGGTTTAACTTTTTTTTTCATTACAGTTGGAACATTTTCTTTAGTCCTGCAAAGAACTGGAATAATGGATTCATCTATAAAACATTTAGCCATGGAATTGGTGCGTATAACCCAAACATGCCAACTGTCTCCTTTGTGTCTGCTTCCAAAGTTATTACACCAAGGAGAACATAAAATGAAAATGGCTTATAGTCTAAACATGGAAAGGTTAGATTGCATTTCACGTTCATAGCTTGGCATGACTTTGGTCGTGTCGGCTTCCACTGCGCTCTCCTGAAGACTCTCCACTGATTCCACTCTTAGATGGGGCAGAAGAGAATGTTTTGTAGAGTAGCAGTCGGAGACATCTTTCCTTCATTCATTCTTTCTTTCAGAGGCACAGAAACTAACTTAATCTGAATCGGTCTGATTTGCTTAACAATAGTGAGAAGTGGACATGTCCAGATTCTCCAATATAGCCTACAACCTCTTCCCTGAAATTAATTTTCACCTCTTTGGGTTTTTCTGTGGAAGCCCCTGGCCCAGATGTTGACCATTATGTTCTTCCAGATGCTTTAAGAGAACACTTCCCATGGGCATGCTGCCATGGCGGGTGGGAACCAGGCATCGAAACTTCCTAAGGGCCACAGTTCCCAATCCAGGCTCTTGCTTGTTATGGAGGAACAGAAGAAAATGTTACAAGTGTTGTCATTAGTACTTCAAGAGGTGAGAAGAAATCGGGATATATTCATAGATCTTTGGGTGATTCTCAGCAGATCCATCAGGATTTCAGCTTTCCCATGGCAAATATTTTTCTGTCATAATGGGTCATAGCCATTATGACAGAAAAAGAGAACAAGTAACATATGAGTTACCCTATTTGTAGCTAGTTACTTCTGATTCTTGCTAGGCACAGAGTGAAATGCTCTGACTCATGGCTCAATTATAAGGAAATTTTTAAGACAAATTTCTTATATTAATTCAGTTGGATGGTCACATTTTGGCCTCAATGGAAGTGGTGCTTGATGGGACCGATTTCTTCTTATATAACCCAAGCTGTATCCAGTCTCTTGTGCTTCTGCGTCAAACATTTACGCATGGTTCAAGTTAACAGTTAAGATCTAAACTTTTCAGCAGACATCCCTGCTAAAGCTACCCTGTGTTTTATAGCTGTCCCACCGGCTTACAACAATAAATCACAGAAACCACTCTTGGAATGTTTTGCAGGTATATTTTTAAGAAGTTGGTTCCAAGTCTGCCACACTTGAGAAATCCAAATGGAGCCAATTCCCCCTTCTCTCTCTCTGGCACTGCAGTTTCAGTTCGCTGAATCCAGGCTGCGGCTCTTCCAGGCAGCCGATGTGATTGCAAACACATTTCTGGGTACATGTTATGAAATACTCAAACACCGGGAACCTTAGGCTTGGTGTTTTGCTCAGCATCAGATATGCTGTGTGTAAGTGTTTGGATCCTAAACAAGGCAGCTGTTTCCATCCATGGTTCGGCATTTCTTTCCCCTACAAGCAATCTAGAAGTCTGCCCTAGTTTTGCTGCTGTTGTACTTTTGACATCTTGATATGTCTTGCGAATCTTTTTAATTGCTACTATTATCTCTTGTGTTCGTGACAGGGAGGAACACGGTGTTTCATTAGGGTTTGCAAGTTAAGAGGAGATCTCCTTCCATTTTGTCTTTTGGAAGCTTTCTTTTTTTTTACAGTGGTATATTATACTTTTTTTCTCCAGCTTTTCAGACAATTGGTTTTGATTGGCACTTTTTTTTAAAAAAAATTGACATTTACATTTCAGATTTGGGGTCCTTCTGTAAACTATGTGCTCTTTTTTTCATTCCCCTTTCTGTACATCAGGAGTATGTATAAATTATGTCTTCTTCTTTTTCTCAGTGTTTGTCCCACTTGGTGGTGGGGTCTACTAGTATGTGTAAATTATGTCATAAAACAATTTATTTGGAAATCAAGCTTTTCTGTTCCTCCTGTGAACACAGATGCAATTTCATCCTCTTCAACATACACACCAGCATCCAGAACTTCTATTTCTGTTTTATTTTAAATTTAGGTGTGTGTTAAAATATCATTTAATCCCTTCTGGTCCTTGATTCTAATTACAGTATAAGAAAACAGCTTTTCATGTCATTGGCCAGAATCCTCTTCCTTATTTATGCCCGTCTAATGCTAATGGTGTAACTTTTGCAGATGAATTGCCCTCAGGTTAAGAAATCACTGTAGATCTGGGTCAGAATCCTGTTGGCATAAATTTCCATATTCAACTGATGGCATCTTTAGCTATAATAACCATGCTGGGGTTGTTTGGGGAGAATTAAAAACTTTCCATTCTGCTCTAGCTCAGGTTCTGGGGCTCCCTAGAGACCCCCTTCATCCTAGGAAGCCTTTGAAAGCTGCATGGTGGGGTAGGGAATTATTTAAAGCCAAGAAATTGCTGGTGGTGGCCCTGGTCTTGTCACCAAGACTGGCAGCTGTGATTTCTGGCTCTAAAACCATTCCTTGTCACACGTTGTAGCACCTGAAGGCTTCCTTGGATGAAGTGGATCCCTAAGGATCACTGGAACCTAGCAAATGGGATGGACAGAATTTAATTTATCTCTGGTGTTGCGTGACATAACTAATGTCAACAGCATTCTGGGCTTTATATGTTGCTTGCTGAGTTGTGCGAGTCAGTATGCAACAGATAATGGCTAAAGTGGTTTCTTAACCTGTCACAGTTTGCCTCTAAAAGTTGCACTGTTAGCATTACACCAATGTAAAGACTTGAGAGGATTTTTGGCTGTTGTCTTACAATGGATTAAAACTGTTGCAGTGCTGGGTGAATCAATTCAATAGCACAGATTGGGTTGGAAGAGCAAATTAGGTTGACATCATTTACGTTTCATATTCTTCTGGACAGTTGGTGACTCTTGGGTACGAGATCTAGAAAGTGCCTTCATATTTTTGTACCTCTAGGGATATTTATGCAAGGTGTCCCAATGATACCACATTCACCTATGTCCTCCTAGGTTATTGCCTTGAGAAAATGTTTTTTCTTAATTTCTTCAAGAATTATTTTCTGTGCCAGATCAGATTTGTTCTATTTCGTTGTTTTACTGAAATCTTGACAGCTATCTGCACAGAAATATAGTTTTGTATAGCATGGATTAACTTGATGAAATGGGTTTTCAGATCTTTGAGAGGACCTTCCTCTAATTCACATCAGGTGGAGGCCCAAAGGAGGGCTTCCTTGGGGGCTTCTCCCAGCCTCTGGAACTTAAGAACATAACAACATAAGAAGAGCCATGCTGGATCAGGCCAAAGGCCCATCTAGTCCACCTTTCTGTATCTCACAGTGGCCCCATCAGATGTGTCTTGGAGCGCATGAGTCTAGATATCTGTCTCCTGATACCACTCCCCTGCATCTGGTCCTTGAGGTACCATGATTTTAAGCTTAGAGATGATACATCTCCCTCGTGGTTTGTAACCTGTGGTGGACTTTTCCTCCAGGAATCTGTCCAATCCCCTTTTGAAGGCATCCAGGCCAGATGCCATCACCACATCCTGTGGCAGGGAGTTCCACAGACTAACAATGCGCTGGGTGAAAAAATATTTTCTTTTGTCTGTTCTTACTCTCCCTGCCCTCAATTTGAGTGGACAGGCCCCCTCTTGAGAGCTATTTTACTAACAGAAAAAGGCCATCTCTTGAGGCTTGTGTTTGGGTTGTAAGTCAGCATCAGGCCAGCCCCTGCCCCTTCTCTGATATTTCAGTGATAATCTTTGTCCACAGGTTGCCACATAAAGTATGTGTGAGGGAATGAGAGCACGAGACAGACAATGTAGATTTTTCCGTACTACCTTCTAAATAAATATGAGCACAACATACATGCCAACACTTTTGCACAGAGTCAGTGACACCAGTTAGAAGTGAAGAGGATATGTGCACCCAAACATTAAAGCCGCTTCTCAGAACAAAATCAAAGTTTCTCTTCTAGCACTACTCACCCTGAAATTTATCTAGCTGCCTGGAGACATAAGGGAACTTACCAGTTCCCCAAGACTTCACCTGTTGCCTTGAGATCTGTCGACCCTCCAGGTTAAGATGTTGAGGCTGTTCCCTAAGCAGGTGGGTGCTGGATAGGTCTCTTGTTGTCTAGGTCAGAATCCTGTTACAGTAAAATGGAGTGGAAGCCAATTGCCCCATGTTCTCTTCCTTCTGGCAGGCTGTGTCCTTCATGGAGGCATTCAGGCACTGGTTGCAAAGTACCTCTATGCAAAGAACAGACAATTTCCTTTACCTTCATGGGTTTCTACCACAGGATCCACGCCCGTCTTTCTGATTGTGTTCTGCGTGTGTTGGTTCTGACGCCATGTTTCTAATTGAGATTCTTTGCTTTGATCTGTATTTTATTATTAGCTGTTGATTATGGCAGAAAGGCAGAGAAATCGATTGAATAATTTTAAAAAAATTACTCTGAAGTCAGCATAATTATATTCAACAGTCTTTTTCTTAAAAAAGCATACACTACATGCTGGCGATTTGGCCTCTACAACCAAGTTCCAGATCACAGCAGACATGGAGGGGGAGAGCTCCTTTTCCAGCCTGATGCCCCCAATCTCAAAAGGAAGAGCTCCTCCCTCCCCATCACACACTACTGCTTATGACTTGAGCCATCATCAAGGTTCTCGCCACCGAATGAACTGCAGAGTGTTATGGTGTTATTATGGGGTGGGGTGGGGGTGGGAGTTAGTGGGAGGAATCTTGGCATGGGATGTTGCATCAGAATACAGAGCTGAGCAAGGCTCTCCAGGCGCTCTCCCCCTTCCCCACCCCCTTCACATTCCATCTAGCTTAAGATTGCCGATCATTTATGGCCACTTCGTGGTCACAGAGAACACTTCTGTCCAGCTATTTATTTACTCAAGATTCCAGGAATTTATTTTTAACAGGACTTTAAAAATACTGTGCGTATATAGCGTTTAACAAAGAGGTTCCTGAAGGGCAGGGAGCTTCTTTCCTCAATGCCAAGACCAGCCTCCTGTTGTAAACAAATATAGCTTCCCTTCCATCTACCAAACAAATCCAGCTTTTCTGTCAGATAGAAGTTGGTGGGCATCAGAGCAGAAAAGTTTGACAAGGATTCTTCTTGATGATGATGATGATGATGATGATGATGATGATGATGATGATGATGATGATGATGATGATTTTGAGATAGCAGTAAGTCGCTGACAGCTTCAGGATGCCAATATTACTCAGTTTTGGGTTAGTGAAGGATACAGTCCCATAGGAACATTATGAACACGAACTCTAGCAATCTGGCTGGGTGAGAATAATACGGATGTGTCATCAAGTCAGTTCTAGGTTATGGTGACCTTTTCCATGGCCCTTTGTGGTTTCCTAGGTGTAAAGAACTCAGAAGTGGTTTACCAGTCCCTTCTTCTGGCGCCACCTCTGGGGCAGTGCAGTTTGTCCATGGGCACACACATCCCCGGGTGTGTCTCACCAGAGAGGCTGTGGGGAATTGAACTTCTGACCCCTGGGATTCCAACTCACAAAAGAGATTCAGCCACGCAGGCAGAAACTAGTGAGCCACAATCATAAGACGCATTTGAAAGTTCACACCATCGTACTTAGCCTGCTAGCAAAACACATAAAAACATGTTGCCAAGATATAAATGAGCATAGCCAACTGGATGAGGCAACTTTGGGGAGGACTGTTGCTCCCATAATTCATCACATCACCCTTGACTGTACTGGTTAGGAGGAGTGCTGCCAGTTGCAATTAAACACCAGCATGGGGCTGAGGACTGACTGTACTGACAGACAATAGCACTCTATGGCAAGGACCTCCTAATTTCTCCTGCAGTGTTTTCTCCATTTGGCCTGTGGAGGGTCTTGGGGAAGACTTTCCCAGCCTCTCTACTGTCTTGTGCACAGACATTTCTCTGCATGCTACCTGGCTCCTTATTTGGAGAATCCTTTAGTTATTTCCAGTTAGTGACTGGAAACAACAGTGGGATTCTTTGTGGCACTGCTAATTCTACCAGTTTGGAAGCCCAGGGGTGTATGTGTGTGTGTGTGTGTGTGTGTGTGTGTGTGTGTGTGTGTGTTTGGCAGTGACAGTGGCAGTGGCGGGAGGAGTCTCTGCTATCTCCGTTAATCAACTGGAGATTACTGCAGGAGTTTCCATTAGCGTGTCACCTACCATGCATCCTCTCCAATGGGGAGAAGTCCAGGGCAGATGAAGACACCCCCAAAACACCACCAGCTGCAGGAGCCAAGGCCTCATCTTGTAGGTTCTACTAAGCTGGAGAAAACTCCTGAGATATAAAGCTTGTTCCTTGCCCGAATGCTTTGTCTATCCAGAGACAGCCCATACACAGCTAAACAAACTCCCTGGACACAGCAAAGTCCCAGTTCCATTGGGATCTGCAGAGGCATCGGGACCACACTCAGATAGGATTCCTCCCACTTTCTGGTACAGCTCAGGGGTTGGAATGCCTGGCTGAAGAAGCAGAGTTTGGAAGTCTAAATCCCCAAAGTGCTTCCCAAGAGAAAGGCCATCCACAATCACCAGGCATATTCATTGCACAGTCAGGGGATAAGAGGGCAGGTCCTCTTATGGATTGAGAACTGGTTGAGATCCAGGAAACAAAGAGTAGGTGTCAATGGGAAATTTTCACAATGGAGAGAAGTGAAAAGCGGTGTGCCCCAGGGATCTGTCCTGGGACCGGTGCTTTTCAATCTGTTCATAAATGACCTGGAGACAGGGATAAACAGTGAGGTGGCCAAGTTTGCAGATGACACAAAACTTTTCTGTGTGGTAAAAACCAGAGAAGATTGTGAAGAGCTCCAGAAGGATCTCTCAAAACTGGGGGAATGGGCTGCGAAATAGCATATGTGTTTTAATGTAGCCAAATGTAAAGTAATGCATATTGGGGCAAAAAATCCAAACTTTATCAACTCATGGGCTCTGAGTTATCCGTGACTGATCAGGAAAGAGATCTTGGTGTGTTGGTGGACAGCTCCATGAAGTTGTCTACCCAATGTGTGGCAGCGGTGAAGAAGGCCAATTCCATGCTAGGGATTATCAAAAAGGGGGTTGAAAATAAAACAGCCAACATTATAATGCCATTATACAAAACAATAGTAAGGCCGCACCTGGAGTATTGTGTACAATTCTGGTGACCGCATCTCAAGAAAGACATAGTGGAACTGGAAAAGGTGCAGAAGAGAGCGACTAAAATGATTACTGGGCTTGGGCACCTCCTTTATGATGAAAGGCTAAAACATTTTGGGCTCTTTAGTCTGGAAAAAAGGCGCCTGAGGGGGGATATGATTGAGACGTACAAAATAATGCAGGGCATGAGTAAAGTGGATAGAGGGAAGCTCTTCTCCCTCTCACAAAATACCAAAACTAGGGGACATACAATCAAATTGAGGGCTGGGAGAGTAAGAACAGACAAAAGAAAATATTTTTTCACCCAGTGCGTTGTTAGTCTGTGGAACTCCCTGCCACAGGATGTGGTGATGGCATCTGGCCTGGATGCCTTCAAAAGGGGGTTGGACAGATTCCTGGAGGAAAAGTCCATCACAGGTTACAAACCATGATGGAGATGTGTAATCTCCAGGCTTAAAACCGGGGTACTTCAAGGGCCAGATGCAGGGGAGTGGTATCAGGAGACAGATATCTAGTCTCATGCGCTCCCAAACGCATCTGGTGGAGCCACTGTGAAATACAGGAAGCTGGACTAGATGGGCCTTTGGCCTGATCCAGCATGGCTCTTCTTATGTTATGTTCTTATGTTCATGGTTGATGGTACTATGTGCCCTGCCATCTGTGTGGCCTTGGGCATGCCTGCATGGCCTTAAAGCATTTCCCAGAAAACCCTTTGAAGGATCCCTGTGAGTTGGACTTCACTCAGTTGCACATAATTATTATTAAAGATTTTTTCCTATCAATGGTTCTTTGGCTCGACTTAATCTGGGGCGGAGCATGGGAACCCCTGCATGTAAAGTATGTGAAGCTGCACTGCCTCCCCAAAGTTGGGGCAGAGTGGATTTGCTTTTAAAATAAATAAATAAACACATGTAAATTAAAATTCTATTTTAAAAATTGGATTTTTAATTTTAATTAAATTTTAAATCAACTTGATTTTTTAAAAAAAATGAAGGGGAAAAATATTTTTAGGACATTTCGGAAATATGCATGTAATTAAAAACCCTTAATCTCTGAGTATGTGCACTTTGCATGCTATTCTTTATAAAGGCATGGATATGCATATCTTTGACGCATAGTACAATGGGGTCTTATCAAACAGGTTACTTCACGTCCATAGTATGACAGTAGAATCTCATCCTGACCACGCCCCCTGAACCAGGAACAGACCGTGATGAGCCATAAATGCCCCTGGGCTGGGGAATTCTGTTGTCATGCTTTGTTCCTGTTCCAAGACAAGGGATGTGAAGTAACGGCAATGGCTGTTTCCCCCTTTCGCTCTAGGAATACTCCGACAATTGAGAAAGCCAGAAAGCCGACTGGAACTCCTGCGCCAGGCCAGGCTCGGCTGCTCGCCTGTTCCTGCTGGAGAAGGCATCTCTTGAAGGGACAGGCGGAGAGCCACTGTCAGGCGTATGTCCGTCCTCCTCGGGTCCCAGAGGCAGGACTGAGCTCTCCTTGCCTGCTCACCTGCCAGCCTGTAGACTGCTGAGTTCAGGGCGAGGGTGTCTCACCCACCGCCCACGCCACTGCCACCACTGCTCACCAGGGGCAAGTGGTGAGGGCTTGCCCGGCTCCTCCTGCCGGGCTTACTGAGACAGCCTACGTACCTGCAGCGGGGATTCAAAATATCGAAAAACGGAAGCCTGACAATTTAAAAAACGGTTCAATGAAGCCAGGGAAATCCAGTAGTTGTCACGAAACAAGGACATGAAGTAACAGTTGTCACGAGACAAGTAATAACTCCCGTGGGTAAACAAAAACAGGGATTGAAGAGGGACAAAACCACGTGACCGTGAACGACGCTGTCACGGAATGAACGTAATCGCGGAAAGAAGCAGGACGTGAAGTAACCGCCCTAGTCTCTCATTTTGCTTTCCGACATTGTTGGATGTAGCTGTTTCTTGCATTTCTGCATATTTAGGGTCACCCCAAAGGAGGAAATAGAAAAAGATGGCATTTCAAGATTACAGCACTTCCCCATTTGGACTAAGAGCAGGCACCATGCATTATTCATTCAGACAAGATGTTTGGCTAGCTTTGTAGACAAGGAACGTACGGCAGCCACCGTCAGTCTCCAAATTTCATGTGAAAAGAACTGGCATTTTGGCCCCCTCCTTGCTCCAGAAGTCCTTCTATTTTCTCAAGTTTTACCAGATCTTCCCTTCGGCCCCTGTTTCATCCTCATATCTAAGTTTTTCTGGGCAAGTGTGAAAGGTAGAGATTGATGTATTTTTAAAAATGAAAGCTGACATTATTTTGAGGATTCTGAATGAGTTATGGGATTTCATGTTAGGAAGCCAGATTCCACAGTCTGTCTCTGCTCAGCTATTTATGGCCACATGTGGATTTCAAAGCATTAATTTGACACTCACCTTGGAACACTGAGGTCTATTTATGTCCTTAAATCACAAGCCATATCTGTGTTCCTTGCACAGGGATGCAGTACCCCAGGCCAACAACTACTTCCAGTATGACATAAAAGTCCCTTCACTACCACTATGCCCCCTAGCCCCACCCCCTCCCCCAGCCACAGTTCCCAGGAAGTCAATGGAGAACAAGTCCAGTCTTGTGAATGGGCACAATTTAACCAACTCTTGTTGGGTAGATTCCTATCCGGTGCATGTTGGCCCTAATCAAAACAGACAGTTAGATGTCACATTCCATCTGGATGTGTTGACAAGTGTGCAAGAATCAGACTTGACTCTCTCCGCATGTTCTCTGCTGTTGTTCTTAAGTCTTTTAATTCTGTATGAAACATTTGCTTAACTTGTTTTGTTGCCTATTTACCTTAGTACTGTACTCCTAATAAAGTATCTTATTAATAATCTCATTGTGGTTGGATAGATACTGACTTTGTGCAGAGAGCATACCAATGGATGTGTAAACAATAGCAATTCAGCCAGATATTTTTAGTTTTAACTTTTCACCACGAATGGCAGTGAGTCACCCCCTCTGCTCAATTTCCAACACTGACATTTAACAAACTACAGTAGTTTTTAAATTCAATATTCCAAACTCTGCCAGTGATAATCTATTGTTATGAGCTGTCCCCATTGCACTCTAGAGTCATTTTGGAGTGCTTTCTTTGTAGGTGAGCAATTCAGATATGTTAGTTTTACAAAAATGCTGTTCCCAGAGGAGATGAAAGCAGTGGAGAATTGCCTTGTTGAAGCACAGGTGCCTGTGCTTTTTGGAATCTTCCTCAAATTGTATGTGGCTATGAGCATGGCTCTTTGCCGGCCTTTTCAGTACTGATTTCATAATATGGCCAAGAATAACTGGACAAATGAGGACCCTCTGTGTTAAAAGAGCAGCCTCATATGGTAATAATCCCAGTCACCAAATAATAATAATAATAATTGCAACCACATTTCCCCAATGTGCTTTAAATAACACAGTGGGCTCTTATCTAGTGAGCCTTTCCTTCTGTTTGGTAGTATTGTGGCTCGATTTGTTCTCCTCATCATTTCCCCTCAATTTTGCAGCAAAGACCTGCAAGCTGAAAAGCTGTGCTGAAATATGTCCCCTCCCTATTTATTCATTCCTTAGAAAGGGCCCACTCATGCTTCCAACTTCAAGTTTGCCCGTGATTAAGAAACATCTGTATTCGGTGCTCATTAGAGGAAACGCGGTGGATACACCTTTCTAAGAAAAGCCATCTTGTTCCCTGTAGCGTAATACATCTTCTAATTGGCTTCTGCGACCTCTTGCCAAAATTCAGACAGATGTTTGTTTATTTGTATATGTGTCTAGGGGTGCGGGGGGCTGGAGGAGTAAAAGTTGGTGTAATTAATGGAGCAACTGATGTCTAAATTCAGTAACTCATAGAGTCATGTAAAGATGACAGTCTGGCAATAAATCTTAAAAAGAGATTGCATTTAGACTTACAAGTATGCTGTCGAGTCAGATCTGACCACAAGCTCTAGCTATTGTGTAACTGTTTTTTTAAGTAATGCATCTCTGTTGCCACAGAAAAATTAGATAGGTCTTTTTTTAAAAATGCAAGTGAAAAATATTTTTAAGAGAATTGCAAGCACATAATTTGCAAATAAGGTTATTTGCTCTAAATGCCATTAACATAAGGACCCATTGGGAGATGTTTTCAGAGTACAATTCTGATCTGCGCCGTGACAACCACCCTCAGCTACTGGCATAGGCGGATACTTCACGTCCTTCCTTGTTCCAAGATTACTTTCATTTTGTGATAATGTTGTTCGCAGTCACGTGGTCTTGTCCTGGTTCTGTCCCTGTTTCCGTTTACCCATGGGTGTGATTGATGGTATCATGACAACTGTTAATTCACGTCCTTGTTTCATGACAATTTCTGTACTTCCCTGCCTTACTTTTCCCTTTTTTTGGTCCAACCTTTCGTTTTTTGATATTTTGATTCTCCATTTTTCGATATTTTGATTCTCTGTAACTTTGCCTTTCATGCGTTAAGCGGCAACGCTTCCGGTTTTATGACTTCTTCCCTCTCTGCGATGCATTGTTTACGCCATTGGGATTGTACTGGAGAATGCAACTTTGCACTCCTGCCACTAGATGGAGAATGCATACATTGCATGACAAGCCTTACTTCACGGCCACTTGTCTCGAAACAAGAAGCGAGACAAAAGAATTCCTGAGGCCAGGGAGAGGTGTGGCTCATCACGCTCTGTTCCCAGTTCAAGGGGCATGATCGAGACGAGATTCCGCTGTCATGCAATCAGGGCTGGTGCTAGGTTTTTTGTGTGCCCTAGACGAGGGGTGGGGGCTTCTTGTTTCGAGACAAGTGGCCGTGAAGTAAGGCTTGTCACGCAATGTATGCATTCTCCATCTAGTGGCAGGAGAACAAAGTTGCATTCTCCACTACATCTCTCAGAATATTCTAGTTAACATAGTCAGTTGCCATGCTGGCTGGAGAGTTTCTGGGAGGCTGGTGTCTCACCCTCTCACGTCATGGTACAACTGGCTCTTCTTTTATTCTAGGGCAATGGCTCCCAGCTTTTGAGTGACCTGGGTATTCTTGGGCTGCCGTTCCCAGATGCCTCCACCACCAACCAGAGTTGCAGTCCAAGAACACCTGGGTTCCCCACGGTTGGGAACCACTGAGTTATCCGAGTAATCTCAAGAATTCACCAGAAGCAGCAAGCCTGCACAGAAGACATCTCTGTTAACAATGGGAAGGCCTTTTGCATACCTCAGGAACCGGAAGGATGTGTGAGTGTGTGAGCACGCCCATGCACACATGAATGGGTGTGTCTTTTATTTGGAACACAGCTTTGAATGCATGGTGTGAGGTTGGACTCTCTGGTGGGCCCCTCGCACTTCATTCGGTCCCATGCTGTTTCCTTGCTGTTAGGCATTAAATAGGAGATGGAAAACAATTGTGTGTGTGTGTGACGTCTTCTTCTCTCCCTCTGCCTCCATACCCACAGATGCCAAACAGACTGGTTGCTTATTCATGGTGTATGTGAAGAGTCACAGCATGTACAAATCACTGCTCGCTCTCCCTCTCGCTCTCGCTCTCTTTAATGATAGAGCTGGCTCTGTCTTCATTTCAACCGTTGAAAGTGAAATTCAATAAGTTCCAAATGTGTTTCATTTACTGTGCCACATGCCACTATTATATGACACAAAGGACACACACACACGCTCAGCAATTAGCATTTGGCTGTTCTGGGTTAGGTTAAAACCATCTGCATTGGGGTGTCCCTGCAGTTCAGTGAGGTCCAAGAGCCACTTATTGCTCAGGTATGTGTTCTTTGCCATGCCCAGGAATGATCCATTCAGGACCCCAGAAACATTCCTGGAAGCGCCTAAGCCATGAGTAGGCAAAGCATGGATCCCTCTGTTTCAGACTGCAGCTTGTGTGAGTCCTTGCCGAAAGAACAAGCATTAAAGAAAGACTGAAGGGTAGGCGCTGCAGCTACTTAATCCCCCAAAGGCTACTCTTTGCTCACTTACATTTTAAGATTACCAGAGGGTTGACGGAGTCACACATGATGTCATTCTGCACTGTGACATCATGGAGTCCCAGAGGAACTTGCCAGCTGGGTCAAACTCCTCTATGAGTTGCTGAAGAGTTGTATACAGGCTGCTACTGGTACTTTCACCACTTTCATTTTGGTTATGGACGCAGTCACTCGAGATCTGCAGAATCCAGTGCCCTCCTGGACACTCCTTTATGCTGATGATGTCATGATTGCATCAGAGAGTAATGCAGATCTTGAACGCCAAGCCCAAATATAGAGTGGCCGTCTGACAAGGTTTGGCCTGCACCTGAATATGAAGAAGTCTGTAGTCAGATCTGACAAATGAACATGGCAATACAAATAAATGGTATTGACCTACCAAGAACTGAGATGTTCAAATACCTTGGTTCCATGATGGGAGCCAATGGGAGCCTGAGCCATGAGGTGACATCAGGGATCATCAGGGCCTGGCTAAAATGGCATACAACATCAAGCATCATGTGGGACAAAAAGATCAGCAACTGTTTAAAAATCAAAGATCTATCTCATCATTTTACGACCCGTTGTGCTCTATGGTGCAGACTGCTGGCCAACAATTAAAGAAACTGAACATCGCCTTGGTGGCAGTGAGACAAAGATGCTGCGATGGAACTCCAGCCTCACACGAAAGGATCATGTGCGCAATGATGACATCAGAGCAAAATATGGCATTGCACCTATTGCTGACAAGATGGGCAAAGCCTGACTATGTTGGTTTGGTCATGCCCTGCGTGCCGATGACGAAACTCTGGCCGAGGAGGGTCTCACCCTGCAGGTCAGCGGTTCCTGACTGAGGAGACGTCCAAAACAGCGCTGGACGAACACCCTCGAGAATGACATAAAGTTGTCCTGGGTTCACCCAGACCTAGCCCATGACCACGCCAAGTAGAGGGCCAAAACAAGAATAGCAGACCCCACCACCAAGTGGGACAAATACTAAGAGAAGGAACAAGAGGGTTGTCTGCTTCCATACCATGTTTTAGTGACTGTTTCTTGAAATAAAATACAGTTCTGTATAATAGACTGAAAAGGCAATGGGGCTCAAACTGATCTTAAAGCTGCATTAAGAAATATGTGGCATCCCAGGCAATGCTGAACTGCAGTTACTCTCTGCCTTAGCCAATGTGGGGTGAGATGGTGGGCTTTGTATTTCAACATCTGGAGGGCTGCAGATCTCTGTCTTGTGATTCCAGAAACACCGAGGCCAGCTGTGGTTACCGTTAACAAGCATCACATCTTCTTTAGGACAGTTTCCCATGCTTGGTAAAGGAACCCTGGTCCTAAAACGGGGAGGCCGTGTCTTGGATGCCAAGAGCCGCTTTAAAGATGCCCAGAGGGCTTGGATGGATTCGAGAGAGATTTTGTTTGGCTTTGTTTGACTCCCTTCCCCCTCCAAAACCCTTTGAACAGCAGATCTTTAAAGGATTTTGGTCACAATCTGGTTTCGAGAGTACCCCTCTGTTTCAAGAGTGGTTTGACATATGCCACAAGAAGGAAGTCGGGGGGGGGGGTGTGAGGGAGATGCCGTTTGGAGAACGAAGAGCTGAGGGCATGTGCAACATGTTCATGGTTTTGGGATCCTGGCCATGATGCTGATTGCTGCCAGAGTTCTCTGTTGACGCCTGGATAAAGAATTAGGTTCGGGTAAGATCTATGGGGTGAAAAGGAACCATTGTAGATAATTTGAAATCAATGCATTCAGTACTGTATTTATTAATTATTGTACTATCTCAGTAGTAATTATTGGATATTAGCAGTTGGGGGTGGTGGTGGAGAAAAACGAATCTTTATCCCAAGACAGAAAAAGGAAAAATGAATCAGAGAGTCCTATAGCATCTCCAACACTAACAACTTTCTTACAACACGATGGGGATACAGCTTTCATTGGTGAAGGAGATTATAGGGCCTGAAAGCTCTTGTGATAATAAATTGGTTAGACTTCAAGGTGCCGTAGGCCTTGCCAGTGTTTTTGTTAAAACAGACTTGGCTGTCTCTTTGGAAATTAATTGATGTGGCCTGGCTGGTACACACTTACTGAAGGCACAGGCTTGTTTACAGTTCTGTTGTGTTACTGTAACAGGACTGAAAAATGAGCTGTTAAATTTGTTGCAGCAAACCTGGCCGAGATATATATATAAAGTGGTAAGATTAACAAGTTTTCTTTGCCCCACACTTTTGTGGCTTTCTGTGGAAGTGAGCATCTGAATCAGTGGTATACACAGTATCATAATAATGGTTTGACATCAGTTCTATTCTGACGTATGACAATCTTTTCCAGGGTTTTCAAGGTAAAAAAAAAAATGTACTCAGAAGTGGTTTACCATTCCGTACTTCTGGGGGCATCCTTAGACCATGTAGCTTGCCCAAGGCTAGACAGGTTGGCTATTCTCCCAGGAGACATACTGGGGAATCAAACTCCCAAACTCTTGCCCCACAGCCAAATACCCCAAAACCACTGAGTGGTTAATAGTCTATACCAACTATAATTCCTTAGTCTTTAAGATACCACAAGACATGTTGTTGATTTTGTTGCAACAGCTCTGCCTCTAAAATTTCAGCCCCCACTTTTATAGTGAATGGCAGCCTTAGGCTGTGGCCAAAATCCAATCTTTAGTCCCACTCAGAGTACATTCAGTGAATCATTTGATGTCGTGTTGACTTGCCAGCTTCCTGTGGATTTCATGGGGTCTGCTCTGGCTCAGACTAAGAAAAGGATGGGGAACCTTTGGCCCTCCAGACGTTTTGGATGGCAACTTCCAGAATTCTGAACTTATATTGCCAGTGATGAAGGACTGTGGTCCAAGACACCTGGAGAGTCAAAGGTTCCCCACCTCTGGACCAAGAAGAGTAATAGGACTATGCATACTTCATTCCAGATGGATAGCTCTTCATAGTATCACCAATCAAAAGATCTTTCTCGTCCACTTTTGTGACCTTGGGGAAAGGTGCTCCACAAACATAGTAACTTGTATGCTGAAGTACAGAGCTCTGTTTCTCAGCCAAGGCCTCAAGTAATTCACTAGATGTGAGCATGGGTATAAGGCTCTTCTGAAATACACTTTTATCAAGCCCTCAAAAGCTCTAATTCAGTGACATATGCAGAGGAATAGCCTCATGATGTTGTGGTTAAATTGCAAAACTGCAGTTAAGACTCTGCTCACAACCTAAGTTCAATTCTGATGAGCTCAAGTAGCCAGCTCGAGGTTGATTCAGCCTTCTATCCTTCCGAAGTCAGGAAACTGAGTACCCAGCTCACTGGGGAGGTAACGTATACCCTGCACACTTAAATTGTAAACTCTTCTGAGTGTTTTAAGTGCTATTGGGGTTTATAAAAGCAGCACAATTTGTTTTTCCTTCGCTTTTGAGGATCTAGACATCATTCTCCTCCCTTTTTTAAAAGGGAGGGATAGACAAGCTGGTGGAGACACACATAGGAGGGTTACAACAAACAAATAAATACTATTCTGATAACCTTTAAAATTTTTGCAAAACAGGCAGGGCACTTGACAGCAAATGGCCTTACAGGTGTCAGGATTCTGGGAGCTGTTGTTTTAAAAAAGTAACATTCACAGCCTCTAGGATGACTGCAAAATAAAATCTTAACCTGGACGTTCCCTAGGCCTCTGATATTGCATTCCATTCTGGACGCCCTCACTCTGGCCCACCTTACAGGCTCTTTGTAAGGATTACCGGATGATTCACATCGCAGTTACATATGATAAGCCACTGATAAAAAAAAAACCTGAAACATACAATGCTTAAGCTTTCGTGGATAAACCCCACTTCTTCAAGGCAAAGTACCAAAAGTCCAAACATGGCAAGATGGGACTTGCCAGGAGGTTAATGTTAGATGTGAAATTCTTGGCAAGATTAATTTCGAAAGGCGTGCCTGTCTTGGATGAGGCAGGAAGCAGCCGGGCTGTTGTTCCGAAGCTGCATCTGAAGCTGAGGATTGGGTTTCACACACCCCAGTCCTTCAAACAAAAGGGCAGAGTTATGTTTACCTGTGATATTTCCCCCATCTCCATTCTATGTATGACCGTCTCTAATCAGGGCAGCTTACCAAGATTAGAAATAACAATAAGCAAGAGAGAAGCAACAGCCCTACAAGCTTAGCATGATAACCCTAGGATTAAGAACTTGCGGTGGTGGCCTGGCGGTGGGGGAGAAGTCTTTCGTTTTAGTGACTATAAAAGGAACGAGTTGGCAGCCTTGATCAAAACCTTGTGCATCTTCTCTGGTTTAAGGCCAGGGACCGGCTCCTTGAGCACAGAAGTGATGCTGCAGATTTCAACAGGAAGCCTCTTTAAGACCTGGAGCCTGCCTGCTGTGCCTTCCTGTTCCCCGACCCAGGGCGGCATGAGCACGTGCTCACTCCAGCGCCAGTGGTCCTGGCAAGAGTGGCGGGATCATTCTTTCCACTAAGCTTATCTCAAGCTTCCTTTTCAATTTCTCTCTCTCTCTCTCTCTCTCTCCTGGAGCTGGCAACAAATGTGTTGATGAAGCTGTCCACTCGGTGAGGCAGATGCTTCTGGAGCTGGACCCATAAGGAGGCTTACAACTCACTTTGTCTGGCCCAGCGAGCCAGCTTCGGATGACTGTGGCTTTCATGGAACTGCCTCTGCTGGAAGGCAGCCAGGGCCCTGGAGGTGAAAAGCTCTTTATACCTCTGAGCAGTCTAGCTGTCATGGCTTCATGCCTCCTCCTCCTCCATGTTCCTCCTCCTCCCTCTGTCCTCCTAGCTGGGTTAGACATTTTGCTTGTGGGATTCAAAGATTTTATCTGTTTCGGCTGGCCTTCACAGTGGCTGTGATAGTTTTAAAAAAAAGTGGTGGTGGAGAAAATAATAGGGATTGGATGAACACAGAAAAGGCCAGGTGGTCCTTAGGATTGCACATGTGTAAGAGTGGGGTGAACCTTTTATTTGGGCTACTAAATAAATTAAATAAAAGCAAACAGATTGGATTCATATTTAGCCACAGCACCTCTCTCTTTAAATGTTTCTGCAGCTTGGGGAGGTGGGGCCGTGGCACAGTGGTTAAATGCCTGTACTGCAATTAAAATTGTGCTCATGACCTGGGGTTCAGTCCTAGGTAGCAGGCGCTTGGTTGACTCAGTCAACCTTCCATCCTTCCGAGGTTGGTAAAATGAGTACCCGGCTTGCTCCTGTCTCAGAGGGATAGGCAGGGAGGCGAGTGGGCTCGGCAAGACGAAGAAGTGTGTGCATATGGTTTTTGTTTTGTTTTGGGTTTCTCCCTCCCCCCATACTTTCTTATGTCCCTCCGTTTCTCCAGTTCTGCTTAGTCACTGGAGATCCGGTGGTTGGGCTCATGGAGGAGGAGCTGGCAGCACTGCCTGAGAGGGCTTTCCTTCGACTGTTGCTTGACTCCTTTCCTTCCTCCCCTAATCCCCCTTTCTTCCTTCCCCTCCCTCGCGTGCTCACCCACCCCCTACCCCCGCTGGCCCATGGCCTCCATCTTGTTGATGATGACGACGTTCAAATTCCACATGGAGCTGGAGCTGGACAAGGTCTTGTCCCCTTGATCAACAGGATCCACTTCCAGAAGGTTCAGCTCCTGCAGTCCTCTGAGCTGCCGACGTCACCCCCCCATCCCCAAAGCCACTTTGGAGGACGATGGTGGCAGCAAGAAGCCCCGCAGAAAAGAGGATGGCAGTGGAAGTGAGAGGCCCTGGAACGAATTGTTTGAGTTTCCATTATTTTCTATGGAGAGATTTGCTTTGATTTACGAGTGTTTTGGTTTATGAGCATGCTTCCAGAACAGATTATGCTCGTAAACCAAGGTACCACTGTACTAACATTTCATTCACTGATGCACTAAACCTAACCCTAACCCTAACCCTAAAGACAGAGGATGAGGATTGATGGTGTGCTAAATGGTTCTGATATCCTTGAAAATATACCTTTTATGATTTATGGATGACAAAACTCTCCAGCAATAATGTCACATGGTACTTCTTGAACCACAATTGACAAACCCGTGAGACTGTACTAGATCTTGTTCCCAGAACTGGGCTTTTATCCTGCCTTTAAAAGTCAGTTCTGTTGAAAATTTTACAATATACTGAAACAGTTATTCCCTTTCCATCCTTCAGAAGTGGTTGTAATACATTTGCAGGTCTAAACATTCAATACAGTGGACCCTTGTATAACAAACAGCTTGTATAACATAAAATTTGTACAACATAAAAAATTCCGGGGATAGGGGAAATTTGATTAACATAATTGCCTATGGGGAAATCCGTACAACATAAAAATGGGATTACTCTGTTTTCAATGCATTCCTATTGGAATTTGTATAAAGGAAAATTTGCTTAACATAATTTCATTTGGAACGAATTAATTCCTTTATACAAGGTACCACTGTATTTTGATTTTATTTGCACTTGTTCTATTTACTGTCTCTTTCACAGCACATCATCCTTTCCCACGTATTGCTTTTTAGGTGAAATTTCTTTTAATTGAATTAATAGTTTTATCAAATTATAATTTTATAATTTTTATTAATAACTCTTATACTGCCATGATTTTTCATGAAAGAAGGAAATATATGGCTTATATCTAAAGAATGGTGGGAAATGACTGCCATCTGGTGGGTTCCAGTGTCATTACATGAGATTCATAAAGGGGGAAAATGTTAATAGTTGTAGAAGGGAGGAAAGGGTAGACTAAAATCTGCCTCCGACTACGATAAATCAGTCCATCTTCTATAGGCAAATGTACACCACCAGACTGAGGCCTGCACACCTGAGTTTGTCACTGAGGAAAGCCTTTCAAAAACTAGCTTCTGTGGCAACCCAATATCAGTTACTGCTCATTTGCAGCAGCGAGGATAAATGAATCAGGACATTTATGGTTCATCAGATTCTCCTAGTTTCATTCCAGTGTTTGTTTTGACTGAGGTCCCATGTTGGACTGCAGGTTCCTTTTTCGCTGCATGAAAAGTTGTAATTCCCATGACCAGTTTTCAAAAAGATGCATTTTGGTGCATATTATACATTTTCCCCTTCACTGACTAAATCATATTCTTATTTTTTAAAATACTATATTTTCCATCTATAAGATGACCCATTCTATAAGACGACTCCCACTATTCCAACCCAAAATTACAGTTTTGAAACTGCACTGTTATCTCCTCAGCTTAGTTCCGTGTGCAAGATGACCCTCTGTTTTTAATCTAACAATTTTAGATAATAATATAGTCTTATACATGGAAAAATACTGTAATTTTTTCCATGACTAGTTTTCAATTGTATCATTTTTAAATTCAACTTTTGTTTGTCGCTCCAGACATCTCATTGGAGGTTCATATAGGTATGCATTTGTGACCACATAGTTTGTATGGGTCAGTTCAAAGGTCTGTGCAAATTTGTAGAAAGTAGTGAATCCTAAATTTCCAGGAATGTTGTGCTTCCTCTTTTTAACAATGAAAGGTGCACAGGTAGGAATTTATGGAGCTATTTAAGTCTGCCTGATTTTTTAAGGTATGGACACTTCTTGTGCTTTTGGCCTCTATCCTGTGGTGGCAGAGTCTCGGGCCAGACAGCAAAAATAGATTGTCAAGGGCAGGGAAGGATAGATTTTTCAAGAAGTCAGTGTATAGAACTGGAGCTGAGAAGCGTCAACTGTAGCTCCCATTATCCCCCTCTGGCACTGCATGGCTCATGGGATGTGCAGTCCAAAACAGCGACTTACCCATCTGCATCCAAACTCCACTTCAACTCTAGGAACGGGGGCAATGCTTCTCTGATTCTTAGCTGAAAAGAACATTGTATTAAAGCAATGATTCCCAACCATAGGTCCCCAGATGTTGTTGGACTGCAGCTCCCGGAAGTCTTCGCTACAAGTTGTGCTGGCCAAGATTTCTGGGAGTTGTAATCCAAGAGCAAGTGAACAGATCCCAAAGTTAGCTCATGCTTTTGTATGGATTCCTAATAATGACTGGTAAAGGTTCCCCTTGACAGTTAAATTCAGTCATTTCTGATCCTAGAGGCCAGAGCTGATCTCCATTTGTAAGCTGAACAGCCGGCATTTGTCCATTGGAAAATTTACATGGTCATGTGGCCAGCATGACTAACTGCACATGTGCATTATTAGTCTACAGTAGGACCCCCGTATCCACTGATTCAGTTATCCACAGTTGGCAGAGGAAAAATTAATTAAACGATTAAGCAACTGCAAAGCAAGCTACTGTCACAAACAGCAGCCATAAAGCAAGCTACTGTAGCAAAACTGCAGGTTTTTTGGGGGGTATTTTTGATGTTCTCTCTTATCCACAGCTTTTGTTATCCACAGGAAGGCCTGGAACCAATCCCCAGCAGATACCTGGGTCCTACTGTACTTGCGTTTTTATGGGCTTCTGAAATGCTAGGTAGGCAGGAACTGGGACACGCGAACGGGAGCGCACCCTGTTGCATGGATTTGAACTGTACCAACCTTTTGATTGAGAAGCGCAGTGGCTCACAAAACTCACAGCACCACTCACATCCCTTAACTACTAATATCAACCCTTAATTGCACTAATGGGTATGAGGTTGATGGTGCACAGGTACAGAGGAGTAGGCAGAGAGTTGCAATTTTAGCCTTTGTTTGGCTGTTGAAATCTATCTGTCCTTGCCTCCTAGCTTGGCTGGTGAGGAAAATGAGGTATGAAAGGCCTGTTTCCAAACCTGATTCCAAAAACAGAGACTGGAATGGACCGAACTCCACCTCCTTGGCATATTGCAAAGCTCCCCCATGGCCCTGGAGATGGTGCTGGGGGCAGGACACCTCGGTGGTGGGCAGTCAACAACAGGCCTGGGTCTTCCCTCTCCAGCGCTTGGCATCTGTTCCCAGCACCACCCAAGCAGGGGGCCATGGCTTTCCACCACCACAACCGTGCTGGTTTGGCTCTCTTGGCCTGCTGTGGAGTTCCAGTTTCAGGAGGATGAAGTCATGGTAGCTATTTCAACTTGGGAGTGGGAAAAGTCATGCCAAATGTCTGAGTTGAAATACATTTTCACACCAGACCCGAGGCCTCCCCGGGCATGACAATGAATGCTGTGCTGTACTTAAGGAGGATGCCAACAAGCAGTAGCCCTGGTTTCCTGTCACCTTCCAAATACAATCCAAGCTCTAAATAGCTTCTCCCACCTTACATACCTGAGCGACCCACCTCCTCCTTTCTATTCCTTCATGGCCTTCAGAATTAACCAAGAATGCCCCCTTGATTATACCATCTGGGTGCCAAGTCTACACCACAAGGGCACACAGAAAGGCTTTTGCAGTGGCTGCCCAGCAGCTGTTTGGAACTCCCTTCGCCTGGAGACCAGCCAGGCTCCAAGTCCTGCACATTTTCTAGGCGGTGTTCTGTTTATTTGTTTCTTTGGCCGTTTTTATTTGAGTCGAGATTGTTTTTAATAACTCGCTCGTTTTATATTTGGGTTATGCATTTTATTTATTTCACCCGGAATGTTCTTTTAAACCCCAGCACTTGCTTTCCCAGGAGGGGCGTGGTGTCTCAGTGGACTAAGGCTTCCGAAAACTGTCGGCTGGAAAGTCGGCAGCTCGGCGGTTCAAATCCCGGGTGCCCTGCAGCGGAGCAAGCTCCCAATGATAACCCCAGCTCCTGCCAACCTAGCAGTTTGAAAGCATGTCAATGCAAGTAGATAAATAGGTGCCGCCGTAAAAAGCGGGGAGGTAAAACATGGCCACGGACTTGCACAACACTGGCTCTTTGGCTTGAAAATGGAGATGAGCACTGCCCCTAGAGTTGGGCACAACTAGCACGCATGTACGGGGGGGGGGACCTTTACCTTACTTACTTTCCTAGTGTTTACTAGATGAGCCTTATTAAACATGTTAATAAACTAGTGGAAGCCCCCACCTTCCCAGGATCGGCACTGCACTGCCTGCTATCCATCCTGAGGTGCCTGAGTAGAGGGGAGAGTTTGGTTGAAAGGGATGGCCCCAAACATCTGCCCACCAAAGACCAGTTGGCTTCTATCTATCTATCTATCTATCTATCTATCTATCTATCTATCTATCTATCTATCTATCTATCTATCTATCTATCTATCTATCTATCTATCTAAGCCAACTGGTTTTCAAATGTGTGTGTAGGGAGATAGGAACCCGTGCTGTGCCAGAGCACAACAGGCCCCCTTACAGTATTTATTTATTTATTTATTTATTTATTTATTTATTTATTTATTTATTTATTTATTTAATAAAATAGGAACTCCAGGCAATTTACAACTGAACAATAAAGAAATCAATACACTAATACAGAGCTGTCCAACTTTGAACAGGCCAGGGCCTACGTTTTCCAGCCCAAAGTGCCTGAGGGCTACTACACTAAAACCTCTACTTATGAATGTTATCCATTCCTTCCGAGCACATGGTCATAAGTAAAAAAAAAATTGTAAGTAGAGCAGCGGTTTTCCATAGGAATGCATTGAAAATCAATTAATCCATTATGGAGGGAATTGTCCAGGGGGGAGAAGAAGGGAGATGTCACTGCACAAAGGAGATGGGCACACCTGCAACCCCACCTCTCACCCCTCTCCTCCCCTCTCCTCCCTCCACTCCGCACCAACGACTCAGCTGGTCACAAGACAGTGGCACACCCATCATCTGGCTGGTGGGGGGAACAGGGGACTGACCAAGAACTTTGCTGGGCCAGTGGTGGTCCTTGGGATGGGGGAGGGAGGGGTAGAGAACTTATCCCCTCACTTTTTTTATTGACGGCCGGAGGGCTACTTTAGAACCCTTCGCGGGCTACTGGTAGCCCAGGGTCTACCTGTTGGGCAGGCCTGCACTAATACAACAATATGAAACCCAACAGCCTTCCTTCACTTCAGGCCCAGAAATCAGAACCATGCCTTCTGACCCTGCCAACAGTGGCTGGGATGGGGGTAGGGTGTGGGGCGGATTAATCTTGAAGGTTGTTTCCCCTTCAAGATTAATCTGTGGTTCTGTCTCAATTCTCTCTCTCTCTCTCTTTCTTGGAGGGTGCTTGTGAGAGATGGCAGACTAGGCCTGGGACAGAGTTTGCCTGCCTAATCCTTCCAGGTTCAATGAACCCCTTAAACTGTGTACAAGCCTCTTCTGCAGTGTCACGATTTCTCTAATGACACACCACCTAAGCTACCTTAGAGGACCCTGAGGGTACAGGTCCCTCAAGGTTACATTCAGCCAAACCAGTCTCTACACCCTTACTCAAATTGGGTCTTCAAACATTTTGCTCAGTAGCTTCCATCATCCCTGAACCTTAGCCATGCTGGCTGTGGCTGATGGGAGTTGTGGTCTGAATCTGCTGGGATGGCCCCAAGAAGAGCATTAGGTGAAAACTTGGGGTTGGGAAGGATGTATCCTTAAGTGTATGTCCCTGAGGGCAGACCCCCCCCTCCAATTGAAGTCACACAGTAGAAGGGAGAGAAGAAGTATAATCTTGCCTACTTCCCATTGGTAGTTTTTTGAGCTGTTGTTTGGCTTGCTGAGTGATGACAAGGCACAGCTTTTCATATTTGGGTCACCTGGTGCCTTTGAGGTGGCAGAGAAGACCTTGCATTTGTTTTCAAAACGCAAAGCTTTCTTGACTACCTCTGGAAGTTGAGTCATGGCAACTGGACTTCTTTTTCTTGAGAGATTGAGAGTCCAGTAGCCAGGACTCACCTTCCAGATAAACTCACCTGGATGACTGAGGATCTTCACAGACATATTCCTGACTACCTGACTACATAGTTATGGGTGGTGAACCTTTCCTTTATGGGTTGGCCTTTCCTTTATTTTGAACGGCTTTGTTCTTCACCCCTCTATCATTGACCACATCAGCTGAGGCTTCTGGGCATTGAAGTCCAAAACACATGGCAGGCCAAACATTCAACAGCCCTGCCTGGGTTCCCATTTAATAGATAACCTGTTAGGAACCCATATTCTTTTTTTAGCTGCATTCAGATCTCCACTCAACCTACATGCAGCACAATTGTTTTTATCATCATCAACAATAACATGTGTCAGAAGTGATTTCCCATTCCTTTCTTCCTGGGGTGCCCTGGGACTGGGCAGCTTGCCCAAGGCCACACAGGCTGGCTGCTTTAGAGAGCAGTAAAGGAACAGGCCTGATTGATTTGGGCAATGCACAGTAGATTGAATTGTACTATGTTGATGTCTAATCCTCTGTGAAGTTTATTATGGGGAAAAAGCCAAGGTATGTATTTTATATTACTGCTGCTCTTTTGTAAGCATGGCTCCCTTTCCTTCCCCACCTCCAAAAAAAAAGCAATAAAATGAAAAGTGCACCTCCTGTTCAACAGCTCCTGAAATTAAAATTAGTCTTCTTTGCCCCCCCTCACTTGAAATCCTAAAGGTATCTGACCCAAAGTATATTCTAAATGTGATCATCCATCCAGCATGTCTTTCAGGCGCCACTAAGATTAAATGAAAGAATCATAAGACGTGGGTCTTTAACTTTTAATCCTTTTACAATGAACCTTTACATAGACTTTGGGGCAGGATGCCTTCCATATGAGCAAAAGTGCCGCTTGTTCCTTTGCACCGAGTTAATGAATACCCGCAGCGGTAGGATACCCGGACCCTGCGGACCCTCTTCCCCCATCTGACTGGAAGAGAGAGTGCGGGCATCTCAGGGGACGTGGGCAGAAGGAAAAACCAGAGCTGGCCTCCTCTACCCAGGAGTGTATCACACACTTCAAATAATTAACATAAATGCTTCTTTTCAGACTTTTTTTTGGGAAAAAACAAACAAACACAAAACTTTGATTCCAAGATAATGGAGAAAACTCTCCCTCCCTTTCTCCCCCCCCCCCTGTCTCTCTGCCTGAAAGAGGGCAGGCTGAGTATTCCCCCTTTGAGAGGTTAATTATTAATTGATTTTTAAAAAAGACTGCCCCATTATCACAGCTCCAAGCAACACATGACTCCGGAGGAGATCAAAGAAACTGTATGTACAGTGGACCCTCATATAACAAACAGTTTGTATAACATAAAATCTGTACAACATAAAAATTCCAGAGATAGGGAAAATTTGCTTAACAGAATCATCTATGGGGCGAATCTGTACAATATAAAAATGGTCGCGATTAGGGATTCTTCCGTTTTCAATGCACTCCTATGGGAAATCTGTATAAAGGAAATTTGCTTAACAGAATTTTATCTTGAACGAATTAATTCCTTTATACAAGGTACCACTGTACTTAGAACAGGGCTTCCCAGGCTTAATTGGGTCGTGCCCCCCCAGTCTTCTTGGACTACAATTCCCAGAAAGCCTGGCTAGCCGAGTTAGTGCTTAAAGGCTTCTGGGAGTTTTAGTCCAAGAATATCTGGTGATCCAAGATTGGGAGCCACTGACTGAGAACATTTGTTATCTTAGCCCAGTCATATAAAACTGACCAAGCCTTCCTCTTAGAAATGTACAGCCATTGGACTTTGAACCAAGGAAGGACCTTTTCAGACTACAAATTCCAGCTCTGGGCAGGAGACCTCCTTGTTCATCGGCAAAAGGTCTGAGAAGTGTCGTCCAGAAAGGATTCCTTCCACGCTCTGCAATAGCTTTCAAATTCATACCCATATTTTCCTTGCTCAAGAATGTAAGGAAGGTGGTCGCAGACAGATGGAAGGCTCAGTAATCTCACCCCCCAGGCCACCTCCAAACTTGGGTTGGATGTAGTTTGACAGTCCTGTGCAGATCTATTCATATGTGTGTGTGTGTGAGTTGTGTCGTTACAGTCGTGACCGACTCTATGTGACTCCATATCCATGGAGTTTTCTTGGCAGGAGTACTGGAGTGGCTTGCCAGTTCCTACTCCAAGCACCTGGTATTCCCTGGTATTCCCTGGTGGTTGCCCATCCAAGTACTAACTAGGGCTGACCCTGCTTAGCTTCCGAAATCAAGCGAGATCGGATGTGCTTAGGGCATCTAGGCAGCTCTATTCATATGTAAGACAGGCTTTATTCATGCCTGAGCAGCCACTTTTTGTTTTGCATCGCCTTATCTCTTCCTGCGGTCACTTGGTCGCTACAGCGCTTAGGCAGTCCGCACTTCGGCAGTTGCTTAGCAATCGGCTTGCCCATCCGCACTTGGCTGAACCGCTTTATATTTCAAATTTCAGTGACCACAATGTTAAAGTGCAGCATCGGCAAAGTCAGCGAACATGTTTACATTGCAACAGGCTTTCTTTCTTTTTTTGCATGTTCTACGACAGGGAAACGGCAGAAACGGGGGGGGGGGGTGTCCAAACAAAGAAGTGGTATGTCTGCAAATTCAACCAAATCGCTTTAAAATGGGGTGCAGGAACTGATTTAAAAAAAAAAAAACACCCCCAGTGGTAATTGCAAGAAAAACGACAGCGGCCAAAAATGGGCATGGCCAAGAAAACAGTGATTTGAAAAGCAGGCAGGGATTTTAAGGCAATTTGTCTTTAAGGAAAAGGTGTTTCAAATCTAAACTGCGGTAGTGGTCTTAGGAGGAGGGAGCTCCTGAAGAGGGACCAGGAAGCAGGTGGAACTACTCGTGAGAACATAATATATGCCTCACAAAGAAGTACCGCCAGAGAGCTCAGTGACAGCCGAGCCAGAGGTCGGGAGTTCAGGTCCCTCCATCATGAGAGTGGCGGGACCCAGTGATCCACGGCGTCCCTCCCAGCTCCGCAGTTGAAAGGCTAATGTTATTAAACAGAGCCATCACCCCTTTGTGCCTCAACTCTTCAGGTACTACATGATCGCTGAGACACACAGGACGGCTCCTTTGAGGTCTTCCCACCTGGATCAGGCAACCCACAGAATGTAAGATGCTGTGGAAGGGATGAGGCTCGCCCTTGATCCAGGACATAAAACGTGGCCTTGAAAGAGGCCCTTGAGCATTCCTCCCTGGGCGATCCATCTGTGAGGGCTTGCTTGTTTTACCTGCAAGGGATCTGAGCTTGTGAAAGGGATTGGGGGGGGAGGTCAGTTCTCCATTCCAGCGGCCACATCAGTGAAAGAATCCTGGGAGTTGTCTTTCCCCTTCTTTGCTTCCTTACTCCCCAGAGGTCTGTTTTTTAGCTCTCCAAAGAAACACACGGTGCTATTAGGTGGATCTGTCCAAAAGCAGGGATTACCACTTGCAACGTCCGACCACCATACATCATTTCTGTATGAGATCTAGAGTTCCAATGATCCCCCAATTTTAAAAAAAAAGAGCCTTGGGGTTTTTTAAGGTAGAATGGGGTCAGGGGAAAGAGAATACCTCAAATCATGAAGAGTTAGCCACCCACCCACCCCAGCCCCCAATGGCCAGCTCCTTATCTGACATGAGACTGGCTCAAAACAAAGCAGTGACCTGCATGGTGTATAAATGCGGGAAAGATATAAGATCTCATAGGCATTGTGTGTGTGTGTGTCTGTTGTATTGTTATAGTCATGACCACCTTTTTGTGACTCCATGCCCATGGAGTTTCTTGGCAGGAATACTGGAGTGGTTTGCCAGTTCCTACTCCAGGCGCCTACAGCATCTGGTATTCCCTGGTTGTGTGTGTGTTGTGTCGTTAGAGTCGTGACCGACTCTACGTGACTTCCATGTCCATGGAGTTTTCTTGGAAGGAGTACTGGAGTGGCTTGCCAGTTCCTACTCCAGGCGCCTACAGCACCTGGCATTCCCTGGTGGTCGCCCATTCAAGTACTAACCAGGGCCGACCCTGCTTAGCTTCCGAAATCAAGTGAGATCGGATGTGCTTAGGGCATCTATGATAGCTATTCCCTGGTTAGCCTGGGCTAAATGGTTAGAGAAGTGAATTATAAGGGGTCAGTGAGTCCCTTGTAACACAGTTTAGAAGTGGTTGCAGGGAGGTGAGGAAAGTGGATTTTACCTGAGGTCACAAAGGCCCATGTTGGCAGAAGCCACTTTATTACACTGAACCACACTACACAGATCAATTCTTTTTTTCTTCCCAGTGAGTTTATTGAGCATCTAGAGCAGTGGTTCTCAACCGGTGGGTCCCCAGATGTTCCTGGACTGCAACTCCCAGAAACCTCCAACACTTGCTGTGCTGGAAAGGATTTCTGGGAGTTTCAGTCCAGGAACATCTGGGGACCCACCGTTTGAGAACCACTGATCTATAGTAACAATGGTGAGGTCTCCTCTCTCCATTCCATGTCACTGTCACTGTGTAGGAAAAACACTGAAATGCCCATGCTCATCATGATGGTCCCCATAGTCAGTCCAAAATTACAAGCAGATGTTTCGGTCCATGTCAACCAACTGGCTGTAGCAGCTTTCATCTCCACCAGAAGCAGGTCTTTTTGTAAGACTGATGGGCCTTAATTGCACCTTTGAGACTAAGGCATCACAGAATAGCTTCCCACCCTTACAATGGGGATAGCTCACAGCCATGTATTATTAAGGGAATATCAACTGCTCCCTCCCCCTTGCTGTTTTTCAATGTGGGACTGCTCGGAGGGATTGGGGAACCGTGAGATGCCATTCTCTCTGCATATCAAGCACAGCCAGTGCTCGACTCTAAGGTCCTAGGAAATGGGCCATGCTAATCAAAGTAAACTGGATTAGTCTTATCAGTTTGTATGTACTAAATCGGCTCAACTTGTATCTAACATGCACTTAGTTAAAGCACGCTGAGGGTTTGAACTGGACCACTTTGGGAAACAGGTTGCAGCAAAGGCGGCTCACTTGATTCAACAGCATTTATTTCCAAGGGAGGCTTGTTGGTTGCTTGTGCTTTGTTGCCGGAGACCAAGCAGAGTTAGCTACCTACCTGCGCAGGATTAGAAGAACCCATCACACTGTTCTCCTTCCCCATCTGCATGTGCAGCATCACAGATTTTGGTGGAATTCTTGAAGGACTGGAATGCTGAGACAAGGCTGTTTACCCCGGTGAGTCATGATGTGAAAAGAAAGATCAGTAAGGTGGAGATCTATCGCGCAAGCAGAGGGTGCTGAGTGGGCACAGCTCCCGGCAACACAGCCAAGACCCTGGGAGTCTCCCCTTTCATTTTTAAAAATCTTGCATCTAACATGAAGTGAAGTCAAGGGTCTGAAATAAATCAATAGTTGAAATCCAGTAGTAAGTTGCAACTAGAGTAACCCCATTGAGTCACTGGTGATTTGTGGAGTCTATTCCTCTGCAAGTTCCACTGATTCAATGGACCTTTCCTAGTTGTAATTTATTATTAGATTCGAGCCAGGATATTATCATCATCACCTTAGAGTGGCAGAGCTGGCAAGGCCCTATGGATCACAGAGTCCAGCCCCTGCTAAGAAGGCACAGCGGGGAATCGAACTTCCAGCCTCTAGCTCTGCAGCCAGTTATCTAAACCACTATTAGCTTAGTCGTTCTTAAACCTTAGTTCCAGAGCTGTTCTCCCTTGCAGGACTCTTTTTGGAAGTATGGAGACAAATAGAGCTGAGTTAATATGGACACTTCAAAACACAGAAACAAAACCCTATAGGCAATGCATGTCACCATAATTGTACAGGTATATCTCCTTGCTGGGGGTAATCCGCACCTGTTGGATTTCTGAATGTTTCATTTGCCTTGCTCTCCTATAAAATGAAGTCTGTTGCCTTAATCCAGTGATGGCGAACCTTTTAGAGACCGAGTGCCCAAACTGCGATTCGTAACCTACTAATTATTTGCAAAGTGTCCATACAGCAATTTAACCTGAATACAGGTGGCTGTGAAGGGGCGCTGTCAGGTGCCCACAGAAAGGGCCCGGAGTGCCACCTTTGGCATCCGTGCTATAGGTTCGCCAACACTGCCTTAATCTCTCCAACATGTCCATTAAGTCCCCTTTAACGAGCTTGCCCTGCGAGGGGTCAACCCTTCTGCATCCCGAGGGCCACCAGGTCTCCTCACACTGCTCTCCAGAACAGTTTGCTCCTAAGGGTATGCCTGCGCATCTCTGTGATGCCCGTCAGCAGCGTGTAAGAAAAGGTGACGTTTCCTCTTATGGTCCTTCACACGCAGAGGAGGAGGAGGAGATGGGTGTTGGACGTGCCCTTCCTTTGGACCGACCTCAAGAGCCAGAGACTAGCATACAGCGGCAGAGTGATAAGCGCAGATTAGTTGCGGGGGGCGCTGCCTCAATGCTTTCTCATCAGAGTCCTACCCATGGCCTCCCCCCCCCCCCCCCCAAATCCACTTGCCTAGAGTCTGTGAAGATTCTCAGTCATCCAGGTGAGTTTATCTGGAAGTTGAGTCAAACTTTTCCGGGAATCCCCATCGGGATGAAACAAACATTTCTTCCCGATTGGAAGGCATGGGGTGAGGCGGGCAGGGCGTGGGATCGCACCCAACCAGCCCTTTTCTGACGTTTGGTTTTCCCCTCCCGAGACCCAAAGGGTTAAGCGAAAGGGAGGGGCCGGGCCGGGAGAGGGGCGCGGGCGGGCGGGCGGGCGGGTTGGCTGGCTGGCTCCCGCCCGGGATAGGCGACTGTCTCCAGCCAGCGCGAAAGAACGCGCCGCCGCGGGTCAGATTTCAGCCGCCGATCTTCTCCTCCTCCCGCCCCCCCCTTTTCCACCGCCACCCGCCCCGACCACAATGGTAGGTGTCAGAGACACGTGGCTCCTTGTAAAGATGTCAAAGCGGCAACCACGCCGCTCCCGCCCTGGAGGCGTCTGCTTGGAGGTCTTCCAAAGCGAGTGACAGCCAGACGGGGGCGGGAGGGGTGTGTGTGTGGGTGACAGGCTAACGTCGGGGAAAGACGGGCCCGTACAGCTGACCCCCCCTCCCCGCTCCTGTCGGCTCCCCCTTCCCTCGGCGAACCTCTCCGAACCACCGTGACCCCCTCCCGCGCATCTTTCCGTGCCAATCGCGGTCCCGTCCGACGCTCGCATCCATGGGACGGCTTTTCAACCTACCTCCGCAACCCTAACTCCCCCCCCCCCTCCAGCGAAGAAAGTTGCTTGGGAAAGATGCGACCTTCGGGGACTCGCGCGCCATTCCGTGCCGCCGCCCTGCGCCCCCCCCCCAGCCCCGCGACCAAAGAGACGCCAAGGAGGGGGGGGGGACGCTCGGGTTTTAGTGGTTGATTTTAATTCTGAACTGAACTTTTGACTACAAGGGAACGGATATAAAGAATAAATAGCAGACTCTTCCATTTACAGAGTGTTAAAGACATTAACAAAAAAGTTCACTATATACAATAACACCGCGCCCTAAACTTTTAATAATAATAATAATAATAATATTTTGAAGTCTATAAAAAATTCACACGCAACTCAGTCATACATTTTCCGAAGAATGGAAAATATCTTTATATTTATATATATATATATATTTATATATATGTTTCTTTCCTTAACAAAAGTTCACGTTTCTTACAAAAAAAAAAGACTTCGCCAAAAAAGGCGCGAAGTTCTCTGGAAGGTTGCTTCGAAAATGCTTCTTTCTCTCTGGAATATAAATTAAAGGTACAGGGAGGGTCGGGGGGAAAACCCTAGCGATGAAGGGCAATAACTCTTGCAAATACAGTAGACGAGGAGGGGTTCAGGTTGTTAACACTGACCTTTTTAATGGGAGCCTCAAACGGGGGTAGGGTGGGTGAGTGGGTCTCCCTTACATACCCATCCGTCCGCATCCACACGCACACAGGGGACACGCAAGAGATGCGCGCCACTCCTGGCAGGCAGGCAGCAGCATCTCAAGGCCACACGCGCTCGCTCGCTGCAGACACACCCCGGTTACCTTCCCCGACACCTGGCCGTGCAGTGCAATGTGTGAACCTCGGGCAGCGCGCGCACGTTGGCCGCCCCGGTTTGGAGTCATCGACAGTCCGCCGGAGTCTGGTTTATTGGGGGGGGGGGGTTATGAGAAGAGCTCCAAGGCTTGGTTTGGATTGCCGCTTTCAAGAGGATGGGGCGCCGGTGAGGAACAAGGAGGAGGAGGAGGAGGAGGGGGCGCCGGGCCTCGTGCGCACGTGGGGATGCAGCCGGTGTCACACACACCCCGGCCCAGCCCTTCCACCGGTTCCGCTGCCTTGCCCCCGCTCTCTCTCTCCTCCTCTCCCCCCAGCCCGCCCTAGCAGGAGCACTTGCACTCGGCGATGATGGGGTACTGGATGGGGATCCACGTGCAGCGCTGCCCGCCGCGCCGCTGGCACCGCCACCGCAGGATGGTGAGGTGCACCGACTTGGCCGGCTTGCAGACCATGCCTTCCGGGACGGAGCACGAGCGCTTGCTGAAGCAGCTTCCCACTTTCACGTAGCGCGGCCAGAAGCGGCTGCCCAGATCGTTCCACGTGTAGAGCACCGGGCAGAAGGTCTGAGACCAGAGCCAGAGTTGCAGCTTCCGCCGCAACTTCTTGCTCAGGCGGTGCTTCTTGTGGCTGCCGCCCCCGTTGCCGCCGCCGCCCGCCGTCGAGAGTCCCCCCTCGGCAAACTCCAGGCTCTTGATCTCGCCGGGCATGGCCCCCGACGGCCTCTGCCTCAAGAGCAGGTCCAGCTCGGCCAGGTCGTCCCCGCCGCCGCCGCCGCCGCCCAGGCGCTCCTCGGGCAGCGCCACCGCCATGAAGTTGGCGTCGAAGTGGGTGCCCAGCAGGCTCCGCAGTAGCGTGTCGTTCAGGTCCTTCTCCTTGGGGTCGAAGAGAGGGTCCGGGTGCTCGATGAGGTCCACCAAGGGCAGGTTGTCGCTGGGGGCCGGGCGGATGTGGAGGTAGTGCTGGCAAGCGCCGGGCTCCAGCCGGAGGAGCCCCAGCAGCACCACCCAGGCGTAGAGAGCCGCCAGCCACGGGGGAGGAGATGGATCCATCCTCGGAAGGCGCCCGGAGGGGGCGGCGGGGGAGGGCCGGGCTCACCGGCAAGAAGGCGCCTCCCGCCAAGGCATCGGAGGAGCCGCCGCCGCCGCCGCTGCGCCAGGCGTCCCACGGAGAGCCGGGGGTTGGGGGGCCAAGCTCGTCTCCCGGAGACTCCCCTCGAGTCCCGCCGGGCTCCCGAGTCCTTCGCTGCTGCTCCTCGTGCGCGGATGGAGGGACGGCCCAGCACCAGCGCGACCCGCCTCTCGTCGGGATCCCGGGGGCCGGCGCCTCTCGGGGGGCTCCTCCGGATCTGGCCGGCGGTCGCGGTGCGTCCCAAGCAGCAGCAGCAGCCGCAGCCGGGGCGTCCTGCTTCCCCGCCGCGCCTCTCGTCTCCCCGCCGCCGCCAAGGCGCACGCTGGCACCAGTGAGTCTGCCGCGCGAGGATCCAGCGCCTTTAACTTCCCGGCACTTTCCGCTCCATCGCTATGGAAACCCGCGACTCGCTTCTGGAAGCAGAGCGACCCCCGAGAGGCAGGCGGAGAGGGGGTCCGCCGTGGGCGCCTTCCCACGCGGGGAGTCCTTCGGGCAGCGCCAGTCGCCCTCCCCCCTCTCTCTCTCCCCCTCTCCCTCTCCAGGTGATGAGGCTTCTTCCCGAGGCGGATCGCAAGCCGGCTCCCTGGCTGGTGGCCTCTGGGGCTCCGGGCAAGGGCTCGAGCGCTCCTCAGTCCGTCCCGCCTCCGCCCGGAGAGAGAAAAAAGGGGGCACCCGGGGGCTTGGGAACGTCCCACCGGCTCGCCCGCCTCCCCGAGCTCGAAGCGCCGCCCGGGCGAACTTCAGAGGCCGCGGGCTGCTGCTGCTGCTGCTGCTGCTTGGCAGGGCACCTCGCGCGCCACCACCATGTGCGCCGTCCTTTGGGCTCGCTCCTCCTCGCCTCTCTCTCGCCTCTCTCTCGCTCTCGGGCGGGCACACGCACGCCTCCCTCTTCCCCTCCTCTCGCTTTTTTTTCGTCTTGCCCCGCTACCTGGTCGCGGCTGCATTTATCGGCGCGGCTCCGCACATGAGCCCGTGATGTAATTCATAAGCGCTCTTGTTGGCTTCCAGCCCGCCAAGTCCCTCCGCAGACGCCACCTCGTTCCCAGCGTGGAAAAGGCCGGCGCCGGCGGCGGGAGGGCGCTCTCTGCTGGCCGTCGCCTGACCGAGGTGTGCCGTCGTGGTCCGCTTCTCTCTCTCTCTCTCTCTCTCTCTCTCTCTCTCTCTCTCTCTCTCTCTCTCTCTCTCTCTCTCTCTCTGTGGTTTAATACTCCAGGCGGAACACATCCAGAGCAAGGATTGAACTCGGGCAAAAGAAACATTACAGTTGAACATTTAGAAGACAAATAACTCAGCACTGATAGGGATGAAATTGAAAACCGTTAAAAAGGTTTTCTGCACCATCCATCGTTTGGGTGGCTGGAAAGCCTAAGAAAGCCTAAGACTTGGAAAGGCAACAATAAACGAGCTAGAATTGAACCTTAAGGTTGCATCACTGGAGACACCAAAGCCAAGATTATCTGTATTCCCAATTACTATGCATGGCTATGAAAGCTGGATGGTAAAGAAAACCACCAACAACAAAAAGTCACTTCATATGAATAAAAGTGCTGCAGGAGAGCTTTATTGGTATCTTGGACTGCCAGGAAGACACATGAGAAAGTCCTTAGATCAAATGAAGTCTGTACTCTTGTTAGAAGGTGATTACACTGAGGCTATTATATTCCAGACATATCATAACAAGACAAGCCTTTGTGAAAAAGACAATAATTCTAGGTAAAGTGGAAGGCAGTAATGAAAGAGGAGGCCTGAATGAGAGATGGATTTACTCAATCAAGGAAGTCACAGGCTTCAATCTGCAAGAATTGCGCAGACAGGATCTTTTGGGAGTTGTTAATCTGTAGTCACTGTCACTTGGAAGCAACTTGATGTCCCATAACAAGCAAAAGCTCAAGGCACTGAAAAGCAACAGGGTGATGACACAAAGGCTACCGGAACCATCATGTTCTATTTTTTTAAACATTCTTAGGGCCTTTTCACATGACCCCTAAGATCCGCTGGCCACCTAAATTCGGACCAAGGATCTTGGGGGTTCGTTGCTCTTCCTGCGTCCCCACCCCTCCGCACTTCCTTGATCCTGTCTGCGTGAGGGGAGGGAGGAAGAAAGAGAGGAAAAAAATGCAGGCTCACCTCCGAAGCCGGTCGAAGCCCCGTCATTGTCCTGATTCCTTCTCTTCTTTTTTTTTTTTTTGCCTCCCGCCCCTTTTCTTAAAGGGGCAGGAGGCAAAAAACAAAAACAAACAGAAGCGAGGAGAGCCCCGCACTCACCAGATTAAATCCGGATCTGGGGATTTTCACCCTTCTAGAGCAGGTACAAGAAAAGTGCGCTGGGACACGCTTAGGTGGGCGTGGTCGCACTTAATTTCCTGCAAACTCCGGAGCTGGTGGGGAAACAATTGTAAGTTCCGGAGCTGGCAGCCATTTGCTGTGAGTTTAGGGGTCGTGTACAAAGGGCCTTATTTTCTTCAAAGGTTAACCTTGAATCCCTTTTTTGAAGAAGTATTTCAGTGGAATCATTTAAATATCTGACTCTCTTCCCACCCTCCTTCCTAGAAGTGTTCCAGACCTATGGCAATGAACAAGGCTGGCTCTGCCATTAAATGCAGGGAAGCTATACTGTTTCAAGTAGCAGATATGAAATGAAATCTTGCTGCATTGATGACAATGATGTCATAACTTGGCAGTGTTATTCTTAAATTTAATTAAATTTAATTTAATTTAAAACTTCCATCTTTTCCCACTCCTTCAGAGCTTTTTGTGGGGCGAGCTCCCTAAAAATAATTTTGTTCTGAGGAAGCATTTGGGAGCCTTGGAATGGGGGGTGTGTCATGGGCTTTAATATTGGAAAATGGCCAATTCTAGCTGGGGTATGCTGGGTGTTGTAGTCCAAATAATATTGGACTCTGACCAAAGTTCAGTCTATAGGAGGAGACATGTCAAGGGCTGACCCTTGCTGGTATCTCCTGAATGTTGGAAGTGCCACTGCAACAACTGAGTCCCTGGAGTATAGTGTGTTTTGCATCAGAGGCTGATAATCTTACAGCATGCCTAGTTAAAAAGGTAACCATTCTCATTGTTTTGAAGGGAAAAAGGAAGTCCATAATTACTGTAAATCGCTTAACTACTTTTGGTTGCTTGTAACACATTACATGCTTTAAACATATATATCTGTGCTCCACTGAGGTTGGGGATGTTCGGATGGCAGACCTCAGAATGGTAAGGAAGCACTGCACAAACTTGTGTGTGAGTATGTGTGTGATGGTTGTGTAAAAAAATACACAACAAAATTACATGCAGAAACAGTGGTTGGGGCATCAGTGTATTTTAAAGGGTTAAAGTCCTGCCTCATGCTATATGGCAGTGATGGTCAAACGTTCAGCACTCCAGATGTTTTGGACCACAACTCCCACAGTCTTTTGTCATTGGCAATCCTGGTTTGGAATTCTGGGAGAAAGTTGTGCTCCAAAACATCTGGAATGCCGAAGGTTTGCCATCACTGCTGTGCATGCGTGCGCACGCACGCACGCACGCGCGCACACACACACACACACACACACACACACACACACACACACACACACACAGTGGTACCTCGGTCTACGAATGCCTCAGTTAAAGGCATTGGAGCCCCTAGGTAGGTAAACAGGAATATTTCAGAAGGATAGGTGCAAATGTTGCAGAGTTTTAGTAGGCAAAAGTGGGCTAAGTGTTTTTGTGTTTTTGAATGAACGAGTCTTCACCTGGACAATACATATATTTTATCCTCTAGTCCATTCAAAAACACAAAAGCACATAACACATTTTTGCCTATTAAAACTCTGCAACACTTGCACCTATCCTTCTGAAATCTTCCTGTTTTCCTGCCAAGGGACTCCAATGCCTCAATGTGTTTCTGTTTCCATAAAAATCCTTGCCGCGGCCACCGATCATAAAACATTAAACAGATCACAACCCCACAGGTTAGATACCCCTTGCAAGACCACCTGCACCTGCTCACCTGGAACTGGACAGTCTTCGCCTGCTTAGCAGGCACGACTTTATCTGCATGTTCCATCAAATTCTACAAAAAGAAAACAATGTTACTGCTGGTTTTCTCTGGAAGTTGAGTCATGGCTACTGGACTTCTTTTTTGAGAGATAGAAACGTTTCGCTGTTCATCAAAACAGCTTCATCGATGAAGCTGTTTGGATGAACAGCGAAACGTTTCTATCTCTCAAAAAAGAAGTCCAGTAGCCATGACTCAACTTCCAGATAAACTCACCTGGATGACTGAGAATCTTCACAGACTCACTGCTGGTTTGTGCCTTTTGAAAGCTCAGAAGGCCTAGACTACTAGCATGGAAACAAGCACCTGTTTGTCTAAACTTGGTCAAGCTTCATCCCTCCAAAAAAAAAGCCTGCAAATTCCAACCACCCCCCTCCCCATTTGTAATAACTGTTGATTTTCTCTCTTCCCCCACCCCAATGATAGTTGATGGGGAGGCAAGAATCTGGGGAATTCTCAACGCCAAGTTGCCATTCAGACCCAAGGGAAACTAATAAGTGGCCTTCTAGGTGGTCTGAGTCACGGCAACTTGGCTTTCTGAAGCACTTTAGTGGGACAGGACCTTTGACACCTCACCCCTAGGAGAAGCCACCCATGCCAACTCGGAAGGATTATATTTAGATTCAATATTGCCCCAGGAACATTTGGTTTGAGAGGAAAAAAATCAGTGATCTCACCTGCTTGGGCAAGAGCAGCAGCAGCAGCAGCAGCAGCAGCAGCAGCAACAACAACAACAACAACAACAACAACAACAACAACAACAACAACACTTATTAGAACTGGAACGAAAAGCTGCACTATCATCTCTTGTGGCAGAAACACACAGTTGCTTCTGGATTTTACCTCTTGCTCTCTTGGGCACAGAATGTGCACTTCAGAAGGCCCGACGGAGTACTCCCCGGAAAGGAGAAAGGCCCCCCACAAAGAGTAGCATGCCAAAGCTCTAGAAAGTGTTCTACTTATATACTGCCCCATAACACTTCAAGTAGTCTCTGGGCGGTTTACAGTTTTTTTTAATTATGCAGGCTACACATTGACACCCCCCCCCAATACTCAATTTAACAAACTCAGCAGGATGGAAGGCTGAGTTGACCATGAGCCTGCTACCTGGGATTGAACCCCAGGTCGGGAGCACAGTTTTACCTGCAGTACAGGCATTGAACCACTGCAGTCCAGTGGATGATGCGGTGAACTAGGGTTCGAGAGACTTTGCTTAGCCATGGAAAAGCCCCAAAAGGTGTGTGTGAGTCTCTCTCTCTCTCTCTCTCTCTCTCTCTCTCTCTTTGTGTGTGTGTGTGTTTGTGTGTGTGTGTGTGAGAGAGAGAGAGAGAGAGAGAGAGAATGGCAGACGGCCCCTTCTTGAACATCTCCTTAAAAACCCTACCCTATTTAGGGTTGCCTAAGTTGGAAGTGACTTGAGGCCCCAGAGCAACAGCTGGAACAGACCTCTTTCTAGTTTCTCTGCATGTGCGGGGAGGTTTGTACGATGTGAGGTTTGTAGCCTCCTCCTCCAACTGGAGGACTATTCAGATAGGCCGCCTTCCTTAGACAGGTCACCGCCTTGCACCTTTGAACATCTCTAGCCTGGATCTCAACAATCTGTAAAAGAGGTCTGTACTACAGGCCCCGTAGCAGGGAGAAGACCTTTGGGGCTAGGATTCTCCGTGGGTGCAGATTGTAAAATCAGTGTGCAAGAGAGGAGGGAGGCTAGGGTGTGTGTGCATGGATATTTCCCTCCTGCCACCTTTCTTGAGTTAAAGGTAGGGCACCTCTAAATGGTGGTGGTGGCGGTAGGCCAACATCAGCTAGGGCTTTTGTGTCATTTTGGAAACCATGGCTTTCTGTTGTTCTAAATTGCACAGGAATTCTCCACCAAGAGCAAAAGCTTCCCTGTTGGAGTGATGTGCCCTCAACTTGCAGAAAGCAACAAGTAGAGGGAGGGAACCAGTGAGCTGCACCTTCTTTTTTCCTGCCCCCTTCTCCCCTGCCCCTCCTGACCATCTTGCCCAGAAGAGCACCTGGAGAGTGCTAAAGTTATGGTGCTTCTGTCTCAGTGACTAGGCTCAAGAATAGGGTCATGCCAAAAGTCTCGCCCTCTCCCATACATTTCATTAGGAGAAAAGGGAGGGGGGAGAGAGGCATGGAAAACATGCACAATTTCTTTTGCTTGGGAATTATTCCTGTGTTTCCTAAAGATAGTGGTGGGCCTCCCATGGCATCAGGCTAGACTTGCTCCTCTTAATATTTAATAGCTGACCTACTACTGTTTTGAGAGGAGATGTGATCAATCCCAAGCGTCTGTTGATGTCTATCCTAGGGAATTAAGTCTTTTGTTGAAATGGGGCCTTAATAGGCACCTCTCCCTTTCCTGATCTGTGAAGCACGCAAATAAATTATACTGTCAAAGGAAGTATCTCACCCCCCTAAAAGCTTATAGGATTTGGCATTAGGGCCCCAGAGATGACCCCTGATCTAGTCCATACCGGTGGACAGTCTTGGCGCCGGCACATGGAGTTTGGCCTTTGGCGCGCGGGGGGATGACACTTCTAACAGCGGGGAAGAAGGAAATGCCTTTGGCCCAGATGGTGGTGGTGAGGGGAATCCACAGCCATCTCCAGAATAATTGGTGGCAGAATTCAATGCCCACGTGGAGTCCTGAGAACCGAAGAAAAAGCAGGAGACCCCACCTACTTTGGCAGCTGCAAGGACAAGGAAAGAGAAATCAAAGTGTTTTTGAGGGGGGATAAACAGCCTGTAATGTTCTTAAGTGTGTGTTGTGTTGTGTTGTTATAGTAGTGACTATGTCCATGGAGGAATACTGGAGTGGTTTGCCAGTTCCTATTCAAGGCGCCTACAACCGCTGGCATTCCCTGGTGACCCACCCCCCAAACCCACGCAGGAATGCAGCCGTTTGCCTGCAAAAAAAAGTGTCCACCTTCAGTCCAAGTCCTGGTTTCAAAAAGCGAATGCAGAGAAAAGAAAGCCCGGACAATATGCCACACTGAAATAACTCCTTCGCTTGGTGCTGTGGCTTTGTACAAATATTTCCGAGACCGGCTGTGGCAGCCTGGTGAAAGGCCTGAGGTTTCATGGCAGCCACGAAAGGCTTCATCTCCTCCCTTGGCCCTGGCTCAGCCTCTTCCTATCGATACCTCCTCTGGATACCTTGCACTCCTCTTCTCCACTTTTCATTGCTTGGCACAGTTTTGTTTTGAAGAATTGAAGATTTTAAAGCTCTACAAATGCTGTCTTGAACATGAAGACTCTTGGGGGGTGGGGGGTGCTGCTCCACCCCACGAATGCCCCTGGGCTCTTTCCTCATGAGTTCAGGAGAATCGTATGGTCCTTATTTTTTCAACCAGCGTGTTGTTAGTCTGTGGAACTCCCTGCCACATGATATTGTGATGGCATCTGGCCTGGATGCCTTCAAAAGGGGATTGGACAGATTCCTGGAGGAAAAGTCAATCACAGGTCAGAAAACAATGATGGATATGTGTAATCTCCAGGCTTAAAACCGGGGTACTTCAAGGACCAGACGCAGAGGAGTGGTATCAGAAGACAGATATCCAGTCTTGTGCGCTCCCAGACGCATCTGGTGGGGCCACTGTGAGATACAGGAAGCTGGACTAGATGGGCCTTTGGCCTGAATCAGCAGGGCTCTTATTATGTTATTATGTTCTTGTTTACACATTGGCCCAGGGACACATATCAATGCTGCAACATGTTGTTCAGAGCTGTTGATTTATAATTATCTGGATACTCACTCTGAAGAAAGAGCAGTAGTCCTGAGTGGGATTTAATTAAGATTTCTCTCCTTCATGCTTAAAGGTAAAGGTAAAGGTTCCCCCTGCACATGCGTGCTAGTCGTGTCTGACTCTAGGGGTGGTGCTCATCTCCGTATTCAAGCCAAAGAGCCAGTGTTGTGCAAGTCCATGGCCACGTGGCCAGCATGGCTGCAAGGAAACACTGTTTTTTACCTTCCCGCTTTTTACGGCAGTACCTATTTATCTACTTGCATTGACATGCTTTCGAACTGCTAGGTTGGCAGGAGCTGGGGTTAACAGCGGGAGCTCGCTCCACTGTGTGGCACCCGGGATTCGAACTGCTGAGCTGCCAACTTTGTAGCCGACAGCTTTCAGAGCCTTAGTCCACTGAGACACCATGCCCCCTATCCCTCATGCTTACTGATACTGTAATTATATTTTCAAGAATTAACCAGTGTACATAGATTCATAGAATCATAGTTTTCTTTCTTTCTTTCTTTCTTTCTTTCTTTCTTTCTTTCTTTCTTTCTTTCTTTCTTTCTTTCTTTCTTTCTTTCTTTCTTTCTTCCTTCCTTCCTTCCTTCCTTCCTTCCTTCCTTCCTTCCTTCCTTCCTTCCTTTCTAAAATACTTCCTAACTCGTCCAAGTCTTTGGGGCGTAATACAAGGAGATCTTGATGAACATCCAGAATACCTGGGTTTTATCAAAGAATTAGCAAACATGAGCATAGCAGCTACTTCTTGATTAATATTTTTATGGCTTAGTGAAAAACGAGAACTTTATCCACTGTTCTCTTAAAAAAACCCTAGCCAATTGCATTTGTGATGTATTATCTCACAAATGAGGCATCACAAATTTCTTTTGTGATGTATCACTTGCGAGATATAGAAGTTACAACTGAGATGGACAAAACATGTTTGGATCTGGGATACATTGGATATGCACTCATATATAAATCTAAGTACAGTATGTTGTCCAAGTCTGTTTGTCCAAATAGATAACAATAATAATATTAGAACAGCAGACCTGGAAGAGACCGTATAGAGCGCTGAGTCCAGCCCCTGTGAAGGAGGAACAGTGTGCAATCAAACTCCCAGCCTCTGGCTCCACAGTCAGAGATCCAAACTGTTCAGCTATCCCTATCAGATAATTATTTTTTTCCAGCTCCTACAATAATCAAGGATAGCTGTTCAGCTTGGTTTCCTTCATCACTGAAAGTTGCTTGGTGATAGTGGTAAATCTCAAAGTATAAAGTATCTTAGAATGGGATCTATTTGGCTTTTAGTTTGGGATTCCGTCTCCTGATTCTGTGATTCCACGTGTGAAAGAGAATGGGTCTCAGTGAAACAAAATGTCCCGTACCACTCGTAAAGGAAACAGTTTGCAATTACTCCTTTTGTGTGTGTGACAAGTGACATATAAATGCATTTTCCAAGGAGGCATTAATCTGTTGAAGCAAAAAAAATGTGACGTCTTTAGGACTGACAAGTTTTATTTGGCACCAGCTTTTATAGATAGCAGCCAACTTGTTTTCCAGTGCATGGAATACATTATCCAAAGCCAGTTTAATTTTTTAAAAAATAAACAAACTGGCTTTGGATATTGTACTCCCAAGTAGTCATGGCTATGGGGTGAGGACAGATGGAATTGGGATACAGAAGATGAAGGTGAAATGTTGAATTACTTGCCACATTTAAATGGTGGCATCATTCCTTTTGATGCAGGCCAGGTATTGTATTACAAGGGATGGGTGACAATTTCATTTACATTCGTTTTTTAAAAGAATGTGCAACATTTGAAAAGAGCCATCCCTCAAGGAGGTGAGAGGGATGGCTTGCAGACATAGGGCCTTCTCGGCAGCTGCCCCCGAGCTATGGAATGCCCTCCCAAGTGAGATCCGCCTGGCCCCAACACTGATGACATTTCGGCGCCAGGTAAAAACCTTCCTGTTCCAGAAGTTTTTTATTTGATACAATATAGGCTGTGGGTCCTCTGATGGTAATTTTAGTGTAATGATTTTAGTGTAAGGTTTTGATTATTCTTTTAATTATATATTGATATTTGATGTTTTAACTGTTTTAATTCTTTGATTGTAAGCCGCCCAGAGACCTTTGGGTAGTGGGCGGCATATAAGTTTTAACAATAAAATAAAATAAAATAAAATAAAATAAAATAAAATAAAATAAAATAAATCCCCCCATGTCTTCATCTGCAGGATCAAAGGAACACACGAAGAGAATGGCCAGTATCTTGTCAGTTAGCCATAATGGCATTAACTCCCATCAGTGTTGGTGAGTTTCCCACAGTTCAGACCTTGGCTCTGTCCCCCCCCCCTTTATCGTGCAGCAGTTGTATAACTTTGCACATGGCCAGAAAAGCTAGAGCCAACATCTTGTGACAACTCACTCCTGGAACGTATGTCGATGGAATTATCCCAGTACGGGAGGTGTCACTGGGGTTCTGGTGGATAACAAATGATTGTGGGAGACTGGAGAAAGAGTCAGATCCATCTGTGTAGTCTCAGATCCTGGGCTGCTTCACTCACAAAAATCTGGATATGAATTCTTCTTTGTTATTGCTGAGTTAGACACAGGCGGTTCCCTTTTCATACTTTAAGACCTAGACAGTAAAAAGGCACAGTATGGACCTTTTAATGCTGAGAATAGCCTGCTCTGTTGAGCTGGACCAGTGTAAAGAGGAGAAAATTGGATTTAGCTGATTTCTTGAAACATTTACCAAGTGTAATTAATTGTATATTCGGGATGGGAACAGTCTGAGGCTTAACCATTGAAAGGGGGTGAGCATGAAGCTGACATGAAATCCCTTCAAGCCCCTGGGTCACGTAAGGATTCAGAAGAGACATGATTGGAAAATTGTAAGCCTGATCTTTTTACCCCTTGGCTCTATATTGTGAATATGCCAGACATTAAATGATACAACAGGGTCAATTTTACAATCGTTGCTATTCTCTCAGGGGAGAAACCCACCCACCCCACTCTTATCCCCAGGACCACAGTGCAAGGAGAAAATATGTGCCACAACCTTTGGCACTCCAGATGTTTTAGGCCACAACTCCCAGAATTCCAAACCAGTATTGCAAACCAGTTGTGGTCCAGAACATCTGGAGTGGTGAAGGTTCACCACCACTGCCCTAGGATTATGTTTTCCCTAGTCCAAACCTCACCCCTTCAGATATTTTGGACCACAACTCCCACAGTCCTTTGTCATTGGCAATATAGGCTTGGAATTCTGGAAATTGTGGTCCAAAACATCTGGAGGGCCGAAGTTTGGACACCCCTGCTCTAGACCAGTAGTAAGAGTGGAGCTTCATAAGGCAAGACCTGAAGTATGATAGGTGTCTTTCTGGGTCAGAATACTGAAAGAGAGGTCTAATGTGAGAGTATTGCAAATGAGCACACTTTGGGACCCTACACAACAGTCATTCCTGATCATACCTGTTAAGGTTTGTTGTTTCCTTGATTTTGAGGAACTTGGGAAAACTTGAAATACCTTTTCCTTAGCTCTTAAACTGGAGGATTTAAAACCAATTTAACATATTATAGTGATAAGTGGCTATCAATTGAATATGCTACGGTCACTGAGTATCCCCCTAAAAGAAAAGCAAGGATCAAAGACAAGCCAACTTATTAGTAGCACGGTACACAAGAAAGGTAGATAAAGGTTGCAAACTGGCAGCTAATCTGTTTTAAGTGATTGTGAAGAGACACTCAATTAGACACACTTGACTGTTTACTTGTAAACCCCTTGTGTAATTAAAGGCCTGTTGGACTGAGGTGAATGGACCATGAAGCTAGTCAACTCATTCTACTTCGATTTTATTGATCTCCAACATAAACAGTTGTGAAAATGATGTTTACTCAGTAAACAAAGCAAAATGACAAAGAGTCGAGGTTTCCCTTTTGATGCTTGAAATGAGACATCCCCACTGCATTTTCTTGCCCTTTGGTTTTAAAATCGAGAGCCACATGTCCTCAGGACCAGCTGTCATTTTCAGGAAAAGGTCACTCAATAATCTAGCCTGAATCTTTGAATGCTTACTGTCTCATTTTTTATTCACATCTGTTGGAGACTGAAATTATTTGTGTCTTCATCCCCCCCAACCCATCCCACGCTTTGCGTCTCTCTTCCACTCCTCCCCTGCTCCCTTCTGCGGGACAGAATTAAAGGAAGAGCAAATGTTTAATAACGAGGAGTGAATTTTTATCCTGCACTCTGGAGTGCCTCCAATGTTTCCAAGTTCTTCTATGAAGTATGTTCCCTGCCTTTATCAAAACCATAACAGAGAGAGGGCTCCCACACGATTTAAAGCCTTCTTGAAGTCTGGGACTAGGGTGTGAAATCAGAGAGGGTAAAATGCCATTTGCCTAGATACTGTTGCTGAGTAGGCGCAGCCACTCTCTCTCTCTCTCTCTCTCTCTCTCTCTCTCTCTCTCTCTCACACACACACACACACACACACACACACACACACACACACACACACACACACACACACACACACACACACACACACACACACACACACCTCTAAGTCTGGGTTGAAGGCCTACAAGACAGGTGTGGGCAACTTTGATGTGCCAAGGAGAGGGAAGCTAGCTTTCTCTCCAGGGACCCTCAGGGGCCACGGAGACGTCCTTATCCTCAAGGAACAGGGAGTTGGGTTTGGAAAGCTTCATACTGAAAAGAAAGTCTCAAACCCTTAAATCCACATATCAAAGGTATAATCCCCATTTGGTGGGGACATGACTGAAGACACAGCAACTCAATAATCCTCATTGCTTATGACATGAATGAAGAAGAACAGCTTTGACATACTACAGCTCCCATCCTCACCAGCCAACCTGGTTATTGGCCAAGCTGCCTGAGATGCTGTGAGCGGTAGTCCATAATGTCTGGAAGGCTCTACGTTGAAGGATACGGGTGTGGACACCTCGCAGGAACTGATGGCTAAGCAAGGGGATGTCCCCAGTTAAAGAAGAGTTGAAGGTTATATCTTATAACATAGGCAGAAAAAAGATGGAGTTGGCAGGGGACCCTGCAGCAACAGTGATAAATGGCCAATGAATAATTTTTATTTAGAGGCCCAATTCGAAAGACAGATGCTTTAGAGTTGAGCAAAAGTTGATTCCTGGGAAGACTGGAGTACTGACACAGTGAAAAAGAACAACTCTTCAGCCACAGACATAAGATGCGTCCAAGGAGTATTAGCCGTGAAATTTCAAAACAACCCTCTAGGAAACACACAGGCTACACAAAAGCCAATTTCCTGACTTTATGCAACATGAGCCAGCATGAAAGAGGCTTCACTTTGGTCTTAAACTGGCAGCTTTTGTTTAATCATTCCATCTTCCTGTTTTTGAAGGCAACATTTATCCTTATAGTGTTGGCAGACTTGCCTTCTCCCCAGGGTATTTGAATCTGCTTTCTCGCAAGGCTGTCCACATGATAGATGAGGTTATAAATATGCAGACAATGGTAATTGTGACTTCATTTCAAGGGTCATACTTAATTTTTCTCTTAGGACTACATATCCTTTCATTTCATTTCAAGGAACACTAATAAGTGCGGGTAACCATGTTAATGAATCAGAACAAATCAAATAGTAGGGCAACTTTTTTTTTAAAAAAAAATGAGACATCACATTGTATTGAGCCAGCTTTTAAGATATACAGAGGATCTCTTTGTCTGAATGTATACTTAAAGGGGGAGGGGGGAATCTATTGAACTCTGTTTACTGTTTAATAGACTCCCCACCACCGCTCATAGTGAAGTATATGAATTGCAAATAGCAGGTGCAATTCTAATTTGACTTACTAACCACACAATGTTCTGCCAGGGATGGGCGCTAGGACACTTCCAGGCACATTCCTTTCCAGCTATAAAGTGCTAGGTCTGCTGTTATTTGTGACTTTATTTTTATTTTGTTTTTAATTATTTTGGGCAAGTTAGAAGTGCTTCCAAGTGAAATACAGTACAGTAGTACCTTGTATAAAGGAATTTATTCGTTCCAAATAAAATTCTGTTAAGCAAATTTTCCTTTATACAAATTTCCCACAGGAATGCATTGAAAACAGAGCATTCCCTAATTGCGACCATTTTTATGTTGTACGGATTCGCCCCATAGGCAATTCTGTTAAGCAAATTTCCCCTATCTCTGGAATTTTTTATGTTGTACAGATTTTATATTATACAAACCGTATGTAAGGGCCCACCGTACTAGTATCCAGTCACTGGCCCAGATATCTTCCATGCAGCTCCATGTGGCCTTAGAGACGACATTAGGAAACACAACTACTGGTGAATGCTTAGAAGTGTTGTTGCATCATCTGGAAGCTCTCCCTGGTACCCAAGGAGGAAAAGGTGGAAGCAAGCCAGGAAGGAAGAGATGTCCCTTATGGCAGCTGCTGGGTGGGTGGGTGCGTGGGGCATGTGGAGTGTTGGGTCTGGCCGCAAGGAAAGTGAGAAAGAGCAGGTGGGTGGGGTGGGGCATCCTACCAGAGAGGAAGAAGGGACGATTGGGACAGGGGATAAGGAGGAATGTGAAGAAAAATGAGAGGAGAGTTGGAAAAATGTAGTGGGCATCCCAGTAGGGTAAGAAAGCAGGACAAGAAAGACAGATTTGCAATGTAGGTGAAGGTGAACTGTGGATTTGAAAGGAGTGAGTTGTATTCAGTCTCTTGAACAAGTTACCTGATCATGTTGCTCTTGGCTGGGAAACAGACGCTTTGTGATTCAAAGGCTGGAATCTCGTCCCTGGGTGTAGTAAGCAAGCGACTACAATAAGACCCTGCCAATCAGGGTTACTTGGAGAGGGGCTCAGTCCTCAAATAGCCACTGATTCAAGGGGCCTCCTCTAGCACTATTTATATATTTATTTGATTTATATACTGCAAAAAAGAAAAATCATCTGGCCTGAAGGCCACTCTGGGCAGTGTACAACAGGCATAAAATACAAAAAGAAATACAACAGCAGATATTCACAGTTAACATTAAGCATAATCTCAAACAGAAAGGCATAAAATAATAAAGCAAAATCTGATTGTAAGCTGCCCAGAGACCTTTGGGTAGTGGGCGGCATATAAGTTGTACAAATGAATGAATGAATGAATGAATGAATGAATGAATGAATGAATGAATTAAATAACAGCACAATGCATCGGAAAATCCTAAGCAAGAGGATTTGGGCGATGACACACCTAAGACCCAGATAATGGAAGAAAGGAGTGTGTGTGTTTGTAGACTCGTGACCTCACTGCACTTCTGCATGATGGAAACAGTCTGAAGTTTGGCATGCTGGTATATGTTGTCAAGTGGATGATGGGCCCTGGGTTCCAGATGCCGTTCTTTAGAAGCAATGGAATCGGGAGGCTTCAAAGGCTGCTTTGTGCTGAACCTGATGATAATCCTGGGGTGGGAGCCAGATCTGCATTGCCTCTGGCACAGAGGGACTCAGCAAGGGAATCCAGCCACCGTACCGCCCACTTTCCAATATATTAGGTTGGTGCTTTGCTGTTACAATGCAGAGCCCAGCTGAGGCCTCCATGCCTTTCTCGGCAATTTAGAACCTGTTTCGTGAAGTCAGTTGGAATACAAGACCTTAAATGTCACCAAAAGCTGCAGACCCCCTCCCACGTGCTGACATGTGATGTAACCCAGGCATGTCCAAACTTCAGCCCTCCAGATGTTTTAGACCACAACTCCCACAGTCCTTTGTCATGGGCAATCTAAGCTTAGAATTCTGGGAGTTGTGGTCCAAAACATCAGGAGGGCCGAAGTTTGGACATGCCTGATGTAACCCTTATGAACTACTGTATCTGGGTTTGGCCCAGTGGGTGGGGGGAAATCTTAGGAAGGGGCTGCGATCCAAGATTTCAACTGAGGGCCTTTTTACACGACCCCTAAGATCCGCTGGCCACTTAAATTCGGACCAGAGATCTTAGGGGTTCCTCGCTCTTCCTCTGTCCCCACCCCCCTCGGCACTTCCTGGTTGCTGGCTGCCTGAGGGAGGGAGAAAAAAGAAAGAAAAGACTGCCCGGGCAGCATTCAGATCTCTTAAAGGGGTAGGGCGCAAAAAAAGAACAAACATAAGCCAGGAGAGCCCCGCACTCACTATCCTTACACTGGATCAAATATTTGTCACCATCAAAGACCAGGTACAAGAAAACTGCTGTTTGGTCTTGCTAAAGTGGGCGGGGTCGCACTTAATTGTCTGCAAAGTCCGGAGCTGGTGGGTAAACATTTTTAGGGTCCGGACCTTGCAGCCATTTGCGGCGGAGCTTAGGGGTCGTGTATAAACGCCCCAAGAAAGCGCCGAAGAAGAAAGAGAAGCAGGAGCTGCTGTTCCCCTGGACGAGGAGATGGGCTTGACTAATAACCTTAGCTCAGGGTTTTAAAGAGCGTATACGTGGAGCCGTTTCTTTTATGCTGTGGATAAAGATGATCAATATGTCTGGGCCTTAGTTCGGTTTGGGCTTCTGAGAGACATTCGCGTCCTCCCTTCTTTCTCAAAGTGACTGCTGCTCTGGTGCCGAGGAAAAGAACCCGGGACATACAAATTGTAGCCTCCAATTTGGGCTGTGTTTATATCACAGTGGTTGAACTACTGAAGTACAGTATATGGAAAAGTTACTCTGTTGTTGATCCCCCTACCCACCAAACTATTGTATTATCATTGGTGTTTTTTTAAAAGAATCCAATGCTCTCAAGTGTCGAGCTCCCCCTCCCCCAAAGGTGGAGACTTTTGTCTAGAGAGCTGCGTTTGTGCATTCATCTCCTGATAAACTGTTTATTTTAGGTTTTATGAGGGCGCCTCATAGCAAGCCAGCCAGAGACAAGACTGGAGTGTTTCTCTTTTGTGTGTATCTGTGTGAGGAAAGAGAGGAATGGCGATTGGCAGCTGAGGTATTTATACCTCTCCGCTTCGTTCTATATATCATACATGCAGGACTTCACCCTCTCCATCTGCCTATCTCTCTCTGCAGTATCTTCTGCAATAAATTACCCCATGTTGGTATTTCCTTGGACAAAGCTCCACTCCGCTAGGAAAATGGACACAAGGCAGAGGCAATAGGGATTCACCTCTAGCCCAACGCACAGGCACGCACACGTGTGCACGCGCACACACACACAATCACACACGCATTCAGGAAGAAATATCAAGATTCAAGGAAGAGAAGGTTGATTTTTTTTAAACTTTCCATGTGGCCAGAACTGGCACTTTCTGTGTAAGTGAAATTGCATGCATTGCTGCAGCAAATTAATGTAATGAATGATGCAGTGGTGGTTGTGTTCTTGGTTCCACAGGCAGGGAAAGAGGAAGGCACCATGCTCAGCTGTACGGAATGTGACTGGCATCTGGTTAATGAGTGTTCGTCCACATAGGAAAGTGTAGTGTGTCTTCATCTATACAGGTAGCAGACAGTATGAAGGGTGTCGTACTTATGCAGTTTCACTTATGCATGCATAGATTGCCACTAGGATTCATATTTGGAACATATTTCCTTTTCCGTGATCCTAGTTCCTAAGGTGATTAGAGGTAGACAGTATTGCAAGGATCTGCATTTGGGAATAGGTCTTCCTAATTCATGCTTCCCATTGAAAAACCAGTTGAGGGGAACAGGCTGGGATGACCTCTTTCATAGCAGTCCCGTTACATGTACAGCTGAATACACATCACCTTCCTGTGCTCATTGCTATTCTCTTCAGCAACAGAGGATAACAATTGTGCACAAGGAGTCTCTACCTCTTTGTAAAAGAGCTCTTGTGCAGATGGCACCTTGGACACACGGAAAAAAGTCTGGGGCACACAAGGAAAAGCTGGACCCCTAACCCCCCACCCCCCACCCATTGCCTTACTACTATAAGGCAACCATGCTGGATGATTTCTTTATAGTGGTCCAGCAGCACAGAGAGAATTAAGGTTCAGTGAATTGGCGGCCGCTGTGTAGAAAAAGATTAACTGATCAAGCTTCAGTTAATCAAAAATACTCAGTTAATCCATAGTACTTCACAGCTCTGATACTGTCAACCATCTCTACCTCAACATCACTCCATGGTCACTCTTTGAGTTTTATTATGAATTTTCTGATCTGCCTGTAAAGTGGATGGGTGGCTGTCTGAACCAGGCAATACTGGAGAGCTCAGTGTTTTAGATAGAGGTTAGGAGTTCAGGTCTTCACTGTATCTCCTTGACAGGGACTGGACACCAGTTCTGCAGTTCTAGGATTATTATGAGGATACCCGTATTATCTCTTTCTCTCTTTCCCACTCCTCTTTTGTTTAAACAAATGCATTGGCTTGAACACATCATGCGCATCAAGACTTGATTCCCATCTTTTATCCATCCACTGTACAATCCTTGCTTTACAATTGACTGCTTTTTGTTTTTTTTTGCTTTGCTTGAATGCTTGCACGCTTGTTTGTTTGATGGCTCAGTGAAATTGGAGACTAGGGCCTAAAACTTGAAATGATCTTGTGATTTCTACAAGAATTTAAGCCAGGAATTTTTATTTTTAGGTACCTTTTAGGTGAAATAACAGACAGAATCTGTTCTGAGACACAGACATTTTGGGTTACTATTTTGTAAAAAAATACTGTAACCCAATTAAGTATTTAAAGCAGTTCTGCTACGTTTACACTCCAAGTTGTTGATGAATCAAGTCTTTCTTTTAAAATATTGAGTTGCATTTTTGCTTGCCCTGGCATGGAAATTGTGGAGGGAGGTTATAAACACAAGTTTGAACTTCTTTTGTCTCTAGTCCAATTGAATTATTAGTAGGCTGGATCAGACCACCTATGGATTGTACCATTAGCTACATTAAATACAGCCATTCTGTAAGATAAACAGGTGCCAGGAGTTTGTGAGGCCATGGCCTGGATATCCTCATTGTGTCTTTAAATTCCAGGCTGAAGCAGGAAACAAGGCGGCTGTGACTGTCTTTTTAAAGGAGCCCACCAAAGTTATAGCTTGCCTGGTTTTAAACAGTCTGATGAAGACAACTGGTTGAAGGAAGGGAGAAGGCTTCCAGTAGAGCTGCCCCCTTTGTGGTGATTCCTGAGGGAAAGAATGAGACGCTGCCCACTCCCCATTCTGTGTACAAAGCCAGCTGAACTAGCAGTGGAATCCATCTTCAGTATTGGCCTAGTTGCTGCTATGTCATCCCCCATCAGCCTCCTCATTCAGTCACATCCAGTCAAATATGCCAGCTTGCCCAATGGTAGGGCTGGCCTGAGCTCTGTCACTCCTTCATCAGCCTGCTTGCCTCCCTGTGCAGAGTGACTTGCCTCCTATAGATCCCCATCTGGTTATTAAAGAGATGTCTGACAAGGTGCCCCTATGTCACCTATGTCAAGGTGGCCATCTGTCAGGAGTCCTGTGATGGGGGGTTCCTGCATGGCAGGGGATTGGACTAGATGGCCCTTGAGGTCTCTTCCAACTCTGTGATGCTATGATACTGGTTTTGAGTGTCTATGCCTCATCCTTGGTCATCGTCATCTTAGAACTGAGCAGAGCTGGAAGGTTTCTTGTGGATCACTGAATCTAGCCCACGTCAAGGAGCCAGAGTGAGGGAAATGAATTCCCAACCTTTGCTTCTGCATCCAGAAGACTGAACGACTGAGATATCCTTTGAGCCTTATTTATTCTTACCTTCTGTCATTCCTTACAGCAAGAGGAAAATACGCAGAGGGATAAGAGTGAGAACACAGCATAGATAGGAGAACTCAAACTTCCCTAGTCCTCCATTTCACTGGGAAATGTGTTACTAGGATGTAGTAGATCTTCAGGTTGCTATACTGGAACTTTATCAAAGTGCACAGACAGGAGAGGGTGGAAAACAATTTTCTGCTTTCCAGAGGGGCCCAGGAAAAACACCTAGGTTCCCATGCACCAACGTGGAAGAGCTGCTGAATAAACAGTTTGTTGTTCTTTATGATAAAAAGGCAAGCCTATTTTTTAAAAGCTTAACAAAATTTGAGAGGGGGGAAATTCTTCTGGATGAGGGCCAACCTACTAGTGATTGGCTAGCGCTGCCTGCTTCAGGCAGCAGGTTGCTAGTTATTTAATTTGCTGCTACTGCATTTTGCTTCCAGGCACAGGAAGAGGTGTCCATGGGAGAGTCTGTCTGATAGGTCAACATCATTTGCCTGTCTTTAAGGCACTCTGCTCCTTGTCCTTAATGGCCCTGCCTCAGGCAGCCAAAGGCTTTGAGCCATCACTGCTCTGGCTACCCAAAAATGATTGCTAAGCAGAAGTTTCAGAGAGGGTAGCCGTGTTAGTCTTTTCAAGAATTGCAGGCAAAAACCAAAGAAAAACATGCTAGAATGATGTCTGAAGAAGTGGATGTGTCCATGAAACGTCGCATTAAAATATGAAAGTTAGTCTTGAAGGTGGCACATGTTTTGTGTCTTTTCTTTTCTTTTGCTTTCCTTTGGTTTTTGCCTGCAAGTGAAGCAGGAACTTCAAATCTCTTTATTTCAGCCCACAACAAGGATCTGTCATTTTATTGTTCCAGAAAGCACAGATCCATTCAAAATTCGGCCTTCTCTTGAAGAATCTCTTGGAGATTCTAAAAGGATTGTCTGGTTCACATTAAACTAGAAAAATATGACATTGGGACACAATATACTTCCTTGACAAGCTGCATTCCAGACAATCATCATCACTCAGTGGACCCACATTGAGTGGGTGTTAGAAGGAACGTGCTTTAATATAGATTGATGTTTTGAGGCTGTGACAAGGAACAAGGAGACCTGCTTCCTGACACATCTGGAGGGACGTTATGAGTGGGTTCAGGTCTGCTCCCGCAGTGAGCCTGCAAGTGATGTTGTTCCTACGTACGGCTCTTCCTAACATCCCATCGACCTGAAAATATGATGAATCCTAACCTGGGAAATACACAGAAAAGAGAGCCAGCCCTATCATTAGACAGGGAACAGATGCCAAGGGAGCAGGCATGGGACAGCAGCAAGGTGTCATCCAGACAGCCCATACCTGCCTGCCAACCTCTTTACCAGAGGCAGAGAGACTGAAGGGCTGCAATGTTTTCTCTTTTTCTTCTGTATATGTTCCATGGCTTATCTGCCCCCTCTCCCTCTGTGTGCATAAACACTCAATATTTTCTACACACCATCCATCACCCCTGGATCCCCATCCTGGTACTGTTCCTTCTGCACCAACCACCACCACCACAGCAGGTGGGCACCAAAGGTCTTGTCATGTGGGCGGTGTGTACATTGAATATCATGGGCCTCTGCAGGCCATTGTGGGCTAGCAGACATTTTCAGCCCAAGAGGGACAGAGGGTGCTCCACTTCTGGCAAGCTGGTCACATAGGAGGCGGGGCATCCCTTCCCCTTCTTCTCCTCCCCTCCCACCCCTAATGAAGCGTGACTGTAGTAAACCAAAGCTTTTGATCCAGCCTCTTTGCATCCCTTTCAAGAGAAAGGGAGTCATTGTCCCACTGCCCCTCATGGCCACTTTTATTTCCCTTGTATCTTGAGTTACCTCTAGAGTGCATTGATTCATCAGTGTTAAAATATCTGCACGCACACACACTCCCTCACACCTTGCACAACAGCACTCCGACTGTGTGTGTTTATGTGGGGTGTGTAAGCTTGTTCAGAATCCCACATCTCTGCTTTGCTGGAGACACAGAAGCAAGGATGGGAGAAGACAGGGAAATCCTGCCTGCTTTCATACAGCTCCTTGTGTTCTAGCCAGGGCTGGATTAACCATTAAGTACACTAAGCAAGGGAAGAGGGGGCAGCACAGAAGTTTTCCATAGCCAAATTTACCATGGCCCATGGACCATATGGTGCAATACTGCAAATGGTGCAGCTGAACCAGGATCCGCAAAAGCCCCCCCCTTAAATGAAAAAAATTACATACAGCTATATACAACAATAACAAGAGCAATCAGATAGTGTAGACCTCTGGCAAGGGTTAAGAAATTGAAGGGGGGAAATCCCCCCCAATAAATGAAAGCAAGGGAAACTTTGTATGCAGTCAGTGGTCCAGTAAGAATGAGATGGTGCAGGGGCATTAGTAGCTCATTCAGCATCCAACAGGCAATAACACATGTGCTAACATTGTAACATATATATGGGGGCACCAACATCTTTTCAGTATTTAGGTCCTCTAAGGGTCTTAATCTGGCCCTGGTTCTAGCCCAGTATATGAACCATCCACAACAAGGGCCCTATAACCCTTCACACTCACGGGACTTGCAGAAATATGAGAGTGGGCATTTTCCCAGCTCAGAAGTGCCCTCCATGGGAGATGCTGCACCTGTTACAGCAGCCATGGCAGGGAAGCACACCTTTTCTTTAACCTAGTGAAGTTGGACCTCTGGGCCACAATCCAACTTGGCAATTTATTTATTTAACTCGGGATAAATAAATAGATTTGATTCTGACCCACCCCCCCAAAAAAGGTCTGAGGGACATCCCCTACAGATCCCTATCTGGTGTAACTAATGTTGTTTGTCACACTGGATTCCCTGGTTCTCAGAGTTCTAGTAGAGCAATGGTGGTGAACCTTCTGTGCTCTAGATGTTTTGGATCACAACTCACACAGTCCTTTGTCATTGGCAATCTAGGCTCAGACTTCTGGGAGTTGTGGTCCAAAACATCTGGAGTGCCAGAGGTTCGCCACCACTGTTTGGCTGGGTGGGTCATTCTGTGAACTGGGTACCAGAGGCTGTGGATTCAATTCCCTACTGTGTCTTTCAGAAGAAGAGCCAGCCTCTGTAACCTTGGGCAAGCTGCACCGTCCCAGGGTGTCCCCAGAAAAAGGGAATGGTGAACCACTTCTTTGCATTCTCTATCTAGACGACCCTGGAAAGCGTCAGCTGTATCAGAATCAACTTGACAACATATAGATATCATTGTCTACTGTAATCCTATTCAAGTATTGTGGCTGAATTCAGATAGGGCTAAAAAGCTAGTGGACATGTCTAGATGCACATACACCCCTTTACAATATTCCCATCTTACTTGGAAGTAACACAGATCATAACAGGAAGGATCCCTGATCCTTGAACTGCTGTAAGTGTGTTCAGAATGTGCTTACAGGCACAGCTACAAACCTATGTGCTAAACACACATAGGCGAGTAGGTGTGTTATGTCCTCACCTTTTAGCTCTAGGTGGACCGAACACCTGAAATCTGGGTAGATAAGAACCCGGGAACCTTTAAGTCTGCTGAGTCCTGCTAAACATGTGTCAAGCAAGGGCTGCCTCTTTGTTTTACTGTTATTATTCCTTTACCTAAACTAAGAGAGGATAGCAACAAGTTGAAACACAGTGGTAAGGAGGTGGGTAAATTGCAACAGGTAATATGGAAACACATACAGTGTTATGTACACATATCTTCCTGACATGTATCCCAGAGCTCTACAGGAAACATTGTATTTAGTCTTTGGCTGTTCCAGTGACTGGGAAAAGGCTGGTCCCTGCTTTGGTTTAAGTCCAATCACAACCAGCCTATGCATGTTTTGTGTCCTTTTATTTTTTATTTTTTTAAATGCAGTTCTATTGTGATATGTATATTGTGATTTTGTTTCTGTTTTTCCTTTGTTTTTTTAACCTAGTTTTGTTCCTATTGCCATTGTTGTAAACCGCCTGGAGTTCCTCCGGAAGATGGGCGGTATACAAATAAATAAATAAATAAAAAATAAATAAATAAATAAATAAATAAATAAATAAATAAATAAATGTATGTTAAAAGATGTGATTTTATGCATAGGCATCATTCCCCATACTTTACTTTCTCACTGATCAATGGGTTGCTGAGTTTATTCGTCTTCAGGCTTCAGCTGGTAATTTCCCCAAAGCTATCAACCAGTAGAATTGTTGAGAAGACTTTTGGTATGTGCCTTGAGGTACACCCAAAACCTTTGAGAACTTGGCTTCCTTGTAGATCCAGGCTTGCCATTATATGGACTAAGTTTCCAGTCTTGAAAGTGTTGTTGAGCTGCTCCCAACTAGGGGCAAATGAACTTTTGCATTTCTGTGTGGCAAGCAAAGATAGGGAGCAGACAAGTCCATTGCTTGTTTCTTTTCTTTCTTGGTTGGGCAACTTCAGGGATCTCCCAGCTAACATGGTCAGCAGATGCTGGGACTTGTAGTCCACCTTGGAAGTCCTGGCTCCCATTTGTATAATACCAGGTGCACCACCTAACTTTTAGGAAGGGGCATTCTGCCAGGAATGATCTTCCAGGGAGCTGGCTCAGACTGCAACCCAAGCCCTTAGCCTCCATCTTTTGGTCATGCACTGGCTGCTGCTGAGGCCCTTGAGTCACTTGGGAAGGGAAGGCGAGTCTTGTGGTGAGAGGCGGGGACCGCCAAGCGGTTCTCATTAAAAACTTTCCTCCAGTCGTTATTCCACCAACTAACGGCCTCTTGGTAGGTCAGTGAAGGAATCGGGGCCGTATTGGCACAAAACTCTCCATATTGGTTCCGTTGAAGGCAAAATGCGGAAAGCGCGCCTAGGGCAGGGAGGACAGAGAGATCATGGGGGGCGGGGACGACGACGACGACGACTTATTTCTAATAATTGCAGAACCCCATTTCCCATTCCGCCTTTTCTCCTTTGGCTGCTTTTCCTTGCCTTTCGGACCACCCCCACCCCCACCCCCATATTCCTCTTTCTCATTCACATTCCCCCCTAAGCTGAAGTTGGCGCCAACATCACAAGCCTGCCCCGGTGTTTATGTCATGGAGACGGAGGACAGTCTTTCAGTGTGGAGCGAGCCACGGGGATCCGCGCCCTCCCTCCTTGGATCAGACAGCCGTCCCCCCCAACACCCGCTCTTTCAAAACCCCAGGGAATCGCCTGTAAACCTCTCCCCCCCCGTGTCCACTCCCCGCTTTTTGGGGGGCTGGGGGTAGAGTAGGGTAGGTGTAAGGGGAAATATATATACACAGAGAAAGCGTGCCAAATCGGTGGAGCCGCCTCGCCTTCCCACCTCGTGTTTCACGTCTCCTCCCCCGCCGTAATGAAAGGAGTCAATTAGCAGCTCCCTGGGTTGGAGTTAAATTGCATGGGGGAGTTGGAGTGGGGGAAGGCAGGACTTTCGTCTCCTCCCTCCATATCCGAGCTCCTTCTACTCAGGATGCAAAGCCAACAATGGGCTCGTGGGGTGGGACGGGTGGGGTGGGGGCAGGCGATCAAACAGACTGGCGAGCCCCCTTTGGGATTAAAGTTAACAGCCTGAATAATGCTCGCCGCCACCTTCTCACTCCCGTTTCTACCCACTCCACCGCCCTTCGTCCGTCTCTCTCTCCCCCCCACGTCAGATCCTGCTTGGAAATTGGGGAACTACAGAACCAATCCTGGCTGGAAGATGGGACTCCTGATCAGAGCGGCGAACCTATCCGGCGAGAGTTCTAGCGATTTAAAACCATCCGCCGCCCCCCCCCCCCGGGGGGGTTTGCTCCTTGAACCAGGCAGAAGGGCTGTTTGCAGCTCAAGAGGCTTGGATGCCCCAGGACAAAATAACATCCAGGGGGAAGCCCCTTTGGTGGGAACATTACATCCATTTCCCTTGGTGTCCACAATGGAAAAAGTGGGTGGTCCACCCACTGAGAAGGTGCAGGTTCCCTCTCCTTGTTTGAGAGATGACCAAGATACTGTTAGATTGCTTTGAATAAAAAAAAAATCCCTTTCCGATTTAAAGAAGCCTACCTAGCATGCACAAATTTCCCTTTGCTTTCCTACCCCACACCAGTTCAAGCATTAGGCACAGCTGGCAGTAAAAATGGGCCTGAACCAGAAAAACTATGGTCAGCCATGAAACACCATGGATCTCCCAGAAAAAAAGCAAAGAAGTGCCCGGTTCATTTTTTATGGTTTCTGCCTGGGGGCGGTGGTGGTGGTGGGGAGGCCCTACCAGCTCTTGCTGCTTCGGTTGCCATTGGTGCATGCTCAGAGACAGCGGGCTGCCTGTTGGCAGGGAGGCTGGGCCTCTGCCTCTGAAGATGATGCTTGTGGTGGCCCTGACCCACTTTGCCCCCCCCCCCAGCCCAACACCTGTCTCCTTGCCTGCCGGTCCATGCAGCAGGTCCACAGCTCCAAGGTTCACCCCCCCCCCCATGACACTGCAATACTTTTGAAGAACCCCCAGGGTTCTTCAATGGCTAGTGGGCCGTAATCAGGACCCTGGTGTACCAGTTCTGGCCTGCAGGCCATAGCTGAGGGCCCCTGTTGTAAGAGAACGACTTCTAATGTTGGTTTAACTGTTAACTCTAGTTTGGCTAGAGTCCCAGTAGTTTGAAGAAGGTTAAGGACAGCTTAAGAGAGACAATGAGTGTCATGTCAACAAATATAAAGGTAGATTTGGTAGTCTAGACCTTTCCCAGAATTTTTGTAACTGGATAATTTTCTCTGGTTAAGTTCCAGAACTGTTTCAGGACCAATGCCCTGTATTTACAAAATAGCACTCATGATGTTACATAATGCTGCCTGGATGATGATTTTTAGACACATGTTTGCAATTCACCTTTGACTTCTTCCACCAAGGCATATATTTTTTAAAGGTTGGCTTTTGTTTCTCCACTTTTACTTTGCCTTACTCCAAGCTTTCAAACTGCTACCTTGAAAGAAAGAAAGAAAGAAAGAAAGAAAGAAAGAAAGAAAGAAAGAAAGAAAGAAAGAAAGAAAGAAAGAAAGATTGATTCAGGATTGTCTTGGTGTACCATGCTCCCTGTGACCCAGTGCTCTATTCCTTCCAGAGCAGGTGTCCTTCCTCTCCGTGACACTATTGAGGTCCCCTAGGCTTATAGTTTTGGGTGCCCTCAACTTTCATGTGGAGGCGCAGGTTACAAGGGCTCGCTCTTGAGTTCTTGGAGACCATGGCCTCCTTGGACTTGTCCCAGCTTGTCATTGGCCCCACACACATGGTGGGCCACTATTTAAACTTGGTGTTTTCAAATGCACACAGAGAGAGTGGCCTGATGGTGGCCAGCCTTGTATCGGTTCCCTTGTCATGGTTGGACTGCCACTTGTTAAAGTGCAGCCTTGCAGTGGCACCCCCTCTCCACGGGTAGCCCAGGCCCATTAAGATGGTCCACCTACGCAGGCTAATGGAACTCCTTGGGTTCCAGAGTGTCATGTGTAGGATTCCCAATGATCTTGGTAGTGCAACTGTCGATGCCTTGGTGGAAGGGTGGTATGTCATCTCCTCCAGGGCAATCAACATCCTTGCTTCGCCACTGGGTCCATGCTGCTCCTTGGTTTAACCAAGAATTGCAGACCTTGAAGCAAAATAGAAGGCATCTACAGAGCATGTGGAGGTGGGCCCTGACAGAATATAATCTATCTGCCATCAAGATTGTGTTGACTATTTATGCAAATAAGATCAAAGCCTCAAGGAGAATGTACTTTGCCAACCGGATAGGCGAAGCACAAAACCGTCAGGCTGAATTATTTTGTATGTTCCATGATCTGTCCAGGGTTGGTTGCAGTGATAGGCCTCCCCCTATCATTTCTTGCGAGTAATGTGCAACAGGAGATTGAGCAGAGATGTCTGGTGCATCACCTTGCCTGGTTACTTTGACCTCCTTTCAATCTGTGATATCATCTGAGGTGGACAGGGTCCTTGGTCGCTATCATGCCACCATCTCCTTCCTTGACCCTGGCCTGGCCTGGCTTATCAAAACAGCCAGGTCGGTGACCACTGAATGGGCCACTGCAATAATTAATGGGTCACTCTGGGAGGGCAGGGTTCCTCCTGCCCTCAAGGAGACACTCATTAGCTCCCTTCGGAAGAAAATGAATTCAGCAGCAGACCAGATTGACAGATATAGGCTGTCACCAATGTTCAATTTATTTGCGAGGTTCTAGAGAGGCTGGTGGCAGATCAGCTTTAGGGGCTCCTCAATGAAACTGACACTCTTGATCCATTCCAGTTGGGGATCAGGCAATGCCATGGTATGGAATTGGCATTCGTCTCCCTGCATGATGACCTGTTGAGGGAGACTGACCGGGACAGATCAACCTTGTTGGTCCTCCTCAACCTCTCAGAGGCCTTTGATACCATCGATCATGGTATCCTCCTGGGAGGCTCTCTGAGCTGGGGATTGGAGACACTGATTTGTAGTGGTTCCGCTCCTTCTTGGCAGACTGTCCCCAGAAAGTACAGCTGGAGGAAATGGCCTCCAGCCCTTGGTCCCTCTAGTACATAGGCCATTTCCCCTAGGTGCTTTAATATCTATATGAGAACACTGGGGGAGGTCACTAGGAGGTATGGGGTTTCATGCCATCAGTACACTGATGACACCCAGCTCTATATCTCATTTCCCCCGTCTCCTGGATGCCATTTCGTCCTTGGATTATTGCCTGAATGCTGTTCTGGAATGGATGACAGCAAATAGACTGAGGTTGAACCCAGCCAAGATGGAAGTCCTTCAGATGGGGGCACCTGGTGGTGGGTTGGGAAGCTCCCTCAGTTTTGGGGGGCAACTCCCTCCATGCATGACGAGGTGCACAGTCTTGGAGTAATATTGGACCTGGTGCTTACTATGGAAGCCCATGTGGCATCAGTGGTCCGCTGAGTACATTACAAGCTGTGTACATTACAAGGACCCAGGCACTCTCACTACATTGGTCCGTGCACTTGTAGTTTCAAGATTCGACTACTGTAGTGGTCTCTATTTGGGGCTGCTTTGGAAGTTAATGCGGAGGCTCCAGCTAATGCAGAATAATGTGGCTAGACTAGTAATGGGTACTAAAAGATACCACCATATTACTCCTATGCTGGCCGCACTGCACTGGCTGCCGATCTATTACCACATTGACTTCAAGGTTCTAATGTTGATATGTGTTGTGTTGTTACAGTCATGACCGACTCTACGTTACTCCATGTCCATGGAGTTTTTTTGGCAGGAGTACTGGAGTGGCTTGCCAGTTCCTACTCCAGGCACCTACAGCACCTGGTATTCCCTGGTGGTTGCCCATCCAGGTACTAACCAGGGCCGACCCCGCTTAGCTTCCGAAATGTGCTTAGGGCATCTAAATGGTTTAGGACCTTGTAATTTGTCAGAATGGCTCTTACTGCTGAACGCTGCCCGTAACACTCATTCCTCACAAGCAGGTCATCTGAGGGTGCTGACCCTGAAGGAAGCTCGTAAGACAGTAACGAGGAATTGGGCTTTCTTGGTGGTGGCTCCTCAGCTTTGGAATCAGCTCCCCTCAGAGATTTGGTCTTCAAAAAGTGCCTGAAGACCTGCTTATTTAGAATGGCTTTCCCTGGTTACTAACTACCATTTGCTGATCTATAGACATTGCTTTCCATCCTCGCCTGTTCTTAGCTCATTTTTGATAACTGATTTTATAATGTTGTTGATTTAATGATGTTTTAGTATGTCTTATTACATTGTGTTATTTTTATTTTATTGTATATTGTATATGGTTTGCTTTATGTTGAATTACTGTAAACCACTCAGAGTGGCACTAGTGCCAGATGGGTGGTATATAACAACAACAACAACAACAACAACAACAACAACAACAACAACAACAACAACAACAACAACAACAACAACAACAACAACAATCCATCTGAAACTGAACCTTGGGGAGCTGTGATTTGGTTAAATTGTAAACTATGGTTAGTGAAAACAAGCCACAAAACTGAAGGTGGGTTTCTGATTTTGGCTTGTTCTCTGTGACCATGCCTTAAACAAACTACAGCTGCCTGAGACTGGGCATCACTGGCCATCAAGCGTCCTTTCTTTTTTTAGCTTGGAGGAAAAGGTTTGAGGAAGGGAGGGGAAAGAGACCAGGTAACTCTGAGGTTCATCACACCATACTTGCTAAGTGGGAAATCATACTTGTCTGTTTGGTCTGGCTCAAGAGTTTGAATATGTATTTTGTTTTTACAAAGAACATAATAAAAATCAATCAAGTAAAGTTCTCTGCTTGGACTTCAACAACCTTGATAAAAGGGCAATTTAAATCAATGTTCTATTCCCTGCAAAACATTTTTAAAATATTATGCCGATTTAACTGCATCCCTGTTGCTTTACTGTTGCCATGGAAAACAGAATTGATGTCAGCTCTAAGGATCTTCACACCAGAATGCTGGGGTGAAGATATGAGAGAATACTGAAGTGGGGCTGTTCATGGCAAGGTGTGTGTGTGGGGGGGGTGGTGGAGTTGATCAGCAGGACCATTTGATGCCAGTGCAATACAGTTGAAATGCAGCAGTTTTATAATACGTTTTTTAAGTTTTTCCTCTAAATCTTTGTAGGCAGACTTAGTAACAGCTCTAATACTTGTGGTTTGTTTTCCCCCCAGCCCTATCAGAGACTCTTGGGGACTCAGCTGTCCCTCACTCACAAGTGTTTGTATTTAACCCTTTTGTGCGGTTATGAAAAATGTGAAACTTTTGCAGGCAAATTGTCCTAAGTTAAGATCTCTCCATAGGCGTTATCTGTTGCATCCTGAAGTGTATACCTTGGCCACACATCATGCCAATGGGAGAGGATCTTACCTTAGGACAATTTGCCTGCAAAAGTTGCTCATTTTGTATAATGGTGCCAAAGAACTTCTATCATTGAATACCAGAAGTACAAATCCGATTGCGGTTCTTAATTCTAAAATTAATTCTTAAAAAAGCTGTGCACCCGCTTTTCCAAAACATGCTCCAGACGGTGGCACCACCCTCTCGGCATTGTCATGCCGTGTTCAAGATCTGCGCATTGCCCTCTTTCTGGTGATAGCATTTGCTCTGTTTGGATTTTTGCTACATTGTCAGCAGCTTCCTTGTTGGGCTAGATATGTGGACTGCCCTGAAAGTGTCTATTGAAAGGTCCTCTTCCAAACGGCTCACTCCCCTCCCCTCTGCTTTCTACCCGAACAGGAGTATACACATACATACAGTCCTCTCTCTTTTCTTTGGCACACGGACAGCTCCGCCACTGTCACTGCCCTGCAGTCCTCAGGCAGCCAAGGAATTCCAAAATAAATGAGCATGTTGTAATCAGAAGGGAAAATATTGTGTCTTTGTGGTGTTGATGTTGATTGCAGCGTAGATCCTTCAGCGACGTGGAGGTGCATATTTCTTTATGAAAATACGCCTGAGCTAGTAAACTTGGCCAGCCTTGCTCTGAATAGATACTTCAGCATCTTGTCCATTGAGCCGAAGCTTGACAAAGTGCTTTTGATGAGCTGGGCTAGGCCAGGCGAGCAACCCTGACAATAGGCACACAGTTTACACCCCAGGCTCAGCGAGCCGCTGCCAAAGAGGGCTGCCGGCCGTGAAGCTCTCCCAAGCTTTTTGTGAAAGCCAAAAGCTGACAAGGTTTTGGCAGCGGGAGACCTTTGGAAGAGGCAAGGCTATTGAGCAAAGGTCTTCCCGTCCCAGACATATTTGAGAAACCACACAAGCAAAAACGAACCGAGTAGGTCACTTGCAAATATGCCTGCGTGACCAGTGAAAGAGGACTTTTGGACGAGAACAAGCCGACATTCAGGAGTGGTTCCTGATGAAGATGCTCACAGTCCTGCATGCCGAAATCCACATACCCCTGAGCTTCTTTTCTGGCATCCAGACCCAAGAATGTGTTCTCAGGAAAGATGAAGGGCTCTGGCCTGGACATATAAAGCATCCCCTTTGGCCCAGTTCCAGTTTTAAAGAAGGACCACTGCCCATTGCCCGACTCCCTTCCCTAGCTACAAAACACGGCCCATTCACATGGGCAAACTGCACACAGGAGCCAAACAGTCAGAGATACCGCCCAGAGCAATGTCCCTGAGAGTATAGTAGGAAAAGGTGAGGGTCACTGTTGGTTGTCAGGGATGCCATTTGGGCAGGAAAGATCTTGCATTTCTTGCCTTTTGAACAACAAGGTGACCTCAGAATCACGTGGTCAACTCAGAGCCTTATTTCACAGTGATAATTTGTTAATATTTATAATTAATTCATTATGTGTGTGTGTTGTGTCGTTACAGTCGTGACTGACTCTTTGTGACCCCATGTCCATGGAGTTTTCTTGGCAGGATATAAATATATTAATTAATATTTATAAATCATTCATCATTATAAATAATTAATAGTTAATAATTTTTTTAATTTGTTGGCTGCTTTAAGGCACACCTCTCTTTTAAAAGGGGAATGAAACTGGCTAATTGTTGATGTAACAATAATTAATAATTATGTGCCACCAAGACATTTCCAAGCTTCCAACTCATGGCAACCCTTTCCAGGGTTTTCTAGATGTAGAATACTCAGAAGTGATACTCAGAAATGGTTTACTGTTCCCTTCTGAGTAGGAGAGGCTCTGGGACTGTGCAGCTTATCCAAGGCTACGCAGGCTGCCACTTATCCTGTTGGCACAGAGAAGAATCGAACTCCTGGTCTCTGGCCCACTTAGAGGTTGCAAAACGAGATAGTATTTCAGCAGTTTAAAGAACTATACACAAATTTCTCTCTCTCTCTCTCTCTCTCTCTCTCTCTCTCTCTCTCTCTCTCTCTCTCTCTCTCTCTCTCTCTCTCTCTGTGTGTGTGTGTGTGTGTGTGTGTGTGTGTGTGTGTGTGTGAGAGAGAGAGAGAGAGAGAGAGAGAGAGAGAGAGAGAACGCGTAGCTCATCGATGTATCAGTAGAGGACAAAAGATATGGTCTACTGCCAGACAGTTTATCAGTCATACATCAATTTGCACATTGTCATAGTTTGAGAAAGTTACATTTTTGGATTATACCTCCCAGAATCCTACAGACAGCACAGGGAGCTCAGCATTGCATCCTACCTCTAGTCACTTACAGATGGCTTTGCCATGTCCTTGCATTCAAGATCCACCTCTGATATTGTGTGACTGATCCACACAATCTTCTGTAAGTTCCTTCTGGAAGGAGTCCAAACAGAAAAAGTTCTTGTATCAGAACCCATAACTGGCAAAGCAATTGTGGATAGCCTGGGCTTTGTGCCAGATTTGGAGGACGTTGGGGAAGTATTGTTAATAGCCTCATTTCCAATTTTTTTAAATAATCTTCCCATGCACTCCACCCCCTGATCCCATTTTGTTACTATATTTTTGGTGCCTCGAAGCAAATATTGTACAGTATTTATTTTTTTTGGATGATTTATTTTTTGGATGATATCTCTTTATGGGAGCAGTTTTATATATAATTGACATTGATCTGCCCTCTCATTTAGAGGGTCCAGGACCTCAAACATTCTTGTTTGACAAAGGAAATTTTCCGGTTGCTCTTGCTTGCTGAAGTAGTCCAGAGGGATTGTGCCAAGTCCTATCCAGTCCTTCAGCCCCATTGAATTGAGTGGGCCTGACTTCTGAGGAAGATGGTATAGTGGAGCAACATTTTTATCACTTATTCCTCAAGGAGTCTTTTGGAACATATAAGGCCACACAGCAGAGGCATGAGAGAGGAAAGGGAGGCCAGGAGTGATCGTGAGAGGAGGAGTGAGCCAGACAGTGAGAGTAAGCCACAGAGAGAGAGAGAGAGAGAGAGAGAGATTAAGGAGTGTAGGACACACACAGAGAAGCCACACAGAGATAGACAGAGGCAACTGGGAGAGAAAGAGAAGGAGACACAGACACAGACACAGACACAGACACAGACACAGACACACACACACACACACACACACACACACACACACACACACACACACACAGAGGGGGGGTTGGCCTCTGCTGTGTAACATTCAGTGCCCATTTTCCAGTTGCAAAAACAGGTAAAATATTGAATGAACCTAACAATCCCAGAATAATCCTGGTGGAGCAGACCAAATATCCATTCAGGTTATTGTATTGCTTCTCCTGGTGGTCCATCAGATCCCTCTGAGGAAATTCATGTGCAAACAGTAGTACTGCCAAGAAAAGACTTCAGAGGCCAAAGGCTCAAGGCCAACCTAAGAGGAGGGCCACCTAATGCAGCAGACTGCTGAGTGAAGTTTTGAAGCAAATGGCATTCATTCCATTACCACCTTAAAGCATTAGTTTCCTAATGAATTTGTTTATTTGTTTATTAGATTATTATACTGTGCCATCTAGCCCAAAGGCTACTATGGGTGGTTTACAACATTAAGGTAATACGCAAATTATAAGCAGTAAACAAGCCAATAAATAAAAACTGAAGTAGAGTTTTAAAATATAATAAAAAATAATAATAATAATCTGTAACAGAGTTCTTCTTCTTCTTCTTCTTCTTCAGGTGCCATGTCCTCGTAGAACGTTGGCGATCAGTAGCCTGAACTGGTTATTCTAAAGGCTATTCTAAACAGAGCAGCTGTGCTCACTGTGGACGATTGGCTTAAGTTCTTAAGCCCGAATGTTCTTCTACTGTCCAGGTCACACTTCCCATCTATTTTTCCTTGAAGGATAACCTGCAGCAGATGATATTTCTTATTGCATATTATGTGTCCAAAATATTGCAATTTTCTTCTCTTTACAGTATTGAGGCTTTCTAACTTTTTATTCATGTGCTGTAATACAGCCACATTAGTGACTCTGGCTGTCCAATGTATCTTCAGAATTCATCTGTACATGCACATTTCGAATGCTTCCAGTGTCCTGCATAATGTGTCTGTAAGGGTCCAAGTTTCAACACCATAGAGAAGTATGCTGAATACATAGGAGCAAAGTATTCGAGTATGAAGTCTGATAGATAAGTCCTGCTATGTCAAGACTTCCCCCATTTTCTGGAAGGACTTTATAACTTGTTCAGTTCTACAACAAATTTCACATGAAGGATCACAGTTATCTTTGACAAAGCATTCCCAAGTATTTATTAAGATGATACTCTCTCAATTATATCACTTCCAATCTTGAGAAGGTTCTGTGAACCATTTTGTCTTTTACTGATAACTATCCATTTTATCTTCTTCACATTAAGTACTAGTAGCAATCCTATGGCACTGCTTTCTGCAACAACAGAATCCAATAATCCTTGTAAATCTACTAGACTTGTTGCAAGCAGGACAGTGTCATCTTATGTTATTAACAAGAACTCCATTTACTTTCACACCTTGCGTCTTTCCTTCAAGAGCATCCCAGAAAATTCTTTCTGAATAGATATTAAAATGTAGAGGTGAGAGAATACAACCTTGATGAACACCTTTCATAATTGACACCTCTTCTGATATCTGACCACCTATCTGGACACCAGCACGCTGGTTCCAATACAAATTCCCAATCAACCTTATATCACGTTTGTCTAAGACCAGTTCTTTATGAATATTAATAAGTTTATCATGTTTAACTGAGTCCAATGCTTTTTCATATTGAATGAAGCAAACACAAACATCAACATTGGCATTGAGACATTGCTGAACTAGTATCTGAAGACTAAATAATGTGTCCCGAGTTCCACATCTGTTCCTGAATCCAAATTGGATATCTCCAATGCTCTCTTCACTCTTTAAATGCAGGACTTTTAAAAATAACTTCAGGATGTGATTCATCAAACTGATTGTGCGGTATTCACCACAACTTTTTGCATTAGGTTTCTTTGGAAGTGGTATAAAACTGGATTTGAGCCAGGCCTGTGAACCTGCCATATTTTGCATTAGCTGCTGCTTCTAAACCTCATAGGCAGCCCCCCATAGAGAGCACTACAGTAGTCTAATGAAGAAATATAGTGGCGGTGCGGATGCTCAGATGACAATCTCCATCAGGCTTCATACATAATGACTTTTCTTTTCCACAGAGCACTAATAGCATTTGCTTATTTATTTGCTTCCTTACATATATTTTCATTATCCAAAAAAAAAAAATCCAATTAAAAAAACTGAAGGCAGGGTCCCTGGCACTTGACCTGCCTCCTTTGATACTTACAAGCCAGCGTGTTGTAAGTCTATGGAACCCCCTGCCACAGGATGTGGTGATGGCATCTGGCCTGGATGCCTTCAAAAGGGGATTGGACAGATTCCTGGAGGAAAAGTCCATCACAGGTTACAAACCATGATGGAGAAACCAGGGTACTTCAAGGGCCAGATGCAGGGGAGTGGTATCAGGAGACAGATATCTAGTCTCATGCGCTCCCAAACGCATCTGGTGGGGCCACTGTGAGATACAGGAAGCTGGACTAGATGGGCCTTTGGCCTGATCCGGCATGGCTCTTCTTATGTTCTTATGTTATTATCACAACAAACTTGTAGTGCTGAGACTGTGTGACAGGTCACTGTGCACTCACCTCAAATCGCTGGCTATCGTAGATAAAAACTGGTGCTTGTTCTGTGTTCCACACCATGCCAGAACCAGGAGTCGGGCAAGTCCTCTTTGGCAGCTCACAAGGGTCCAGCATCAGTTGAAGCCTACAACAAGTGTCTTATAGGCATGTTGGAAACAGTGTGACTGGAATTTTAAAGGGATTTCAAAATGTCATCAAACCACTTTGTCCTCCAGATTAGGCTGGCATTGCAGACTGCAGTTTACCATCTGCTGTGCTGCACTAAGGTCTTTAGGGAAATGTCTGTTGTTATGATTCTTATTCTATTTAAGAGGGCTATGTTTATCATTTGGTGGCCTTATACGTCTCCCTCCTGAGTCTTAGCTGCATTCAGAGATCCCTGTGTGTGGCTTCTTTGCGGATTGGCCAAATCGGTGTCCACAAAAAGACGCATTTGGGCTGGTGCCCCCTCCCTGTTTCCATCTTGTGTTGACACTTTGGAGGCTTTGTTGGAGGTACACAGGATTTATAATGCTTTCAAACAAAGCAAAGCCTAGCTCGTGTTGCTGTGTGGGCCTCCCTCCCTGCCCATTTCCAAATTGCTCCTACTAACCCACCAAAATAAGGGGGGGATAGATCGTCTCTTCTCCCCATGTGGCCTCACAATAGGATAGCTCTTATGTTTAGTTGTGGCTGCCTCTGGAGGGGAGCTGTGCCTCCCCCCCCCACCTCTCACAGACCTTTGAAGCCCCATGAAGGAGGCAGTTTTTATGGTTGATTCATTAGCTGGCTGGCACAAGCCAGCCTGCATCTGAGAAGATGCTAGATAATAATTCCCTAAACTCATTGTAAGCCTGCAAGGGAAATAAATAAATAAACAAAGAGCAAATGAAGAGGTTTTCAGGCTACTTTCTTCAAAGAGAAAAAGAGAAAATGAAAAGGTACAGAGCCTGATGGCAAATGTTTTTGAAAGTGACTGATCCTTTAGTACTTGCATGAATAAAAGCATAATTTGCCAGAAGCATTTTTACACCACAGAGTTTCAAGACCAGGGATGCTTCAAACTTGTCTCTCAGGTCTGTGAGTATCTCAGCAGAGTGATAACAAAAATCGGTTGGAGAGGTTCAAGAAGCACTTTGATTACATGAGGAACTTCTATGGGTTTTCAGAAACCAGCTGTGGTAGACAACACTTAATAGTATATTCACAAGTATAAAATCAGCACAGAGAGACAGAGAGACAGAGAGAGAGATCAACTAAAGATATAGATATACTTCTATGAGTGTATATATGTGTGTGTGTGCATGAACATGAAGGGGTGGGGATGAGAGGAACTGTCTCAATGCAACACATACAGCTGCATATTATTATCATTATTATCATTATCATCATCACACAACAGACAAGATAACTATGTGGATTTTGTATTACAAATCACTAGTTGAACGCTTCCCAAGCGTTTAGGACTACGTGATGTATTGGCAAATTCTGCGAGCAGATCCCAGTAAGGTGACTTTCTGCAGCTGACTGATGATGACTTTGTCAATTCCAATTTCTTCTAATCTAAATACTTCCTTAGCTCTTTAGGCATCGCACCCAGCATGCCAGTTACCACTGGGACCACCTGTACCCATTTATGCCAGAGTCTCTGAAGTTCAATTTTCTGATCCTGATATTGGGTAATTTTTTCAAGTTGTTTCTCGGTGACTCTACTATCACCTGGTATAGCAACATCAATGATCCACATTTTTTTCTTCTCCACAATCACAATATCTGGGGTATTATGCTCCAAAACCCTGTCTGTCTGTATTTGGAATTCCCAAAGTAATTTTACATGCTCATTTTCAATCACTTTTTCAGGCTTATACTCCCACCAGTTCTTTGCTAAGGGCAGATGATAGTTGTGACACAAATTCCAGTGGACCATTTGAGCAACTACATTATGACGCTGTTTGTAATCAGTCTGAGCAATTTTCTTGCAACAACTCAATATACGGTCGATAATTTCATCTGCCTCTTTACAGCATCTACATGTGGGATACTGAGCTGATTTTTCTATTCTAGCCTTAACTGCATTTGTTCTAATAGCTTGTTCTTGAGCTGCAAAAATCAGGGCTTCTGTCTCTTATTTCAGTATTCTGTTGGTGAGCCATAACCATCTACTTTTAACCATTTTCCTCATCTACTTTTCCTTTATTTTTTTTGAGGAACTGCCCATGCAATGTTTTATTATGCCAGCTATCAACTCGTATTTGCATCATTGTTTTCCTGTATTGACCCTTTGTTTGCTTTACTTTAAATATTTCCTTGTTCTTAACCTCCAATAATGCTGGCACTGTACTATTTTATACATAATCTGCCAACGCATGCTTCTCTTCAACTGTTTGCTTCACTTGTAAAAGACTTCTACCACCTAGTTTTCTAGGTAAATACAGCCTGTCAACATCACTGCGTGGATGTAATGCATAGTGAATGGTCATAAGTTTTCTTCTTTTCCTATCCAGACTATCTAGCTCCATATTATTATTATTATTATTATTATTATTATTATTATTATTATTATTATTATTATTATTATTATTATTATTATTATTATTATTATTATTATTATTATTATTATTATTATTATTAGAGATGGGCACGACTTGAAAAAAAAATTTTTCGAGTTGTCGTTAGTCGGGCCAGTCCCATTTCGGGTCGTTTCCGGTTTTCGCGAAAATTCGCAAAAATTAGTCGGTTCGTTTTTTCGTTGTCGTTAGTACTGGTTTTTTTTTGGGGGGGGAGCGGGCTCCTGGAGGCACCTCTGTGGGGTGGGTGCCTCCTCTGGCCCGCTATAAAGGGAAAGTGGGCTCCTGGAGGCACCCGTGGGTGCCTCCTGCCACTAGGAAGGGGAAGCAGGCTCCAAGAGACACCCCTCTACATGGGGGTCTCCCTTCCTCACCTGCTGCTGCTGCAAAATGCTATGCAATAGCCATATGGATATTGCATAACATAATGTGCAGACGTGAGACCAGTGTGAGAGTGATAGGGTCATACCCGCCCTTCACAAGGCTCTGGCACCACCATGTCTCACACAGAAGGGAATTGTACTTGCTGCGTGTAGTGCAATGCAAGCAAGTAGATCTGGCTTTAAGGTGGCTTAGTGCAAGAGCTAGGGTTAGGCTAGTGACGGGTAAGGTTACGGTGGGCTAGTGGGTTGCACCTCTGGGTGCCTCTCTGACCCACTAAGAAGACAGTCTGTAACATATGGGTACGGAGTCAAGGGTTAGGGTTAGGGCTAGGGCAGGTTTTAGGGGGCTTTTTGGCACATCCCAGAAGTCTCCATGGCCAAGTGGCCATGCGACTGGTGGGATGGCTCCAAAAATTTGCATGGTTGTCCACTCCCACATGGCTGGCCACTTGGCCAGCCCATCATTGCGCACTGCGCAGGTGTAAATAAAATAAAATAAAATAAAATCAATGGAGGACAGAGGAGGAGAGGAGAGACATTTTGTTGCAAGAAAAAACCCACTGCTACTGTGAAAAATCTGGCAGTTTATAAATTTTCGCGTGTTTCTGTTGTGCTTGTGTGTTTTTGGACCACGATTTCAAAAACAATATTGCGTTCGCCGCCCCATTTTGGATCCCCCGCCCGCACCGCATGGCATGGCAATGGCGACTCGCGAGTCCGGCTGCCCAGGACGGGGGGGAGGCGGGACCCCCCCTCCAGAAACCACCCCTCCGGTAGGTGCCCTGCGCCCTTAGTCAAGCAGGCATTTTTCCGCCTGCTTTTTTGGCCCGGGAATGGGTGGGGGGAGAGTTTAAAAGTTTTTTCCTGTGCCGTCCGTGCCGCTTGCTTGCGCTTTAATTGCGGCGGCCGGCGGCGAGAATGGGCTTTTTGCTGGCTGCGAGCCTGCGGCGAGTCCCACCAGAGCAGCCCAGGACGGGGGATGAGGGGGGATGCCGGGGACCTCCAGAAACAACCCCTCTGGTAGGTGCCCTGAGGCACGGCAGGCATTTTCCCGCCTGCTTTTTGGCCGGGAACCGGGTTTTTTTAACTTTTAAAAACTTTTTTTCTGTGCCGCGTGTGGCATCGCGCGATCTCGCGATGCAAGGAACGAGCACGACAAATCAGACCAAAATTGTTCGTTCGTCGGTTCGAGCTCGAAGTCTGGGGGAGTAATTCCCGTTACCGTTTCCGTAGAGTAACGGAACCGAGTAACGGAAACGGAAACGGGAATACCGCTAAGTCGTGCCCATCTCTAATTATTATTATTATTATTATTATTATTATTATTATTATTATTATTATTATTATTATTATTATTATTATTATTATTATTATTATTATTATTAAACACAGCTAACTATGCCGTATTTTGTAATACAAATCACTAGTCAAACGCTTCCCAAGCATTTAGGACTATGTGATGTATCGGTGAATTATGCGAGCAGATCCCAGTAAGGTGGCTTTCTGCAGCTGACTGATGGTGACTGTGTCAACTCCAATTTCTTCTAAATACTTGCTTAGAACTTTAGACTCTGCACCCAGTGTGCCAATTACCACTGGGACCACCTGTACTGGTTTATGCCAGAGTCTCTGAAGTACAATTTTCAGATCCTGATATCGGGCAATTTATTATTATTATTATTATTATTATTATTATTATTATTATTATTATTATTTATTGTTATTATTATTGTTGTTGTTGTTGTTGTTGTTGTTGTTGTTGTTGTTGTTGTTGTTGTTGTTGTTAAAGCATGGCTAGACCTAAAGCCATTCATACACTCTGATGCCTTTGGAGAACACAAAAACCATTGTTTATGTGGTCAAAACAGCACCCCAAACCTTTTGACAACATTCCTGACAATTTAAAAAAATACAGGCAAATATGTCATAGTCAAAAAGAGAGGGGAAGGGAAGAGCAATATTGGTCAATAACTCAATATCTTAAAGCCAAGGCTGCCCCTCTTTTAACACTTATGAGAAGACAGGATTCTCTGGATTAACTATGGACTAAGCTAGTCCTTTGGTGGTATAACTGAGGTGGGAAAGCATGTGTCCCACGGAAATTAGTTTGCATGCATGTGTGTTAACGTGCAAGGAAATGGTATATATACATATGCTAGTTCTTGGGGGTGATGACACTTCCCCAAGTTTCTGAGAACTTCCAAACTCAAGATGCGTGTCTTGAACAGTCCCAGGCTGGCCGGTTTCATTCACTCGGGGCTTATGACATGATTTAGCGCTTGCACTGAGATGTTAATTGATGGAATGCACAGAGCTCCAAATGACCATTACAAGAAATGGCATTGCCAAATGAGGTACTGTACTATTTTTTAATGTTGCATTGCAGTTACTTATTAAAGAAATACAAAAACTGGTAACATGGTGGGCTTTTTTTTTTAAGTGCAATCAGTAATGTTTATTTCTAAACTCATTTTGGAGCTCCTTTTGGCCTACACCTTTCCATTATATGCTGCCAAGGCACTAGTCCTCCAGAACCTTCAGCAAATATCCTAGGTCCCTCAACAGACAAACTGATGAGGACAGATTGCCCTATATGTAGGAGGTAGTGGAGGCAATGCTGGCTTCTGTGTGGCTCCCTGGAAAAGACAGCGATGCTAGGAAAAGTTGAAGGCCCTGTTTGTTTATTTATAATGTTTTCACCCTACCTTTCTCCTTAAAAGGACCCAAAGTGGCTAGGTCCTGGTTCTACTAGGGAAAGAGGAAAACCTAATGTGAGTTCGATTGACTCGGTAAAGGAAATCACAGTTTTGAGTTTACACCAGCTAGGCTGGTGAGTAAATGTGACAGGGATTTCTTAATGGCAGCCCCTCGATTGTGGAGCACTGCCTCAAGAGAAGCCAGCCTGGGTCCATCTCTGTTGAACTTCTGGGGGATAGCCCATTATGACCTATGATTGGTTTGAAATTGGATTTTAAAATGTTTTTTAATTTGCTTTTTATCTTTACTGTACATTGTTTTGTGAAACTTTGTGACAGAAAACTAACCAACCAACCAATCAATATTTCTTCAGAAATATGCCCCTGAAGTTCAATGGGACCTACTCCCAGTGAGTGAGGGAAATAAATGCAATTGGCTTTTCATTAAATACAGTAATAATGGGTGCTGGCTTTCCAGGGTTTTATGATGAAAATACTGTGCATTTCTCTACCCTCTTAACTATGATTCTTTAAAGTGGTGGTGCTGCGACCTGAACCCAGGACTTTCTGTATGAGTAGCTAGAGGTCTCAGGAAGAATATTTAACACAAGCGGAAAGCTCAGAGGCGAATAAGAAGGTGAGGGATGATTGTGGAAGCGGGGCCTGGAAGGCAGTCAAGCACTGGTCACAGCTTTCCCTGATAGAGCAGCCATTTTGTAAAAATACTGCAGTTGCTTCCCAACCAGGGTGTGACCCATAATGTATGGGCTGTCTACAAAATGGGGGAATTCTGACTGCTATCATCCAGACCCCAATTTTCCTGGACCTTGAGCAGGGGCAAAGGCATTGCAACAGGTCTAGCTAATGTTTTGACTAATTTATTGAAAACAAAAATAAAAACAAAAAAAACCACATCATCACAAGCCAATGGGCCCCACTGAATCTGTGAGGACGTAAGACCACACTGTTGCTTGTTCAGCCTGGAAACAAGGGGTGGGTTTGAGAAGAAACCTCCTAAGACCAAATGTTTGTGTTAGCAGAGTTATGTATGGGTGGTGCTGGTCGGTGTGGGGTGGGAGGGTGGGTGGAGAAAACCATGCAGGTGCACAGCACATACAATAAATGCTTCCAAACAAGCTGGCCCCTATGCTTACAAGCCGGCGGCTGGGATTTGTATGGAAACCTTGTTCCCAAATTGTTTTGCTGGACCCCTACAGCATTGGAAATAAATATGAGCGAGTCGAAGGAAACCTACCACCTCAGCATTCTTTCTAGCTGGCCTTTCTTGCTTTTTCATACACTGCCACTTTTCAATGCCTCCCCCCCCCCTCTCTTCTTTTTTAAACAACCACTTTATGAAACTTTTTAACATAGAATATTATTTGCTCCATCTGCAAAGAAAGTGCCTTTACTGAGCTGGCTGTGGCTGAGAGCATGGTGGTGGTAATGGTGGTGGTGGTGATGATGGTGGTGATGATGCAGGTGCGTCGCATGGCCAGTGTGGAGCAGAAAGAGCATGCTTGTGAGTGGAGCCTGTTGAATATCCCTGGGCTAATTTCTTTACTTTCCACAGAAGGGAAAAATGTGCTCAGAATATGAGACTGACTTTCTCCACCTTTTAAATACCTTGCTCCTGTTTATTACGGGGTTCCGTTTTACAGGCACACACTGCTAGAGCTTGATTTAGCGCCGTGTGGGTTTGTGAGTTTGGCATGAATAAGGCTCAGGATGTTCAATAGTTATCTGATTGATTTCTGGCAATTGAGGTGGCATTTTCCGCTAGCTATTGAGTCAGCTGATTTGGAATCAAAGGGACTCCCACATGGCTGGAAATGTGCAGTGTAATGATAGAATCTTCTACAGCATCACTTTCAAATGCAGAATAAATCACCAAAAGAATTATAATTAGAGATGGCTGAGTAGAGAGACTCTCTGCCCAGCCTCTGCTGCAAAGGGATCGTCTGCAGGGGGAAGCCAGGAAGGGCTGGCTAAGTTGCTCCTGGGATTGTCACTGTGAAGATGAGGACAGAGCCTTCTGCCATGCAGAGTAAGACTGGTTTGGGCCGGGGAAAGGGTTCTGGGCTAGTGAAGCCCCACTGGATGCAAACATGAAGTGCCCATCTCCATCTTAGAACTGCAGAGCTGGAACGGACCATCTAATCCAGCCCCTGTCAGGGAGTCCCAGTGGGGAACCACATGATTTGTGGAGCCCAGAAATTGTTTAGGCAGGAGAAAAACTGGAGGACAATCATTTTGGATACCTGCTGTGATGTTTATTATTTGAAGAGTAGAGGCTCTCCTTACATTGCTTTATCAGCTCCGTGGGCATTGCAGATAGAATAGCTTTGTTTTGGTCCATTTCCAGTGTGTGTGATCAATCATGGAAATGAACTGAAGTCTTAATTTGCCAACATTGTGTGGTGACTTCAGAAGAGCTGCTTCAAATATTGGCAAATTAAATACTTCCTCAGCTCCACAGCGTGACTGAGGAAGCGGGATTTTCCAAAAAAAGTGTGTGTATACCATGTTGTAGTCCTGCTTCCCCCTTGTGGTAAATTGTGTAGTGTGTAGTCAAGACAGACAGAGGAGGGAAGATTGTGGTAAATGATGAGAACAATGAGGAAGAATGGATTATTAGAGCATTTTGTCCGGCTGATTTGTAGAGTGAGTTGGGAGGGCTATTACCCCCAAATGTTGTGTGGGGTGCCTTCTTCTACTCAGTCTACAAGTTGCCTATGCTTTTTGCCCAAGCCCATGTGCCTCCCTATCTTGACGTCAGCACTAGCTTTGGCCCAAATACTGAATATCCCATTTTAAGAAATGCCCACATGCAGTGTGTTGTTGAATCATGGCCCAAATCATATCAGCGACAGCTAGTTATACTGGCATTGTAAAAATGTATAACTTTTGGAGAACTATTTTTCCCATGTTAAGGAATCACCATAGATATTATCAGTTGTATGTGTTGTAAGACTCAATGTGCAACAATGGGTACAATCCTCGGTAGCAGGCTCATGGTTGACTCAGCCTTCCATCCTTCCGAGGTTGGTAAAATGAGTACCCAGCTTGCTGGGGGGGGGGGCAATGTGTAGCCTGCATACTGTAATTAAACTGTAAACCACCCAGAAACTACTTGAAGTAGTATGGGGCGGTATATAAGTAGAACACTTTGCTTTTGCTTTTGCAGTGGTGCAAAAACATCAGTGAAATCCCCAGCTCCTTGTGGATCTACCTGGTTTTTCTACAGGATCGCCCCCCCCCCAACCACTTTCTCATTGTAGGCCCCATCTCTGCCCACAAATTGAATGCCAGGAATCATGTGTCCATCAGCCCATGACCCCACAGTGGCCCCAAAACATGGCTCCAACGCACAAATCCTCATGGATCTACCTGATTTTTCTACAGGATTGCGCCTAAACCACTGTCCCATCATTGGCTCCATCTTTGCCCACAGACTTGACCCATGATTTTTGGCATTCAGTTTGTGGTCAGAGATGAGGCCCACGATGGGAGAGTGGTTTGGGGGCAATCCTGTTAAAATAATAATAATCAGATACAGTAGTTCTGTGAGGAACTGTGCATTTGACCCATGTGTTTTGTGCCATTGCAGAACCATGCACTGATTGACCCATGATTCATGGTATGCAATCTGTGGGCAGAGATGAGGTCCCAGATAGGAGAGTGGTTTGAGGGCGATCCTGTATAAAAATCAAGTAGACCTGTGAGGATCGGTGCCTTGGATGAATGTTTTAGTGCCACTGTGGGGCCATGTGCTGATTGACTCATGATTTTTAGTGTTCAATATGTTGGCAGAGATGGTGCCTACAATGGGGAGGGGGTAGTTTTGGGGTGATCCTGGAGAAAAATCAGATAGATCTGTGAGGATCTGTGCATTAGGTCCATGTTTTTGAGCCACTGCAGAGCCATGTGCTGATGGACTCATGATTTTTGGGTATAATCTGTGGTCAGAGATTGGACCTATGATGGGAGAGTGTTTTTTGGGGGGGGGGGTGATCGTGGAAAAAAATCATGTGGATCCATGAGGATCTGTCGTTTGGATCCTTGTTTTTGCACCACTACACAGCCATATGCTGGAGGCACCATGATTTTTGTGCCATACAGTGCTTTGCAGACACAAGTATGAAATGCAATTTATTTTGAGAGAATTCAGTTTTAAAAAATCATATGAAATCATTTGGATCCGTTGCTTAGATCCATGTTTTTGTGCCACTGCACAGCCATGCGCTGAAGGATGCGCAATTATTGCAGTTAACTTTGTGGATATCATAGACGGTTACTTCACATCCTTCCTCGTTCCGAGATTACGTTCGTTTCGTGATAACATTGTTTGCGGTCATGTGGTCTTGTCCTGGTTCTGTCCCTGTTTCTGTTTACCCATGGGCGTGATTGATAGTATCGTGACAACTGTTACTTCACGTCATTGTTTCGTGACAATTACTGAATTTTCCTGGCTTCATTTACCCTTTTTTTTGGGGGGGGGGGACTTCTGTTTTTCGATATTTCGAATCTCTGCAACTTTGCCTTTCATGCGTTAAGCAGCAAAACTCTCGGTTTTATGCCTTCTTCCCTCTCTGTGAAGCGTTGTTTACGTCATTGGGATTGTACTGAAGAATGCAACTTTGCACTCCTGCCACTAGATGGAGAATGCGTGCGTTGCACGACAAGCGTTACTTCACGGACACTTGTCTCGAAACAAGAACCGAAACAAGACAATTCCCGAGGCCAGGGAGAGGTATGTCCCATCACGCTCTGTTCCTGGTTCAGAGGGCATGGTTGGGATGAGCTCCTGCCGTCATGCAATGGACGTGGAGTAACCTTTTTTCGTACCATCCCAAGCGGGACAGCGAACCGCAATGAGAGGGACGTGAGGTAACCGTCATAGTGAAGCTCTTGGCCTTACAGGGGGGAATGTGTAAAAATGAAAACAGCATAGAGAAGAATTATCTTTACTGTTTCTGCTGTCTCCTGTGTGCATTCAGCATAACTTTAGCAACAGCGTATGCATAGAAATGGTCCCACCATTAGGTAGCTGATGAAGGTTGCCTTAGACAAGAAAGGCAAGGCAAGTAAATAGAACCCCAGTCTCCATGGCCCTTTGCCCGGTGCTCAGCCATTTCACTGTGTTGGAAGCAAATGGAATGGAAGCCAACCTTGGTTGCACAGTTTTGGAGGGAATTGATTTATAACCAGTGCTTCATGAGCATTGTTTGGGAGACTGGGAAAGCGACATTTTTTGGGCTGCCATGCCCAGAATGCTGGGGTACTTGGAGAACTGACAGAAAAGGAGAGCAGTTTTTCCTGTCCTTGCTTGGAGTGAAAAGTAGACACGGCGATTCTCCTTCAAGCCCATGCCCATGTTCTGCGATGCTTTGATTACTTTGATCAGTGGTTTGAGGGGAAAACATATTTCTCTCTCACAGAGAACCATTGTGCCAAGTGGTTAGAAAAAGCCCAGCTGCTGGGGGATTTGAGGCATTCAAAATGACGTGTCACATCACTCTGGGAAGGATGGCATGGCTTTCTCTCAGGGGCTGAGCATTTGTATTAAAAACTGTTGTAAATGTGATTCAGCCCCCCCAGTGATCTCAGATGGCTACTTTTCTGTCTTCTGTGTCATTTTGCTTACAAATCGTTTCAGTCACAGTGCATACTCCACAGTCTGGGAATTTACAATCAAGAGGAATGCACATAATGACTTGATGAGGCCATTTGGGACCCGAGCCTTTGGTAGGATGAAGCTCTAGCTACCTAAGCGTCCCATCACTGTTCAGATAAAGATGGTATCAGAATCTCCTTGTAGTCATTCTTTGTGGCACTCTTGGGCTCCAGCAGAGTTTGGTTGTGCCAGAGTTCAGAACGTGTGGACAGTATATTCATTATCAGAGAGAATCATAAGAACTTGCTACCCCCCCCCCCTCACTGGTTAGACCTGCAGTCTTTCCTTTGCACCCTATTCAATTAATTTGTTAGAGAAAATATCTATGGAGATCCTAGGAGGGTTCAAGAAATATTTTGTATATCCTGGCTGCTACACAGAGTAGCTTTACTCTCTTCACCTAATCAGCATGAAAAGAGGCAGGTAAATCTGTTGTGCAGGTTGTTTATAAGTGTCTCCCGGAGATGAAGATATGGCAAAGGCTTCAGCTTCCCCCAAATTTCTCTTTTTCAGGATTAGCACAAGAGGCTGGAGAGTAAAGAAGTAACATTTACAAATACACAGATATATGGGATATTTAGCTATATAGCCAGGACAACAGAGCACCCAGCAAAGGGAATGACTATTCTCTAATTTATGATGGCAACTCATTTAGACGTGCCTCTTTCCTTCCCTCATTACAGTTATGGCCATGATAATTGATTTGTTTTGTGCCATTTCCCTTTCTAGTTTCAGAGAATGGGCTTCCCCAATAAATGTAGGTTCCTCAGTTTTCCCTTTCTTGGGCCTCTAGCTCCATACTGTTAGCTCAGAACAGAGGAAGGCATAAACCTTGCTTTAAAAATTGTGGAATACCTGGGTTGTTTTCAGTGCACAAAATTAGTGTTTTTATTCAGTCAGTGAGGAGTCAGTCTATTCACTATTTCTCGATAGATAGATAGATAGATAGATAGATAGATAGATAGATAGATAGATAGATAGATAGATAGATAGATAGATAGATAGATAACTTTCTAAAGAAATGGTTCATTTAAGTCTTCTTCTTTCACAAAATATTCCATGCTATACTATTTTATATATATTTTTGAATACTAATGACTACTAATTTTAAAAACAATTGAAAGATAGATGGATTTTCTATATAATAGGGTTGCTGAAAGCAACAGAGGAACATTTATCCTTCCATTCATTAGGTCAGTACAAAGAAGATTCAATAATATAGCTTGCTTTATTGAGGAGGATCAGTGGAAGTAACTATTTGTAGTATGGATCTGCTTTAAAAAGTGCATTTAGGACTTTGTAGCTTAAGTGATGAAAATAACCAGTATAGTACAGTAGACAGTAAGGGAATAAGACTCAAGAGACCTACATTCAAATCCCCGCTCATTCATGGAAAATTGGTAGGGTTGCACTGATACTGGTAAAGCCACTCATTAAATAACTCAGCTACCTTGAAAGCTCTATTAAATACGCTGTAATGTCTTGGCTACATTACTGGGCTGGAGCAAGGATGGTGTAAGCTAAATAGGTTTGATAGGGTGTGTGTGAAGTAGTTAAGCTATAGCAGTGGTTCTCAACTTGTGGGTCCCCAAATGTTCCTGGACTGCAATTCCCAGAAACCCCTTCCAGCACAGAGAGTGGTGGAGACTTCTGGGAGTTGCAGTCCAGGAGCATCTGGGGACCCACAGGTTGAGAACCACTGAGCTATAGCATTGGAGTCAAGCCTCTGCTCAAGACCTGAGTTTGTTCCTGATGGGTTCAGGTAGCTGGCTCAAGGCTGACTCAGACTTCCATCCTTCCAAGACAGGTAGATAAGTACACAGCTCACAGGGCATATGTTGTTTCCATATCTATGTTGTGAACTGTCCAGAGAGTCCTCTAGCACCATGGGGTGTTATATAAGTCAAAACAAAAACAACATTTGGAGTAATCCTCAAACCCAAATGGCAATGGATCTCGAGTGAGCCTATTGGGTCCATGCAAGCCTACTGTCATTTTTTTTAAATATTGTGAAGTGGCTAAAGAGGGCCACATCAGGATACTGGCAAATTGAACATCCCCTTATCTTCATGGAGGGGTTTGAGGAAGTGGAAAATGTTTCTAAATGTATTACGGTGGCACAAATGTGTTGCACACTTAAAAAAAAAGACATATGGAAAACTTTTTCACGGAAGTGGGAGGATATAGGAGGGAGCGATGATAGTGATTTGTGTTTGCTTCTCTTGTAAAGAACTGGTAGAGGACTTGCCCATAGCCAAACCTTTAGAGAAACCAGCAAACAGAATTTTCCTTTGGTACTTCTTCCATGGAGCTGAGCCTGTTTTTATTTTGCCCATATCCAGAAGTGGCTTTTGCTCCATTTCCGGCAATCACATGCCCTGGAAATGAACCAAAACAGAGTAACCCTACCGGGACCAAAAAAGGGGGAAACCTCTGATAGGGGCCTGAAAGGTGCAGGTAGGAAGGCTCTATGGAGGGCTGGTTCATCCAGCAGAGATTTTTGTCTGATTGCCATCTTTAGGAGTGAACCAGCCTGTCCCCAAAGTGGACTTACCATGTAGTCAGCCTCTAAGTCGCTCCTGCCCTGACCGCACATTATTATACATCACTTATTACTTAAGTGATACATTGTGTTTTGCCTGTACTGCACCCAGATCCAGTTCAGCACATAACAAAGAACAGAGGAGTTTTGATAAAATATTTGCATGTCCTGATACATATGCATGCATTTCTTCATGATGAGCAGTCTGCATAAGTCAGCAAAGTGCTATTTTCCATATAATGCTGTCGAGCTTCTAATGACACATCAAAATCACAACCCATCACTGCAAAGAGATGTATGCACATGAAGAGATGTACAGTGCTTAATATTTTATGGAAATAGCTCAGTTCTGTTGGAACATAAAAGGAATTGTTTTTTTGGTTAGTTGGAATCATCTAGCTTCCGAAACACTTCAGTTTTCAGAGATGCCAAATTTCACAGCTGCTGGTGCAGAGCACTGATATTCTGGCACCCAAACGCTGAAAAATAGCCTTGATATTACAATCAGCACTAGTAATCAGCAGCTGGTACCCAATTATGATTAAAGGATAAAACTATTCTACATTAGAGGAAAGATGGCTTATGAACCAACCAAGCGGGAAGATTATCTTAACCTCAACAGAAAGGGACAAAGGATACCAGTTTCTGTAAATCTGGCATGTGCTGATTTATATGCACCGAATAGGTGCAAATTTAGAAATAATTGTTGTTACCTAAGTAGAAACCCAATAGATTTATTTACTGTAAGGCTTGTATAGATTACCTAAGTGCCTGCTCAGGGTCTCACTTTTAACTGAAAGGACGCTTCCTACTCTCTCTTCTCATGGCTCTTTGTGGCTGAAATAGACTTCAGTGTCACAGATCTAGTACTAGAGTACTAGTCATCTATAGAACAGGAATTATGGCTGCCTCAACACTTTTAGAGATGAACAGCTCAGGTTTGTTTTAGGCTTCCGGTCCATATACAGTGATGCCTAGAATTACAAAATTAATCCATTCCAATGGCTCTTTCATAATTCAAAATTTTCGTTGTTCAAAACGTGGTTTTTCATAGGAATGCATTGAAAACTGATTAATCCATTCCAAAGAGGATGGATTACAATAGGCTTTCAATGCATTCCTATGAGAAGCCTGTGGTGATGCAGCAAAGCAGGGGAAGTGCTTACCCTGCTTTGCTGGGTTGTCCTCAATGAGCTGTCAAAATCATCTGTGTGGTGGTGGTGAGTGGGGATTTGGCTGAAACCAGACCAGAGTGCAGGAGTGAAGCTGTTGCCCCACTCCCCACTACCACACAGCTGATTTTGACAGCTCAGCTCCACCCGCCCAACCCTCGCCCAGCTCAGAAAGGACAGACCCAATCTCCTTGGCTCCCCCAATGTCAGGGAGCAGCAAGAATCTGCTTTTCAAAGATCCCTGCGCGCTGGGCAAAGAAAGGGTTTGCTTTCAGATTCAGCAGCCAAAGCATGAAGAATGGAAGGACTGTAGGAGAGGGGACAAATATTCTCCTTTAAGTGTGTTCCTCTGCTAGGAGATGAACCGACGTAGCCGTGGATGGGCAGGAGCATGGCTGGGAAGATAGAGATGTTAACCCAATGTGCTGAAATGTAGAGGACTTGAACCTATGCTGCTGTAAAAGCGTGATGGCCCTTTTTGTGGGTCTTTGAAATGCAGATTCTTGCCCACGTGCCATGCAAAGAGCAGGCTCTGTGCACGCACACAGCCTGCTCTTTGCATGACGCACACACCCAGCAGTCAGGCAGCCAGGATTAGCAAGCAGGCAGCGCGGGTCCAAAGGCATGGACCCTGCTGTCCACCTGCTTTCCAGACATGAAAAATTCAAATTAGGAAGGGAAATCTGCCAGCTGGGGAGCTGTCAAAACCACCTGGCTGTAGGCATGCTGGACAGCCAGGTGATTTTTACAGGTCTGGATTTCCCTTCGTAATTCAATTTTTTTGCAGTTCAAGGCATTCGTAATTCAAGGCATCACTGTATATCTTGATATACCTGAATTTTTGTCTCCTGTATAAGATGACCCCTACTTTTTCAACTCAAAATTACAGTTGCACAACCACATGGTTCTCTCCTCAGTGTATAAGATGACCCTCAATTTTGGGTCTTTCAATTTTACACCAAAATCCCACCTCCCTGTCTGATTGGCCAGCACCAGAGAGAAGGAACAATGACATTGGAGGCTTCTTCTTTGTTGGAGCTCAGCCCTGCGCAGGTGCAGAGCAAGGTAAGGCATAGGCTGATTGCGTTTCGGAGGCTTCCGAACACCAGCTGGGCTCCCGTGGGTCATTTCAGAACTGGCAGCTTCCGAAATGAATAGCCCATCCCTAGTCCCAATCAGAGCAGATTCTGCAGCTAGGTACCTAAACCGTGGTGTGGATGTGGACTTCTGGCCAGCTTCTTTTGAGTTTTCGCATTTTGTGTGTACAATATGTGGTCTATGGGACCCCAGAATGAATCACCTGAGTTTCCATTATTTCTTAGCCCTTTGGTCTACAAGCATGTTTCTGGAATGGATTATGCTCATAAACCAAGGTATTAATGTATAGATTGCAGGTATCATAGCTTTGTTTTGGTGGAACAGAGGTAACAGCTGCTTTCGGTAGCAATGGAGATGTCTAGAATCTGTGCAGTTCACTAGCTATGTTGTGGCTGAGACTAAAACTCTAAGAGTAATGCAAAAGCAAAAAAAGTGTGTGATTTTATAAACCTTAAGCATTACTCTGCCAGTGCACAATCAAATCAAGTCTAGTGTTCTTATACCCATGGTGTAGTTTGGGAAGGGAGTGTGGCTGTGGCCTAATGTGTCTGCCTGGAAAGCAGTAGAGTAGTGTTATATCGGCATTGATTGAAAGGTGGCCTTGAAAGAGAGCTGTGCATGAAAAAATGTGCAGTAAAATTCAGCGTTCCTATTTAGTTTCTTGGTGTTTCTGTTTGTTTTTTAAAGGAAAATGCTGTCTGTGGGGAGGAGGCTGGGCATTTCCTTCTAGCCACTGTGCTGTAGGAAGGGGGTGATTGATTGCATTCCCACCCATGGGGGAAAACTTTTGATTTAATGAGATAATCACGGGATACCCTGTGAATAATTAACAGATCATCTCATGTTAACCCCAGTGAATTCTAACATGAAAACAGAATATCCAAAAAGCAACACCAGTTACCAAAACCACGATAATCAAAAGATTGAAGTCTGCTTGTATTTTCCTTAAAAAAAGTTTTCATTTTATTTGAAGACAAGATTAAAAATAAAGGAAGTGCAAACAAGAAAAAATCTGACATTTTACTTAGGAAAAGACAAAACACTCGAATCGGAAAACGTAACTGCGAAACGGCTGCTGCTGTCAGAAAAGCAAGTCACAAACATGCTATTAAAAGCAAGTCCATTTCATGGTTGCTTTGTTGTTGTGTTTTTCTCCCCTCTCCACTTGTTTTCAAAGTATGCTTGTGTGCAACACAAGAGGCAATTAGAAAGCAGCACAATCCTTCCTTCACAAGACATGACAATTCAACGAACTGTTTAAGTTGTCAAGGGGTCACCTGAATAGCATCTTGCAGAAAGATGACATTCTAAGTGCTGGTATTAAGCAGAAACAACAGATCAGTCCACCCTCCCCAATGCATTCTGATCCATGCTGAAATGCACCAAAGCCATTAAAGTCGCATGCTTGCAAGCTAAGCTTTTGTTTTCGTTCCAGTGGTATGGCCTTTGTGGGGTTAAGGGTGACATATGCCATTTTTACATCACAATACATGGGTTTGTTGTTTTTTAATTTTTTTTTAAAGCTCGGTGCATGCAACAGAACTGTCATCTTTGGGAATTAAACATGCCAGGAAGGACACGTGATGTTAGAAGCCTTCGGGTTTTTGCTCAAGACTTCTAGGCTGCCCTTATAGTAATAGTCGTGGTAGTCATTGTAGCAGTAGATTTCATTTCCACTGTGTTCAAAGCAGCCCAATGTGTTTCAAGAGTTTCAAGCCTACATTACAGTACACACATCTGATTTGCCTGGGAGACTTCCACTGTTGTAAGGTGACTTCAGCATGGACATTTCTTACCATACATACTGACATATAACTCTCCAAGTCTAAAACAAAGGAAACAAACAAATAATCCCTGCGCCTAAATTTTCATGAGGCAAACAATGGTTTCAGTCACGTAATACAACACTTTGCTCCTGTTTTCTTGGCTCTTCCAGTCTGCGGTGGCCATGCTGTCAATCAGGAGGACCAAGATAACTACCTGAGGGATTGTCACGGGTTCAGCGGTGCCACTGCAAGCAGAGGGGCCATCCCAGCTGCAGCAACTGGTATAATGTCAGTAATGCCTGCAGGTCACAGTGTACACCCTCATTCACTATAAGTTACATATATACTCTATACTGTGCATTCAGCTGGGAAGTTTTCAAAGGGGATTGGATAAGCATCTGGGAATGAAGGTATGGAAGCGCATCCAGCTGTGGCTTGTTGGGCTTTTTTTTTTTTTGCATGCTCATCCCCACCAAGCTGTAAGCTTCAATCAAAGACTGAAAAAGTTACTGTATCGGCCCATGGCTCCCAGAATTGCCAAGCAAAGATAACCATTGAGAGAGCTGGAGGCCAGAAAACCAAGTTTGGCTTAGAACTACTCCAGGAGATGCAAGAAACGAGCCCAGAGAATTTCACGGGACAACAGCCTTGTTGATCAATACTCTAGAAGGTACAAGGGTGTAAACCAGTGATGGCGAACCTTTTAGAGACCGAGTGCCCAAACTGCAATTCAAAACCCACTCATATTTTTGCAAAGTGCCAATACAGTAATTTAACCTGAACACAGGTGGCTATGAAGGGGCGATGTCGGGTGCCCACAGAAAGGGCTCCGAGTGCCACCTTTGGCACCCGTACCATAGGTTCGCCATCACTGGTGTAAACAACTCCTTCAGGTGGAAAAGGGGCTCATAGGTAAAGGGAAGGCTACAGCTGAGTGCACAGCTAACTACCATACATCTGCATGCCTGGGTTGAAGCTACACAAATAACTTCATCGGTAAGACAATGATGATATTTTTCAATAGGCTGATTTACAAAGACAGCAACAATCCTATAGATCTTTCTTTCTTTCTTTCTTTCTTTCTTTCTTTCTTTCTTTCTTTCTTTCTTTCTTTCTTTCTTTCTTTCTTTCTTTCTTTCTTTCTTTCTTTCTTTCTTTCTTTCTTTCTTTCTTTCTAAAGGAGTCTTCCTGTTCTGCATAAGCACATAAGTATAGTAATATACTATGTCATTCAGAAAGAAATGAAACCTAAGCAACTCCCATGACAGGGCTTGCATAGGTAAAGCAATCCAAAAACATAATCCATCCTTTACTTGTCTTTAAATCCTGGAGAGATAAATAAACTGAAAACACAACTGAAACAAGAATTAAAATCACATTTCATGTCTTCAGATTCCCCAAACCATTCCCTGTTCAAGGCCTGAAATCTCATTATATGGTAAGTAATATTCATTTTTTTTAAAAAAACCCCACATAACCTGTATGTCTAGGAATATATTTCACTCATTAGAGTTTATATTTCTTAGGCAGAACAATTATTTTCTCCTTAAAATAGTATTCCATTTATTTGAAGTTATCAAAAATACATGTTGCTGAAAATTAGATTCATCTCATAATCTGTGCAAGAATCAGGCCTCTTTCGAAAACAGAGGTGAAGAGGCCTGTCAGATAACAGAAAATATTTTTAAACAACCTTTTCAGAGACATATACATTAAAATATTGTTAGGGAGGCAAAGTCTCCAGAGGACATTTCACACAGGATTCCTTGTGCATCTCTGTACATACAAAACAAAAGGTTTAAGCACACAGAACTGTGCATTTAATGTACCAAAATGGAACCTTTAAAATACACTCCCAGTTGCATGGATAACAACAAGCTACAAGAAAAACAAAGGACGATCAACCAACAACTGGGTTGCTATATACACACAAACGGCAGGAGAGAACCGTACAAGAAAAGCTGAAGACACTTGGTATTCCATAAAGCTGTACCACACAGTCAAAACACGGCAAAGGATCGTAGGTGTGCTTCTTGGAGTCCATGCTGTTTCAGCAGCAATCCTAACACCTAATTAGCTCTTCTTGCAACTGCATGAGTTACTTTCCTAGGAAGGATGATCATGGCATTAAAGAGGTCTCACACATCTCCCCTTCCTCTGACCAAGAAGGAAACAGAGTCCCCTCAAATAATCTGGCTCGCCTGCCGCACTCTCCACTGCCTGGCCCTGCCACCCTCCGCCTGTTGCAGCAATTCTGTTTTGGGGAAGCTTTTTTGGGACTTCATCTCTTAAGAGTTATGGTCCCAAAAAAGGAACTCCTGATGGAAGAAGGCTAGTTTAGGAGCACAAGGGTGGATTGTGCAGCACACAACATTCCCTTTCCTCTAGCAAGGAGAAACAGCGAGAGAACCCAGGAAACAGAAGAAGAACAGGTGGGTTTCTGCTGCGTTGACTCCCCAGAAAGGGGAGTGATAGGGCCGCCTCCAGACCCAAGAGTCACAGTCACCCTCTGGAAGCTTATCCTGGTTAGAGATAGAGGCAAAAGTTCTCCCTTTCTGTTATCAACCCCAGGAATGCATCTTAGAGCAAATAATGCACTTATGCTTCCTACAGTGGTGAAAGAGGACTGATATATTCTCTACTTCTTGGACCAGTGAGGAGACGATGAAGAATTGAGCTGGAAGTGGAAGATGGGTCATCATGTTCCACCACCTCCAGTAATGCACCCCAGTAGCTCATCCTGCTATTGTCTATCATTGCATTCAGCTTCTGCCAAGAATTTATATAATGCAGAACATATTTCCGTGATACGCTTCTTGGCATCCTACAATGTATTATGTCTTTGATGCTGGTGACGAGTAGCTTCTTGCTACTCTGTCACCCAAGAAAGATTCACTGCCATTCACCTTGCAGTATCAGGAATCGAGGCATCCCTGTCACACAGAGTGAAAGCATAATGCTGGAAACAAGAGGAAGCCATGTCTCAGCACTTGCCACTGGATAACAGCACACACAAACACACAAGGACCCTGTACTAATAATATATTTTGCTGATGGCAAAGTTTGATCCTTTGGGGAAACTGAATTCAGAACTATTAGGAGGTTTCCAGGAGGTGTAACATCTTTCCCAAATACACTGCTGTTGGTGGTAAAGTGGTATTTTATAGTCCCACAAACCGATATATTTGTATTTATATATATATTATCTATATATTTTACATAACAGTCATGAGCCAGGTGTTTAAAAAGAGTTGACCAGCAACTAAGTGTGTGTGTGTGTGTGTGTGTGTGTGTGTGTGTGTGTGCGTGCGTGCGTGCGTGCGTGCGTGCGTGCGTGTGTGTGTGTGTGTGTGTGTGTGTGTGTGTGTGTGTGTGTGCACGGAACAGAAAGACATACCAGTTCTTCCTGAAACATTTCTCATTAAATGTTTTCAGCATAAACTTTCAGAACAAAACCTTCAATTCCCTACATGCATGCAGAACCCCTGTCCGCCTTTGCTTTACTACCATGCTATCGCATCTTTCTTTGGCTCCACTAAAAAATATTTACACTTCAGCCATGAAGTTGCTTAGGGTGTAATTTATAGCTTACATTGTGGGGGGTGGGGTTGCCTTTGCTGTCTGAGCATAAATGTGTGCACGAGAAAGAATCAGCTCTAGTGAATGTTTAGTAGCAGCTCATTGCGCCGGCATATTGGAGTGGAGAGAGGCAGATGGGCTGGAGAGTGTTTGGGTCATGATTCTACTGGGAAGGATGGGCTCCAGTCTTGCCATGGGATACCGAGGCACACAAGAAATAATTTGGGAGCTCTTGTGTTCTAGATCGCTGGAGCCCAACCTTTGGTCCCCAGAGGTTATTAGACTAAAACTCTCAGAAGCTTTCGCCGTTAGTTATGCTGGCCAAGATATCTGAGTGTTGTCATCCTAGTTACCCAGGGATGGGAATCACTGATCTAGAAGGTCCTGAATCTGGTTATGACTTGAAGAGAACTGCCTCCGCTCCTTTCATTTCTAGGTAACAATTTTAATTTAAATGCTCATGCATTGAAATAACTGCTTGCAGATTTCACCGCTTATTTGTCTCACATCTTGTGACATGTATCCCTCTTTTGCACGAAGAAGAGGGACTAGGTGAAAGATATCTCTGTTACTGCCCACATTTCTCTGACTAATAAGATGCCCCCCGTATAAGATGAACCCCCACTTTTCCAACCCAAGATGAAAGTTTTGCAATTGCTTGGTTCTCTCCTTGGATTACTTCCATGTGTAAGACAATCCTAAATTCTTAGTCTAATAATTTTAGTCAAAAAATATAGTCTTATACGTGGAAAAATACTGTAAGTTGTGAGGTGGAAAGTTTGTGTCTAGAGTTAAATATTCACAAGCATTTTAATTTTGGAGAAATGTACAGTATATTTCCACGTATAAGACTATACTTTTGTCTAAAATTGCTAGACTAAAAATTGAGGGTCATCTTATACACGGAAGTAAGACAACAGTTGGAAAAGTGGGGGTCATCTTATACATAGGGTATCTATGCGCAGTGGTTAAATGCCTGTACTGCAGGTAAAACTGTGCTCACGACCTGGGTTCAATCCCAGGTAGCAGGCTCAAGGTTCACTCAGCCTTCCATCCTTCCGAGGTCGGTAAAATGAGTACCCAGCCTGCTGGGGGGGGCAATGTGTAGCCTGCACACTGTAATTAAAATTGTAAACCGCCCAGAGACGACTTGTAGTGGTATGGGGCGGTATATAAGCAGAACACTTTGCTTTGCTTTGCTTTATAGATCCATGACAGCGAACCTTTTAGAGACTGAGTGCCCAAACTGCAATTCAAAACCCACTAAATTTTTTTTGCAAAGTGCCAATACAGTAATTTAACCTGTATACAGGTGGCTATGAAGGGGCAATGTCGGGGGCCCACAGAAAGGGCCCCAAGTGCACCTTTGGCACCCTTGCCATAGGTTTGCCATCACTGTTATAGGTGGTAAAAATAAAGTATCTGTGGCTTTGCCTTTGCAATTGTGATGAATATTTCTCCCTTAGAATTTGGATTTAGCCTTCTGAATGTGGTGCCTTACTTCAGACTCCTGCAGATCTGCCCACTGTACAGGAGTGTTTGATCCAATGCAATCACAGACAAATCAATGTGTATAGAATGGCTTCTCAGCTATGTCAGCTTCTCTTCATTGCTTCTAAGTGGGTTCCATTTAATATGAAATTTTATACTATTGTCTGTCAGCTATCAGATATCACCTATTGTCAAATAGAAAGAGGTGGGTAGATCCAGGTTTAGGTATGTCAATGCAACTTAAGTTAATCAAGACTCAAGGTCAGTTGGCCTACTGGAAATGTAACCGAGTCACATTTAATAAACACACACACACACACACACACACACACACACACACACACACACACACACGATAACGGAAACACAATAAAGGAGGCAGGGAGGGGGCTGCCACTCAAGATAGTCAAAAAAAGGGAATATGAGGAAACTAGCTACTAATACTGTATCAATAATTATATGTTGTCATGCTGATCCCTCCGTACGGCAAGCCTTTCCAGGGTTTTCTAGGTTTAGAATTCACTTCTTCTGGGGGCATCCTGGGACTACACAGCTGGCTGAAAGATATACAAGCCGGCTCTTCTCCCTGAAGGCTTAGTGGGGAATCCAAAATAGGCAAAGAGATGACATGGGAAAAGTAGTTCATAATAACAAATAGTTACCTAACAAATTCAACTATCCAACCGGCTAACATCTAGCTACTTTAAATGCCAGGGCAGGGTTTATGGTTCTTCAAAGTTGTATATGATGGAGGCAACATGACCTATGGTGCATATACACATCAACATCAACTTTCTGGTAAAGAGAGTTGACATTCTTGACACAGCCTGTTTTACCAATATGATGGGGTGAAAGAAATTAGCACACTATATGTGATTATGCTTCTCAGGTCATATTTTCAACTCTGGAAAAAATGTTCTCTTTAGCCTTGTGTGATGACTATTTAATATGTAAGATATTCTTGTGCAGGTCTGCCTGTGGTGTTAGGTGCCAGACGGCTGCTGATTAACAGCTTTCCCCCCCAGCGTTGGCGTCCATGGAACAGAAGTGATGTTACAATGCCAGGTACACCCCAAAATAAAAAAAGGAAGCCCTCAACTGGCTGCAGTCTAAGATGGGTGAGATGACATCATTCCTGTTGCACAGAAGGACCCCACCCAACAGGATTCCATCAATTAGGACATTTTGCAAAATATTGATGGATTTATAACAACAACCTGAAAAATGTCATCCTTTGTGGATATCTGCAGCATCAACAAAATGGTTTCCCATGTGTATGAATGTATATGTGAGATTACAGTTTCCTCATCATTATTCAAGGCTACACCGGGAACTTTATGCTTTTTGTCCTTTATATTTTATAGGGACGACTCCCTATATTCTTTTGCCTTGCTATTAACTTTGACTAACTGTAATGCCAACATTTTCATTCTTCAACATTACTGTATTTTCAGCTTAATTAATTGAGATTAATTTCATCCTTCAGTTCATTTCGTAGCCTTCTTCATCACCTAAATCATCTAAGTAATAACGAATCAAAGGCAGGGCTTCTGTTTCAACAGGGCAAAAGCACCCTCACTTGACCAAGTTCACAAAATCCACGGGGTCTCCATGGGGTCTCCTCAGAAGTTGCAACCATACAGCAATCATGCAAGAGGCCTGTGGAGTTGTGTGAACAGTGGCGGATTCACAGTTTTAACAAGAAAGAAATGAAGACAGTCTTCATTGCCTATCTAGACAAAATATTCTTAGCGGGAAGGCTACGAACAAACACAACATTCCCATCTTCTTAATAACTCCAGATTGCACCATCAACATCAATGCTTTTCATCCTTCCTATTTTATGGAGATAGGTTCAAAATCCCATTGCCTTGGAGGAACGTGATATTCAGACTTCAAGAATGACGGGGACAGCTTCCTAGAAAAAAGGATTTTTAGCTCCTGACCCAGAAACTGTGTTTTACATATTACAAAATGGTTCCTGTTTAATGCCAGTTTTTATTGGTCACCTCACAATTTCTCTTTGGGGGCAGTTGGGGAGTGGTGAGGTGCAGAACATTCTCTATAGGAGAAGGAGTGGCCCAGCTTGTGTAGAACAGAGGTGTTCTGAGGGGATTTCTCTCTCAGGACAGTTGTTTGACCGAGAGAAGCTGCACATAACAAACTGCTTGAAGGTCAAGCAGGCATTAAAACCTAGAACTGAGCAGAAGGAGAAACAGTGTCTCCTGTAACATTTCTTCCTCACCCACCTTTTCTACGATTTCGAGGGGAGTCCTTTTCAGCCATCCCCCTTCCCTGCCCCACCACAGAACTGCACTGGAGATAGCAGACTCTCATTTACCACAAAGTTGGTGACATTTGGGGGTCTCCACCACTGTGGGTCTATTCCCAGCTTCGTTAGATGGCAGCATTGGTAAACTCCCCCCACCTCCTCCAGTTGTTCTTCGGTTGCCCCATGTGATGATAACATGCAGGATGAATGAAGCTGCTTCAGAGCGAGAGCCATGTTTCCTCAAGAGGTGTTTCCCTTTCACCTAGGAGGAGCATTTGTAAAACAGCAGCACCAGCAACAACAACAACAACAACACTTGGTGCTGAAATAGCAGCTGTTCAGGGCTGTGATCCCTACCAAACCAGAGGCGAAAGTGAGTTAATCGTCTTAAGAAAAAGGCTCATCTGGAGAACATTTCTCTTTCTCCACATAAAAGCACAGGAGGGCCAAACTCCTTACTTTGGAAATGATTGGGCGAGTCAACGTAGATCCCATAAGACAAGCCCTTTTGTGCCCTTCATCTTAGAAACCATGAGGAGGATCTGGCCTTCATATCTGCTGAGGATAAAGGCTGGGAACTGACAAATACAGGTTGCCTTGAAATAAGGATTCCCCATGGGGAATAACGGAGCTCCCACATGAAAGGCAGGATAGAAGAGAACCACCATACAGCCTCCGTCCCTACAGATCGCTACTGAATACTTCAGTGATGTTGGAACTGGATGGTTCTTCTAAAACCTTTCTCTGACCGGTGGGGCTGTGTAAATCCTCATGTCCACCTCCTGGCTGGGTGCTCCGTGGCCAGCTTTTATCCTCTTCACCAGCTAGCGTGGTTTTGAAAGGCTCCACATAAATGCTGTGGATGCTGGGCCTCAGCTCCTCATATTTGCCTTTCCCTTCCTCTGGGAGGCTGGTAGCGTGAGGTAAGAAACTGCTGCGCGGACAGTCGACAGAGATGCTTATCTGCTCACCAGGGGTGGGCTCATGAGAGAACTCCATGGCCCGCGTGAGATGTGGTGTATAAAGACCCTCCGACAGGGAGACTGACTGGGTCTCACTGTGCACGCGGAGCCAGCGATGGTGTCGACTGAAGTAACTGTAGTGCTGATGTTTCCCGTGCTTTTTTTTACCTAGGAAACTCAAGGGTTGCCTCAAGCTAGGGTATTTTTCTGTGCTCTTGGGAGAAAGCCCTCCTATGGAGAGAGTCTGCATATTTTCTGCACACTGGTCAGCCTCGGTCTCTAAGGTGCTATCTCTTCTAACATTCTGTTTTGGAGTCAAGCATGGTTTGAGGTCGTGGATCTGGAGAACATCGGGAGCGCTGCCACTCAGGCAGCTCACGGCCTGGTGGGATATGTCCTGGGAGGACGAATAAACCAAATCCAGCTCCCGGGGACTCAAGGCATCGCTCGAATCATAATCGCTGTCGGTTGGAAGGAATACCTCGGAGCAACCTTCTTCATCTGAGTACGGCAGGGAGTCTGAAAACGGGAGTAATACAGCTGATTAACTCTTGGCAGATTGCAATGTGACCACAAAGTCAAGTGTCCCACTCAGTTTAGCAATGAGTGGGACACGTCAAACACTCAGTTTGAAATTCACGGTAGCAGGTTAATAACATATCGTTTTAGATGTTTCATACAAGTAACAAGCAATAGATTATCTGTGGGAATGAATTACTAATGTCTTGCTTTTCAGGCTAATGGTTCCACAGTTGACTCTAGCTACTGGTGGCAGTAACATTTCAGATTTCCTACAACACACCATTGTTGTAATACTCTCCCACATCTTGAGAAATTCAAAATGGTAGCTTTCAAGATTTAACCTTCTTGTGCAGAGGACTCTGTTGGATACTCTGGGTTTTATGTTATGTTGGTCAGGCTGAAGTTGACCTTGAGACACAGTATGACAAAGAAGGGATCTGAAGGATCAAGTGCTGCAGTCAAGGGTGACCTGAATTACCCTGACATACACTGGATCAACACATGTTGGTGTCCTGGCAGGAAAATGTCTAGACAGCCTGGATGACTCTGCACTAGAACAGCTGGTTGTGGAACCAACTAGAGGGGAAGCAACCTCAATCTAACATGGTGCCAAGAAAATCCAAGATAGTCACATTCAATTTTTAAAATAGCAATTCCCCCACAAATATGCAGGGAATAATTTGAAAGGGAAAATGAAAGTGATCTTATGTGTCCAGAATGATTTTGGGTTTCTCAAAGCACAATTAACAGGGCTTAGGCATAATGAATACTACAGACCAGAAAAAGGTGCCCTCAAGTCCAAGGGTTCACTAACACCATTATCACGACCAGTCTTCAAAGGAGTCCCATGAAAAAAGAAGGCTTGCTTTGGAAATAGAAGTCTTTGCTCAAAGGAAAACAACGAAGAACACACAAAAGAGATGCAGGCAGACACCAAGCGATTAAACAAAGGCATTTGAAGAGTGTACTGCGAAGAACATTGTGAGCAATAATTAAAGACTTTATGCACACCACAGGCAAGAAGCTTGCTAGGGAAATAATGGAAGAATGAAGAACACTAGATGATAAAACAAATTTGTTAGTGTTTAAGCAATACTGGAGAAGAACAGAAAGACTGGTGAGATAATGAATTAATTATTTGCCTCTGTCTTCATGGCAGAAGATGTAAGCCAGATACCCTTGCTTGAGTTTACACGTTCAGGAAGGGAGTCTAAAGAATGGAAGCAAGTAAGGGTGGCAACAAATGATGTTCTAGACGAGGGTCAACCAACTCTGAGATGCAAAAACTGCTGAGCCTCAAAAGTAAGGGTTGATCAGATGACTGCAGAAGTGTGGGCCTGACTGCAGAAAGGCCCATTCTTAAGGTGACTTTTCTATCTGCCCGAGAATCACCCCAACCTACTCCCTCCCCCATTAGAATCCCTATGTGTGTGTATGTGTGTTGTGTCATTACAGTCATGACCGACTCTTCATGACCCCATGTCCATGGAGTTTTCTTGGCAAGAATACTGGAGTAGTTTGCCAGTTCCTACTCCAGGCACCTGTAGCACCTGGTACTCCCTGGTGGTCTCCCATCCAAGTACTAACCAGGACTGACCCTGCTTAGCTCCCGAAATTAGGCAAAAGCTCCAAAATTCCTGATGACCCCTCCCAGCAGCCTCATGTAGATATTAAATAACATTGGTGAGATGATTGACTCCTGTGGAACCCAGCACTTTAGGGTCCATGGGGTGGACTGCATCTCACCAATCTTCACTCTCTGGGGATGGTCCTCCAAGAAGGATGTGAGCCATGCCAAGGTGTGGCCCCCAATAGCCAACTTGCAGAATATCCCCAGGAGAATACCGTGGTCAGTAGTATCAAAGGCTGCTGAGAGATCGAGGAGGATCAACAAGGACATTTTGCCTCATTGGCATCCCTCAATAGGTCATCCTGCAGGTGACCAAACCTCTCCAAGACCTTACTCATGAAGGGAACATTGGTGACTGGTTGATAGTTAATATACTCAGCTGCTACATTCACCTTCTTATAGGCCTAATGAGTGTCTCCTTGAAAGACAAGGGTTACCCGGCCCTCAGGGAGAGACCCATTAATTATTGCTGTGGGCCAATCCATAGTCACTGGTCTGTCTGCTTTTATTAGCCAGGCTGGGCAAGGGTTGAGAGAGGAGGTGGTGACACAACAGTGGTCAAGCCCCCTGTCCACCTCGGAAGATGTCACTGGTAGAAAGTGTGTTAACAATGTTGGGCAGGACAATGCAGAAGATGCCTCAAACGCTGAAGGGAGGTGGTCTAGGTCCCGGCGGATGGGCTCCATTTTGGATTTTTAAAAGGCCACAAATTGGTTGCAGGATATGCTAATTCAAGGCCTATCATTGCGACTATCACCAGATAGATTGCATAAAATACAGAAAAGATCGGCCTGATGGTTACTAGCTTTGCTGATCTGGACCGCTAATGTGATCTTCTAGCAGCCTTAACTTTGGGTTGGTAAATTCTAGGTGCAATCTTTGTGGCTTTTAAATTATTCTCCATTGGGTTCTGCTTCCAAATGCTCTCTAGCCTCTTCCTTACCTGCTTCATCTCCTGGGGATGTTGACTACACCATGGAACACGGCGAACTTGGTGTGGGAGGTGCACAGAGTCATGGCAACTTGAGAGATTGAAATCTTTCGCTACTCATCCACACAGCTTTGTCAGTCTGAGGAAAAGCTCTTGGGTGAGTAGCGAAACATTGCAGTCTCTCAAGAAAAGAAGTCCAGTTGCCATGACTCAACTTCCAGATAAACTCACCTGGATGATTGAGAACCTTCACAGACATGTACCTCCAGATGTTTCTGGCCTGCAGCTCTCCACAGCTAATGGTGAATAATTATTGGAGCTGTAGTCCCAAAACATCTGGAAGGCCACAGTTGACCCAATCTCTTGCCGACTGGTAGTCGTAACCCTAACCCCTATCAAAATACCCCTGACAGATGGCCATCCAGCCTCTGCTTAAAAACCTCCAAAGAAGGAGACTCCCCCACCCTCCATGGTGGCATATTCCACTGCTGGACAGCTCCAACTGTTATGAAGTTCTTCCTAATGTTTAAACTGAATCTCGTTTCCTGTAGTTTGTGAACATTGCTCTGAGTCCTAGTCTCTGAAGCCATGGAAAACAAACTTGTCCTCTCATCATTATTATTAACCAGCAGCAAGCCCTACTGTCTTCCATTGAACTTCCCCTTTTCACTGCAACTGTATCCATCACCCACTGAGTTAAGTGACTGTACTTAGCTCGGAAAATGCTTAAAGTGGCTGGCAGACCACTTCCAGTTTCACAAAACACAAAGTGCAGGGGAACAAGGTGCAAGGAGGGTTTGTGCTTTATTTTGTTGCATAATCAGCACTTCTGGAGCTTTCCAATGATATTTCACTGTCTAGAATGTTAGAAAAAAATGGGATTGAGTCTCATCAGGCTGCCTATGGGACGCACCATCTCCATTCCTGCCATATGAAATGGAAGGAGGTCCTTGCAGCTCCAGTTTCTCTTTTAAAACTTATTTCCTGTTCACTCTTGCCACCTTCACAGGCACGTCTCATAAGAACACCTGAAAGGGCCTTCTCTGTTGCTGCTCCCAGACTGTGGAACTCCCTTCCATTAGAGACCAGGCCTGACCCATCTCGGCTGTACAGAAATCCCCACCTATCGCAGGGGTTAGGGACCCACCCGACCTGCAATGACTGAAAATCCACGATATATGGATGCAGGTTGGGTGGGGCCTGGGGGTGGGGAGGGGCAACCTGATCCCCTGCTGCTGCTCGCCCACACTACCCTGAGACTTCTCAGAGCAACCCGGTCGAGCTGTGTTGGGGGATCTGATCCACCACCGAGCTGGAGCCCAGGGCTTGGGGAAGGGAGAAAAAGGTTTTAAAAGCCCGGGCTTTTTCTCTCCCACCCCAGAGCTAATCAGCTGGAGCCTGGGCAGGGACTGCGGTCCCGTGATATAGCGATGGTGGGGTGTTACTGTATTTCTGGAAACAGGCAAATACCTTCCTCTTCAGGCAAGCTTTCCCTGAATCATCGACTACCTATTATGTGACTTTTAGATTGATGACCATGCATGACTGCATTGAATGGTCTCTAGAGATGGGTACAAAACGCTAAAATAGCGTTTTGTTTCATTTTTCGTTGTGTTTCGTTCCGTTCTGTTACATTTTGTTTTGTTTTAAATGATTTTTTAAAAAATCATTTCTCGTCTTGTTTCATTTTTCATTTTTTAAACATGTGTATGTGCGTATACACTTTGTGAGTGTGGTGCTTGTGCAACTTTATTTTGGTGTGTAGTGCTGGTGGAACTTTTTCCCCCTCCCCCAAGCCCCGCATGCCAGCTGATTGGCACTGGGGCAGGAAAAAAAAGGTCCCCCCCTCCAGTGCTGATCAGGCTTGGGGGAGGGGGGAAAGTTTTAAAAGCCCTGGGCCGGAGTAAAAATATTATAAATAAATAAATAAATAAATAAATAAATAAATAAATAAATAAATAAATAAATAAATAAATAAATTTTAAAGGATAAGCCACTATTCTGGGCGGCTTCCAGAAAATAACAAAAATATTAACAGGAGTGGCTGTAGTCTTGTCTCTTATTGTTGGTTAGACTGAAGGGCATGGAGGTATTTTGTCCTTACCATTTGCAGCTTTTCTAATGTGGGTCTCTGGTGAAGGTGGCGGGGATGGAAGACAATCGAGATGGGACGATGTTGAGCTTCTCTTCTTTTGCACAGGCTCTTCGGACAGATCCACAATCTTCGTTATTGGCAACCCACCAGATGGCTGCTTATACCTTGCATACTGTAGCGCTTCATTGATCCATCTCATTTCACGCCAAATCTCATCAATTTGCTGTGTGAAAAAAATATGCTGAGGGTATTAAACACACACATACACACACGGTTTTGCCTAGCACAGGGAACAATTAGACAGGCATTTGTCCCACTGTTTCATTTGCTTTGGGTTTACTCTTTTTTGCCAGTGACCCCATGGCGTAAATGCTAGAGCTAACCAGTCCATCTCCACAGCATTCCTGCTCACATCTTTGTGGGTCTCTATAAGGCCTCTTCTTTCCCCCCCCCTTTTTTGTGTGTGGATAGCATTGCTCCATTTGGGTTGGTTTCCAACCTGTGGGATTACTGGAAACTAACCAAAGGGGAGCTTGTGTCTTAAATTTGCCTTCCTCTTTCAACTTTCCATATAGTTAAGGGCGCTTAAGAAGAAAGTCACTTGAATAATATTGGGAAAATAAACACTTCCTCTGCATCTTGGGATAAAGGAAGAAAACACTTTCTTAAACTGTATCAGAGCAGTACTGATGTGTGTGTGTGTGTGTGTGTGTGTGTGTGTGTGTGTGTTGAAAATTTCCTTCTAGAAGAAGCAGGAGACGGCAGGAGGCAATGAGGGTTGGTGTTGGTGTTGTATTCAACAGGCAGGTGGAAATAGGGTCACTTGAGGTAAGTATGCTATTTGGATTCAAGGACTGCACCAAATGGCATAAGGTGCATCTACCTAACCTTAAGCAACCCTATTTAGCCTGCTCTAGCCCACATAAACTGTGCCTCTATAGACAATCCCCCAAATAATTTTTGATTACCATTTCCTATAGTCTGAAGAATGGCTAAAACCTCCTTTTGCTAATGTACCCCAGTCTATGGTGACCTCTAAGCGAATCACCTTCTTCAATTACCAGAGGTTGGAAATAAATTAAATGAACTCAATAGATTTCAAAAACAGTAATCCGTGTTTCCTAATTCCTTTACACTTTCATCAATAATGTCAATAAAATGTGGCAGATTAGTCATTAACAACAATGACACTATTTTGATATTTTTTTTGCTATTACTTTAATGCCCTGCTGGGCATTTTTATTAAGTTTAAACAATTCTGAAATATAAAAAATGATTAAGAGATTAAATAACAGATTCTTCAATATATTCAGTCCAGTGATTTTTTTTTACTTACTCATGCAATTTAAATGAGTTATTCCTAATTCATTTGCACTTCTTACAAGCATTTCTAAGCTCAGCATCTCTCTGGGCTCAGGTCGGAAACAGACACTAAGGATAGCCCCATAATTACAGCTGAAAGCAGAGGGGTGACTAAAGAAGTTTTTTCAAGACGGGTTCAAAGGAGTCTTAAGTCCTGAAGAGCAATTACCATCTAAAGTAAAGTAAGTTGTATTCTCCCAAAGGTGAGAAAAATTCCTCCTGTGATACTGTTCAAGTTACTTCACAGATTATACAATACTGTGTGTCAAGGCTAAACACGAATTGAAATATTTATTTATTTAAAACATTTTTTACCCCATTGTTCTCCTTGAAAGGGACCCAAGGCAGCTTACATCATTGAAATACATTATTTAAAGCTAAAAACAGTAAGTACACAAATACTTGAAAGGGTCAAATGCCACCCTACAGCATGGTAAGCAAAAACAACAACAGCACATTCAAAGCAGTAGGGTCCTACTGTATTTAAAATCTCACACTAGGAAGGCTATGGGGCCCTAGGTTGCACGTTTTCTTCATGTCTATAATGTCCTAGTAGACACTGGACTAATAAGATACTCCATTTAATGCTCTTACAAACTCTGCAGTGAGTGACAGAGCAATGCTGCTTCAGGAGCTGTAGTTCCTTCCTTCAAAGTTTGTCAACCATATCGCCCCTGCCACCATTCTATGTACGTGATGACCCTTCACAACAAAAACTTTCACAGCATTCCCACAGTGAGCGACAGCAGGCTGTTAAAAGAGTCCTACTGGAATCCAGCACATTTATCTCTCCCTACCCCACCCAATTGTGGGGTGAGTGATAGCAAAAATGGTTGAGATTGCAGGAATACACAGAGATGTTCACGACCACCCCTGTATGCAACGGCAGAGAAATCTCTACACAGAGTCTTCATGTCTCAGCCATACGATCAACTTGGTAGCACAAGATACCACCTCATGCTATGGCAGTACATTGTATTGAGCCCATTACATGAGCCATGTTGGACAGTAGATACACCTTTAATATATTTAAATCGGCTTTCCCTGGTTTTGCTGTTCCACGGATTTTGTGATTGGTTTCATCTACCCTTAGCCCATCTTATTCACTTTTGATTTTTATGAATGGTGTTGACTTAATTATGTTTTTCATTTGCATGACTTCTTGTTTTGTATTATGTTCTTGTATTATTTTATATTGTAACAGTCTGCTCTATGTTGTGAACCGCGCAGAGTAGCCTTTGGTTAGAGGGGCGGTATACAAATCAAATAAATAAATAAATAAGGAAGCACACATGTGTACATTATTCAGTGAAAATGATAGGTAATGGTCTGCACACACTCACACATGTGCATGTCTGCTAAAAGCATATTTGACACATGCTTTTTTCCTAAATATATAACCTGAAGCCTACCTGAATGGCCAGTTCAGTTCTTTCTGTTCAGCTTAATTTGGTCAGTCCTGAAATGCATCTTTTCTCCCTGTCCGTCTGCCTCTTTTAGACACAACATAGCCTTATCTTCTATATATAAGTTTTTCTTTTCTCGTTTCTCTCCAGGTCTCATTTCTGAATACATTTTATAGACTCCTTCGTTCTTTACAATGTTTGGTTTGTGTAGTGACTTCAGCACTGTCTTAGATCTAGGATCACACAAATGCTCTTGTGGTTTTGCGGTCGCTGCTGAAGACTGTGGTATGTAATGGGCTGAAGCTGGTTCTCCCTCCCTCCACCCGCCTCCCCATAGGTGAAATACAGCTGTTTTTAATTTGAGAAGGAACCTGACAAGTCTAATACACTGTCACAATAATTTGATACAAAACACTGTGGTTAAAATTAAAAGGGAAAAAAATCCCTTTGCTACATTTTCATCAATCATGAACTATCACAAAACCTAGAGCTCTTTTCGCTACAAAATTCAGTCCAAAGCCCTTAAAAGACCTCTTTGTTAGCATATTTAATTTTTTTATTTCATCTTAAATATTCCTTATTGTCTCCATATATTATATTATATGAGCCTTATGTCCTGAACTCTTTAAGTGTAAATGTGTGATTTCCCATTCTGTTACATTTTCCCTACTGGAATTATTTTTCAGTAATAAGGACATAACTGTATTTGCTCACACCAGCTGTTTGACTCTCTTAATTCCTTCTAAGATGACTAGAATGTCCCACGTGTAATAAAAATTGTGATGGAAACAATGAAATAGGGTAGGACTGTAAAACTGCTAGAAGTGTGCACGTTCAGGTTCTAGATCACAGGTTCTAGATTTATTTATTGAGTGATTTATTTGGGTGCCTGAATATGTGCATCAGCATAAATCACAGCAATTAAACCCTTCAGCCAGGACCACAACTGGGGTCTGTGTTACCTGGGGCAAACATGGATTCCATGCACCCTCTCAGGTTGGCGAGGGAGGTGTTAGCAGGTTTTATCATTTTTATCATACATTAAAAACAACTCTGCCATTTTGGCACCCCAACCAGCACCAGGGAAGCATGCCCCACTTGCTCTGCCCTGATTGCAGCCCTGCCTTCCACCAGTAAACATACAGAAATCTGAAAAAAGATTAATAAGAGCAATAGAAACACAATTCAGGCAAAGTCAAAGGAAACATAAAGCAAAGCAAATATGTAAAAAACCAAGGCAAAAGACAAAAAACATGTGTCACCTTAAAGACTAACTATAAATATTTTAATTTGAGCTTTCGTGGACAGCTCCACTTCATCAGACATATGGAAAAAATGAAATATCTGATGAAATGCCAAATTACATTGTTTCCTAAACTGAATAGTGCTGATGGTATGGCTAGAAACAGCAACTGAGTAAGTGTCTGTGACTTATAACATAGAGGATAACTGACCCTCCACTCTAATACCACATGCCCTGGTTTGTTTTGAGTTTCCTCTTAACAGGAAACATTCTAAAATTGTTTGTCATTTTGCAGCTCTTGCAACCTCTGGCACAATTAGAAGTATGAATCCCATGTACTGCTTGGTGTGGAGAGCGCTTTAGAAGTAACAAATGCACACACACATATGCACATACAGTTATTGTGGCAGGCAGATTGCCTATGCACACCAAATCCATATGCATGTGTTTCTGTGGTATGTGTGTGGGGTGTGTGTGTGCATGCAGCTAAAATGTGCTGTGTGCAGTTAGATGAGAGTGGCCCACTTGCCTGCCACATCTCAACTCTGCAGTGCACCCCAGGTTTTTTTTTTCCTGAGTTGGAAACTCGATGAGCTGAGCCTCAACTGCAGAATGCACCCCATGAGGCATTTGCCTAACATGTATACTGCAGTCACATTCCTCCCCATTAGCAGTAGCCGGCTTCTGAATGCATAAGAACATAAGAACAGCCTTGCTGGAGCAGGCCACAGCCCATCCAGTCAAGCATTCTCTCTCACTCAGTGGGTCACCATTTGCTTCAGGGTGTTCCCAAGCAGATGTCTTCACCTGCTTACGATTCCCCACAAATGGCATTGGGAGATATCCTGCCTATCTCTCCAACCCGGAGGTTGTCCTTAGGCATCCATCATGATAGCCATTGATACCTCTGTTCTCCATGAACTTGTGCAATCCTTTCTTAAAGCAGTCAAGGCTGACAGCTGTCACCCCTTCTTCTGGCAGGGAGTTCCACAGACCAGTGATCCAGGTGCTTGGGTAGCCAAAATGGTACTACTCATGCCCCGAGAGCAAGGTAGCCACCGATGGGAGAGAACGTGATGGCTTGCGCTGCCCTGCCCTGTGCTGGAAACCCATTTCTACTTTCACTGACTCACAGGGAGGGGTAATGAGGAGGGGCAACCTTCAACGTCAGCTTTGTTCAGCAGGATGGGAGCTTCGCAAGAGCCCACGGCTCCTACTCACTGAATTGGTCTTGTGTAGGACAACAGCCATCTTGATAATGATTCTGGTCAGATCAGTGTGTCTCCTACCTTGCCACCTTGCATGGCCTCTATGCTCTGTACGGTAAAGGAAACATGGATATTCTGCCTGACATGTTTGGGTACAACAAAAATGAAACTAAACCCTAAAAACAAAAGCATTGTGGCATTTCGGCGACTAGCAGACTGTTTTCAAGATGACTTTTGTGGGGTTTTTTAATCTTTGTTTCGTGTTTGCTAGACATGGCCAAATGGACTTCATGCCATGGCAACTCTGAGAACCACCGCCTCAACATGCTGGTTTACATTATGACCTCAGGTTAGGACTGGTTCTGTCCAAAGTAACTCTCTCTCTCTCTCTCTCTCTCTCTCTCTCTCTCTCTCTCTCTCTCTCTCTCTCTCTCTCTCTCTCTCTCTGTGTGTGTGTGTGTGTGTGTGTGTGTGTGTGTGTGTGTGTGTTGTGTGTATGAGAGTGGGGGAATTCACTGCAGACTGACAGCTAGCTTGGTGGGTGGATGGGGGGAGGCAAGCTTTGTTTTGAAGGAAGAAAAGCTACGATCCAGAGTCGATCACGGCACCCAGAGCGTTTGCTTCTATTAGAAGGGGAATGGGATTTATAACCCAAACTGGCACACTTCTCTGTAACACTCCAGTACAACTGTCATATGATTTTATCCATGAAATTCTCTCAGAAGCAAGTAACCGGCGGGGCGGGGGGGGGGGTAGGCAGGAGAAGGTGGAGGTGGTGATGTGGGGCAGGGTGGTGGGGGAAGACCTGCAGAGTGGCTACTTCATAAAAACCAAATTGTATTTTGACACTAAACGTCTTTATGCTGCCCCCATGACCAACAATTCTCCATTTAGGTTCCAAATTACAGCCCCTGCTAGAAATCACCTTTGACTAGTCAGAAAACAGGCGGTTACCTGTATGTAATCGAGGACTTGCTGGTGTCTTTGTTTAGCGGCAGCCACTTCACTGTCTGAAATTGCTTCCCTTAGGGACTGCTGGGTGCTCAGAAAATCTAGCTCTATGACAGCAGAAAGGCGGCAATACAGACTAATAAATTTCTCCTTGTAACTGCAGAAATGAACTGGGGAGACAACAAAGCACAGAAGCAAGTGTGTTAGAGACATGCAGCTCTTAAAACCCTTACCTTTCTGAGGAGCTTGACAGAGATAAGTTGCTATTAGGCGTGGGGGTGGGTTGGGTTGGGGGTCCTAAAAGCAGAGTTAAAGAAAAAGAGAATAAATTCCATTCTGTTTCCGTATTACCGTTGTGAACACAACCGGGAATCTTGTGGGACCTCAGAGCCTAACAGATGTACTCTTGTCTGTACTTTCATGGCCCAGAAGTGTCCCTCAAAACTACAGATGGTAGATTGGTTTTAAGTTGTAGTGCTTATATAGCGGTTGTTGTTATGAAGGGATTATTTCATATGCTTTTTAGGGCTGCACACAAAGCGCATCTTACCACAACATGCCATGTGCTTTCCCATGGACTGCCCTTCTCCCCTCTATATTCCTCTCTGTCTTTCTGTATCTGTCACCATTTCATGCATTTGACAAAGGGTGGCCAATTCTGTCATAAATATCTGTGCTCTTAAAGCAGACATGAAAGGTGTACTTTTCTGTTAGACAGATTTATGTTGACATAAAGAGTAGGTAAACTTCAGGTTTACATAGAAATCTTGATCAGAAAAACACAAGCAAAAGATTTCACCTGCTTGTCACTCAGTGAGAACAAATTTGAGTACTGTACTGAGTTGTATGTGTGAAAAGTTTGTCACAATTTTATTAACCCCAACAGAGCTTTTTACGTCAAACACTATACTCATCTTTATGCAATTCACAGTGTAGGCCATTATCAAGGAAAACAAATGTACGTCAAAATGAACCCTATGCGTGCATCTGTCCTCTATGTTGGCTGGGTAACTCTGGATTTTGTATTCCAAAAAAAGGAAAGTAAATTCTATTAAGTAATGCCGTTTTTGCATTTTGATTGATGAACAACTGTGCAGCTTGAAAATCTGTAAGATTTCAATGCACTTATAGAAGCTGGCTGCATTAACATTTCTTAACTTTATACCTTTTTGAACATGGATTTTTTTAATCCAGAGGAACCAAGATGCTAATTTGCCTTTCAAAGCACAGCAGCAGCAGTGCTATCAGATTTTGATTTTGCTCATCCTGCTTCTACACAGAAGTCCTCATGTATATCCTTTGAAGTTATGCCATTTCTTCACTCTTCACCAGTATATCTGGCATGTTACAAGATATTTCTATCTTCTCATAAGGTGAGGGGGTGGAGGTAAATTGGTTGTGTGAGGATGAAACACCCTACCTCTACAAGATATATCCTTCCTCCTTCTGCACTATCAATGCAGAAAACAAAGCAAAGTGTCCTACAGTACTTTCTCATGCCTCCATAGCACATAAAGCTCTCTCTGGGCAGTTTATAATGTAATTGTTTAGGCTACACATTGTCCCCTTGCCGAGCAAGCTGGGTACTCAGTTTACTGACCTTGGAAGGATGGCAAGTTGAGTGGACCTCGAGTTTGCTACTTGGGTCTGACCCAGCATTGTGAGCAGAATTTTGGCAGCAGTGCTGCCTAGATGCCCTAAGCACATCCAATCTCGCCTGATTTTGAAAGCTAAGCAGGATCGGCCCTGGTTACTCCAGTATTCCTGCCAAGAAAACTCCATGGACATGGAGTCACGAAGAGTCGGTCACAACTGTAATGACACAACACACACACACACACACACACACACACACACACACACTGCAGTTTAACCGCTATGCCACGAGAATAACAGGGCCTGAAAAAAGTACTTGTGCTGCAAATAGCTGTGTTCTCCATCTTCTTCCAGAAGGCAGAACTGCTATTAGGATGTTTTGATTATTTGTTTTCCTAAGCACTACACATCCATCCATCTGGTATGCAACTTTTTCACAAGATGTTGCAACCAAGACAAAGAAATAAGGCAATCAGGGCAGGAGATGAGCATGGCAGTAGGGGTTCCTGCTTGGCAGGGGGCTGGACTGGATGGCCCCTGAGATCTCTTCCAACTCTATGATTCTATTTGTCTTTCTAACTGGACGATCAATACCTTTCATAAGCAAGTGGACAGCTTCTTACAGCTCCACCTCCTTCTGTGCAGGGGTGACTGGGAGCTGTAGTTCTGGGATAAGCCCCAGGGAACCAAGATTATTTTAGAGAAGGCATGTTAAATGGATACATATTTTAAAGCATGTATATGCCAACCCAATGTCATTCATAAGCAAAACTGACCAACCCAGTTCGGCTTATGAATGGCAATGAGGCATCCAACTGGCCCAATGGCACTGAATGAATAATCCTATACTGTCAGGACTCTAATAATAGTAAGCTGGAACCCAACAGGGCAACTCATGTAAAAAGCTGACTAACATAGTGAAGTGCTTGGCATTTTCACAAACCATTGTGCCATTTTAAAACGTTCTGCCAGTCTCCTCTAGGTGTTTTTGGAAAAGGTATCGTGAAAGACTGCCAAACCTATTGGAACAGAAATGATTGTGGAACCAACTAAATATGTGTAGATGGCATGGGAAACCAACATCCCCTACCAAAAAGAAGAAGAAAAGAAGAAAGGTTTTTTTTTTAAAGGGCCTTGCTTTATCTTTAAGATGAAAAAATTCATTTTATCATGAGCTTCCATGAAGAATAACCCTCTTCTTCAAATCCCTTTGAACATCTGTAACCACATCTGTAGCCTAAACATGTCCTCAGGAAAAAACCTTTTATGTTTGCCTGCCCTAATCTGTTTATCAAACTGGTATTTTTTGTCATTGGAACCGGAGAGGCTGCCCTGCATCTGGATGCTTCTCCTCCAAGAGGGCTAGCTACTGTATAGCCTTCTTTGACTAGCATGTGGTCTAAGAGCTTCCACCCTGCCTATGGCACTGTTAGTAAAAATTACAACCGCTATTTTAGCTTCAGAACTGACATTTCTGGCTCCTGTGGTTGGGAGGCAGGCGCTTAATGTTACTGTAACAAATGTTACCTTAACGTAGCTCTTTGTGGTTTCACAATTATAGATCTGGTAGCCACCGACTAATGGGGAGTGGAAGCTTCCAATATTTGGGAGGTGAATCACAGCCATTTTATAGGCACTCGGGACAAACATGTAATAAATGTGAAAGAAAATGGTCCCTACTCTAGGGCACGAGATCACTTACTTTTTGTTGGAAAAGTGAATTTGAGCTTTTCTTGGAACTCCAGCCCACCCACCCCTCTTCCACTGCTGCAAAGTTTCAACAACACATATACTATATGTATGTATGTATGTATGTATGTATGTATGTATGTATGTATGTATGTATGTATGTATGTATGTATGTATGTATGTATGTATGTACATGTGTGTGTGTGTGTGTAGGTAGGTAGGTAGGTATTAAATATTGCAGGGGAGGGGCAGGAAATATGATGACTTGGAAGGCTGATCTTGAAATATCTGAATAAATGTGGCTGGCAACACTGCTGATTTCAATGTGGACGGGGTAGGTGGTGGGGTTTCAACTTGGCCAGGTTGAGCCATGGATCACTTGTAACTAGAGATGGGCACAAATCAAAAAAATGATGTTTCGTTTCGTTTCGAGGTCCGGTTCAGTTCGTTTCATTTTTTATGAATTTTTGCGGAAAAAAAAATTTTGTTGGTTCATTAATTCGTTATTCACCTTTCACCCCCTCAGCGCTCACCATGCGGCCCCTGGGACCCGGTCGGCACTGGTTTTTAAAAATTATTATTATTATTATTATTATTATTATTATTATTATTATTATTATTATTATTATTATTATTATTATTATTTATTTATTTATTTATTTATTTATTTATTTATTTATTTATTTATTTATTTACTTACTTACTTACTTACTTACTTACTTACTTACTTACTTACTTATTTATTTATTTATTTTAGGGTGCCGACCAGGCCAGCCTTGGGGCTCGGTCGGTGCTCCCCCCTTTTAAAATTTATTTTTATTTTTAGTTTAGTTTAGTCCCCCCTCTTCTGGGTTCAGGCCCCGTGCTACAGCTGTAGTGTGGGACTTTTGTTGTTGTTGTTGTTGTTGTTGTTGTTGTTGTTGTTGTTGTTGTTGTTGTTGTTGTTTTCATTTCAGCGCCGATTGCGTGGCCCTTGGGGCTCGGTCGGCACTGTTTTTTAAAATTATTATTATTTTATTTTAGGGTGATGGCCAGGAGATAACACCTTCCACCCCCCCACCCGCCCCTGTGCTGCATCAGCCCGGTTGGGGGGATCCCTCCTCCTCGCTTCCCCACACAGCCTCCCCCACCGGGAGCCTGCACTCCAAAGGCTTCGGCATCACCAACCTGTTGGGCTTGGAGGTGGAGCTGCAACCTCTGGCCGCCTCAGCTGTCACTGGCTCGGGCTGTGAAGGCAGCAGGGCAGCCGGGGCAGCTTCGGCGGTGGCGGAGCTCAGAGGCAGCAGCGGTGGCGGCCCCTTGGCACTGGGTTTGGGCTTCATGTGTGGGGAGGCTGGAGGTGGGCACCGCGGCAGCAGGGTTCCCTCCACTTCTGGGTTCAGGCCCCGTGCTACAGCTGTAGCATGGGTTCCCCCCCCCTTTCAGCGCTGACTGCGCGGCCCCTGGGGCCCGGTCAGCGCTGTTTTTTTTAATTATTATTATTTTATTTTAGGGTGCCGACCAGGACAAACTTGGGGCCTGGTCGGCGCTCCTTTTTTTTATTGTGCCCTGCCGACCACATGGCTGGCTCCCCCCCCCCCGGTAACCGTCCCAGAAGCCAGGAAGACCGGACCTCCAGACCAGCACCAGGTAGAAGACATCTCCGCCCCCCATTAACGAAACGAACCTACCCGAACCAATTTTTCTCAGTTTGGTTCGTGTTAAATTTGCCCCTAGGGTCGTTATTCATTTCGTTACATAACGAACTGAATAACGAACAATGAAATAAAAAAAAAAATCATTCCGTGCCCATCTCTACTTGTAACCAAACTGCTGTGGGATTTCACAGGTGTGACCAGGTCTGATGCCAGAGCCGAACATAAGGAAGAGAGCTGGAGAAAGGATATACCCTCCTTACATCCAACTTTCATGCTCTTCTTACATGTCCTTTTTACTTCATTTCCATCTCTCTCATCTGTTTTCTAACACCACTGCCATCTCTCTCTCTCTCTCTCTCTGTGTGCTCTCTCTCAGAAAATGTCACCTCGATGTTCTAACTCTATTTCATTTCATTTCATTTATTAAATTTATAACCTGCCCATCTGGCCGTCTGGCCACTCTGGGCAGCTTACAACAGACTGTATCCATTACATGTCGCATAAATGTAAACAACCAATATGCAATGAAACTATAATAATATCAAACAAGTACTGCCTCTGGTACCCGTGCCATAGGCTTGCCAACACTGCAATAGGCCAACTTAGTTCAGTAGAACTGACAGAGGAGTTGACTCATCAACTCTCCATCGATTCAATGGACCTTATCTAGTGCAATTGTGACCCGGCTAAGCAACAGGATTTTAGCCCTTGTTTTGAAAGCCAAAGGCCTATCAAAACAGGGCAAATACATCCCCCACCCACCCACTTCACTGAACAGTGACTGGATTGTCAAGTTCAATATGCCCAGTATCCCTCATCCGTCGGCTACGCTAAAGGACCATTTGTTGCTCAAGAATGTGTGGACTGGCTGGCTTCAGCATTCCTGCCATTATGACTAGAGCATGTAGCCTGGTAGTTGGGCTCTCTCTTTATGCCTTGTCTGTAGTCAGAGAAAGTGTGTGTGTGTGTGTGTGTGTGTGTGTGTGTGTGTGTGTGTGAGTGAGTGAGAGAGAGAGACAGAGAGAGAATATGGTTGCCTAGAAATCATCACATGATTTATTGACTCTGTTCGGGATGGTGGGATTGGGGTTGGGGGTTGGAGGGGGGTTGGGGAAAGGCAATGGCTGGAAGGGGAACAGATACAACGTTGTGATTCTATCCTAAGGCGGCTGGGTTGATATTTCTAGGTGAAGCAAGGTAGTGTACCGAGTTCAAACATCTGAAGAGGGAGGTGAAGGAATCCTGAGTGCAGGGTGTAAGGGTTATTCTGTCCTGGGGCAGTGCAGACGTCGTCTGAGGCGGGCAGCAGGAGAAGAAAGGACACATTGTGACCCAGTTCCAACACCTCCTGTGTATACAGACGGAAGAGCTTAGCCTGCAGAGGGACACGCACAGAGGAGAAATGGGGGTGGGGGTGGGGAGGGGGGGGAGAGAAGGGGAGGCGAGAGTTACAACGCAGCACTTACATAAACAACTCCCCCCTCCCCCCAATGGTATAAAACATGAGAGCAACGTTGCACAGCACCAACATTGGCATTTTAACAGCATAAATAAGTATGCAGAGGGATGTGTGTGTGTGTGTGTGTGTGTGTGTGTGTGTGTGTGTATCTGTGCAGACACACAACACATATTCCTTTGTGCCTCTCTCTGAGTGTACGTGTGTTAATTTCGCTTCATAAAATAGAGATTTAAAGGTCTAATGTTCCACATTAAAACACACACACACACACACACACACACACAGAGAGAGAGAGAGAGAGAGAGAGAGAGAGAGAGAGAGAGAGAGAGAGAGAAACACAAAACTCCCCAACCTCCCCCACAAAATAACATTTATGTTTCTTATTAGCCAGAAAACGATCACACTCCATGAGCTTTTCAAGATTATGATTATATAATTATGTGAAAACAAGAAAATGAATTCAATTAAAAACCTGTAACCTTCAATTTAGGAGCTGGTTAGAAAAACAGTGCAACTCGCCCTCACTTTTCCCTGCTTTCTTCCCCTTCCTCCATCTCCCTTCACCCATCACCAAATGGGGCAATGAAAAAGATTTAACAAGCCACACCAATGGCTTTTGTGTTCTCCAAAGGCATCAGAGTGTATGAATGGCTTTAGGTCTAGCCATGCTTTATCAACATCAACATCAACATCAACATCATCATCATCATCATCATCATCATCATCATCATCATCATCATCATCATCATCATCATCAACATCAACAACAACAACAACAACAACAACAACAACAACAACAACAACAACAACAACAACAACAACAACAACAACAACAGGAAGGAGTAATGGCAATACAGTAACACGAAAAGGCACATAATGTATATTTGATTATTATCGATTTTAAAATGTGTGGAATCATCTAGGCTTGTTCTCTTTTCCCCTGAAAGGATTTAATTCAGTATACAATTTCCTTGCAAAAGAGGGAACAAACCTTTTCTTATTTCAAAGGAGCAGAAAGAAGATGTATGTCTTCTGTATACAGACTGATGAGAAATTATGACATGTATATTTGAGATGCTGCTGCCCCAAATATGGATTAAAAGCAGGGCTCCCATCTAACTTTCTAAAGGATGGGTGGAGAGCCTGTGGCTTCCAGATGTTGGACTCAAACTCACATTGGCCCAGCAGACATGACCATGGACCCAGGGATGATGGGGATTTGAGTCCGTCAGCAATTGGAGGGTCTTCATCCCTGATCTAAGACATATACAAGTATAGAGAAGACTCATATGCTATTTCTGTGCTTCAAGCATATATTCTCCATCTCAGACAGTCAAGCATGAGAATTATTTCCACATCTGTATGTATAGGAGAAATGCCACGTAGGAATGGTGGTCATTTTGAAAGAGTGTTCTTAAGACAGAAATGCTGCCTGAGGCTTTTAGATCACATATGATTAAGTCAAAGGGGCCCACAACTTAACCATTATTGTGGTTTTGTTATCAAACAGATTTATATTGTTACTACAATGACTGATCGACATTTCTTTTAAAGCCTGTTCACTATGCATCAGTTGTTATTAGTAGTCACAGCTGTATGAAGACAAGTCAATTCTGACTTATGGCAACCCTTTCCTGTGCTTTCTAGGCAAAGAACACACAGAAATGATTAACCACCCCTTTCTTCCGAGGGCATCCTCAGTAACCCGAAGCTACACAGACTGGCTCTTCTGGGATGCACAGTGAGGAATTGAACTCCCAGTATCTCATCCTCAGCCAGAAACCAAACTTATTAAGTTATTATTAAGAGTCAATTGTTATCAGGAAGTATTTTAAAGGGGACAAAAATAATACCATTTGGATCTCAATAACCCAAACACTTACAAAACATACAAAACACTGATGATAATAGACACACACTGCCAATAAAATGTCCACATTTTCAGAAGGTACTCATTGAGAACAGTCCTGTAGTTTTGAAGAAGGCACTGAAAATGTTCCTGCTATTAGTATTAGAACTTGGACTACAGACAACACAGAGAAGAATCTGCATTTGATTTACCAGAAAGCTCAGGCCAAAGTTACTAGTCATCTGGCTGTGTCAAAACTTAAAATAAAGAACCAGGTACATAGCACTCTGCAATAGCTGAAATCCTGTGGCACAGTTACACAAACAGTGTAACTTTTATTTTGGTTATTTATTTAAAGTATTTGTATGCCACCTTTCTCACGAAGGATCCAAGGTGGCTTGCAGCATTTAAAAGAAAGTTAAAAACTGAATAAAGAGTATTACAATAGTGAAAAGCATTAAACAACTATCATATTCAGACTCATAATAAAAATCAATACAGTGGTACCTTGTATAAAGGAATCAATTCGTTTCAAGTGAAATTATGTTAAGCAAATATTCCTTTTTACAAATTTCCCATAGGAATGCATTGAAAACGGAGTAATCCCTAATTGTGACCATTTTTATGTTCTACGGATTCGCCCCATAGGTGATTCTGTTAAGCAAATTTCCCGTATCTCCAGAATTTTTTATGTTGTACAGATTTTATGTTATACAAACCATTTGTTATACAAGGGTCCACTGTATTAAAGACACAAGAAAAACAGAGAATAAAATGCTCTCTTAATTTAAAAACAACAACACTTCTCGTTGGTCAACCAGCCATTTAAAGAAAACCCTGCTTGAAGAGAAACTTGTGGAAATGAAATGTTGTAAGTTGGCAAATCACTGCAAAGCCTGATCTTTGGCATAACTGAGTTGTGCAACTGGCAGTGCACCAGATAAGATATATGGAGAATGTTATGGCAATTTGCCTCTAAAGGATATGCCGCTTGTGTAAATGCAGAAGACAATTTCAGCCACTAAGTAACCCAGGAAGCTTTAAACCAGGGTGGGTACAATATGTGGCCTTCCAGATACCATCGTGCTGCATCTCCTTAGATAACACACTTAATGATGTAGGATGATACAAGTTACGTCCATACATAAATGGCCACATAGGACCTGTGTGGAGGCTGGGAGACATAGTCAATGCACTGTTTTGATTAGAGGAACAACAGAACACAAAATTCTTCCCCATCCATTGATTTCTTTACAAATGCTGTCTTGTCTACAATACTTCCAGAATCCTTTTCTAGAGAAATAGGCAGCTATCAAATGTTCCTGATTCTGGAAATGATGAGAGATGTACCATGGGAGATAACTAGGTCAGTTCTTCCTGCACCCTTCTACCAATTTAACAATTAGGGAATACAGAATAAAACTACTGCCACTGAAAAACCTTGTATAATGTATTTAACAGTATATACTGAACAATAGCATAAAACTGAAGTGTTCTGTACTATTTGCTACATACTGCATGGTGGTTGAATTGTAAATAATTATATTTTTCATGTTAGGCATGTTTAATATTTTTAATACACCGACCATTACGCTATTGTGTGTACTTTTGAGTGCATCCTATGAAGTGCACTCTTCTACCAAGCCGCATTGGGTTGCATGGTGAAGGAGCCATATGATAAGTATTCAGGTCTTTAGTTCCCCACCCCATGATGATCAGATGGTAGTACTGCAAAAGGCTGAGAGAGTTTATTAGCTCAGTGAAAAGCTCATGTGCACTGAAGACTTGGGACCTGGCTACTAAGGGAAGTGATCATACAATTCGCTTCATTGTCCATCTTCATTGTTCCTTCACAGCCGGACTAACCTCAGAGATCTTTTCCTAAGGGGTGTACAAGCAGCTGTGGCATTTACCTGTGGTAATGAATAATGCGTGAGAGGTATTTGTACTGATTGGTGGGTTTGTAGACCAATGAGAGAGTCTGGGGAGTGGCCTGAGAGGATTTAAGGCAGTGCTCTGCTCTGTTTTAGGCAGATAGGGAATATGAGAGAGTCAGATAGGGACTGGCACCGTCTAAGAGAAAGACAGATAGGGCTAGATAAAGGATTTACACTTACTGAAGAAAAGTCCAGATAGAGTCTGAGAGAAGAGATGGGATTTTTAGAGTGTCTGTGTAAAAAACTGAGTGGTTAGAGTTTGTAAACTTGGGAACTGGGTGTGCATATATTCAACTTTATTAGTAATCAAACTTAAGTGGGTTTGAGCTATATTCTTTTTGTTTATACTTCAACACGTTACCATTAATAACTTTGATACTACTTTGTAATCAATAAGCTTCTTTTATTTTTACTCAACTTAGAAACAGTCTGAAGGCTTTAATTTACTAGTGAAGCTAGTTGGTGGCAGCAAAAGAGAAAAATCTTCAGTAGTGGTGTTTGTCAATAGCCTGTGAAAGGGCCGGGGGCAAGCATGTAACAATACAGCAGCCACATGAAACAAACTTTGACCTTTATAGGAGGCCACTAATTTTTAGAGTGCTGGTCACAAGTTTGCCTGATGTGAAGTCCTATGCTGGAATTTCCCTTTGGGCTCACGCTGTTGCCCAGAGCAACCTTTCTGGAAGCCTAAAATGAAGTCCATGTCAGAACCTCACAAAATCCATTTTATCAGAAGCAAAAAAAAAGCATATCCTCCTCCTCCTGCTGCTAAACAAAATTGATCTTGACTCAGGCCTAATTTCTGAGCCTCCCCCGCTCCGCCCCCCAAAATAGGCGCAACAGGTTATTCCATCCGGTATTATAGCATTCCTCTGTTGGCATGAACCTTGCCATTAAGTGTCACAAATTCGCAATGCCTAATACCTGTCGTAGAGGTAGATTGATCTGTTTAAGGAGCGCTTTGGTTGCCATCTGGAGCTCAGAAAACAGTCGGGTCGGGCACTCGGCAGCATGATCCATATTTTCCATAGAGTCTGTGCCAGAAAGGTTTTGGAGCCATTCCCACTCTTCTCTGTATACGGAGTGAAGTTAAAATTAGAAATACAACAGAAGTTCATTGCACGAGGAAGAATTTACCCTACGTATGCTTGGGCTCTGTTGAGGTTTGAGTTCTCAGATAGTAAAAAAAAAAAATCTAAACCCATAACAGGCCCAATTGTTTGTAGTCTGCAAAAAGAAAAAAAGAAAAAAAGAAAAAAAAGAGGCCAACTTTCTAATTTCATTCTCTTCATGTGTGCATATCAAGCTGAAGCTTTCTTTGCTAAGATCTAAAACAAACACACACAAAAAACCCAATAACACCCAAAAGCCAAACACTCACACCCCATGTCTTTGAAACATTTCATTTTAAGTTTTCTTCAACATGTGGGCTGCTCCATGGTTCTATAATCTTTTAATGTACATGCCTTGGGCTATAGTGGCATTTTTCCAGAGGGCTCGATTTTTTTCCCCATCAGACATTTCTAGCACGGAATGAAGCCAAAGGAAAATTGCTTAGGCTTTGCTAGACATGTTTAGAACCTTCCCCTCTGCTGGAGGCTGGGTGAGCAGTCTTACCTTTGGTTGTATGGGGGAAAGTTGTATGGTTATATACAGTGAGGTCATCCTTCATGGAGTTATCAGAGATTACTGATAAGTGAAAGAGGAAACCCACAATGGCCATGAGTGACCTGAACAAATACCAGGCTGTTTCATAGCCTGGCATTTTAATGGCTTTGACCGACATCCATCCTCAGCACTGCACTAGCTAGTCACTGATTACAGGAAAATAGCGATTCTACCCCTGAGCAAACAGTATCTTGTTAACTGCCTTGGCAGTGCTTCCTAGGGGGGAATGAAATAAAATTCTTCTTCTTCCTCCTCTTCTGTCATCGTCATCATCTCTGCCAAATGGTGCCTTTTTAATGAGGTACTAGCTTAGCTGCAACTGTGCAACACTCCATTGCAGGTGTACAGTGTCACTATGGTTAATAAGACAATAAGATGAATGCAAGAAATATGTATTTATATATGTTCCCAATATGTATTACCAGAGGGTAACACTAGAAGGAACCAGAGACAATATGATATTTTATATATAGGCATGCCAGAAGCTATTATTCACAGTTTCTGGTATCTGTGTGTCGGGGTGGCTTCCAAACGGTGCCCTGCAGATACAGTGGTACTGCTGTATTACTATTTTCAATTCGGTTCAATGAGCCACAGTGGTCTTCTAGAGAGAAAGTAGATTATGGAGTTACGGAAACACTAGATCTGAGTTTACTAGAGGTCCCCCCCCAGCACTGCTTTGGAGCTTGAATGCACATGCTGAAAGAGCTTCAGTTACATCAATTCAACAAAGGGATAAAAAGAATTCGTGTAACTAGGGTTATTTTGGCACATGTGATTTAGACTTTAATGACTGCAGCTTGCATTTCTGACGTGTGAAATGGGAATTATAGTAATCTATTGATTGCAGAAAACCATAGCATGGTAAAAACCATAAATGGCAAAAAGGTTCAGAGGTTGACTGCTATCCCATGGTCAGAAAATCCAGATAAAAGTAAAATGCAGATTTCCCCCGGAATGGTCACGTGGTTGAAAACACGGTTCCTGTGTCCCCACGGGTACAGTTTAAAGACCCACATCTTTTGTGTCCCCATGAGCAGGAACCGCAACACAGCAGAACAAAAAGGTTTTGATGCGGATTTTCTGAGTCCCCGCAGACTCAAGACTCAAATCCGCGTTGGAACTGAGATAAGCTTTGTACCACCTTGAAACCAGGTACTTGTAAAACTCCCTGGGTTGCACTTAAGTGGGCATGGTCACATCCCCCCCTCTTTAAAGTCTGCTGGCTCTGGGGACATAATTTAATTAACCGCATCTTCGAGCAGTTTGAAGCGGTTTTTAGTGGTTGTGGGATAGCAGCCTCTAGAGCAACTTACTAGTGCCCTAGGCATGCCTCTCTCAAACACAAGTTCTGCATAGTTTTAGGGGAATGATTTCAATGCAAGCGTGCCTGGGGTTGCACACCCTTCCACTTACTAAACACTGGGGGAGATCCAACCAACCAACCAACGAACCAACCAATCAATCAACCCACCCACCCACCTTTGCTGTACTTACCTGGATACATTGCTGTTGTCTCGGATTTTAACATGACACAGAATATTGGGCAGTTTTTGCAGTACAAGCACTTTTATCTGATCCACTGAGCTGCAAAGTTTCAGGAAGCCCAAATAGAGGCCAGGAGCAAGGCGTTGTTGGCTCCTCCTGTGATAGGAAAGGGTGTCCTATTGCAAATAAAGAGAGAGGAGAATATTAGACTAGAGAATCTTCTCCTATTTGCTTCTCTCTCTTTTTTATACTCACAGCCCCCTTTCCCCAGAACAGCATGATCTATACATGATCTGAATCCTGAGAACAAAAATGCAAGGAGTAGATTACATGTAGGAAACCATGTACATGGGCTGCTGTGTCAATGATGCTTTAAATACAGCCAGCCCAAGATATTCAGAGGCCAAGGATAAAGTGAAGGACAAGGTAGTACATCCACCCTCTTCATTTACAGACGCTAACTGGTCTGGCAGCTGAACTTTTCTTCATTATCACCAATTTGGGCTACATTCTGCTGAGGATATCAGACTGCCTTTGTGAGTCTAGGGCAGGCTGTGTCCTACCACATGTGGCTGTCACTGCCTATAGTCTCAGTAACTGCTGTCAGAACCGCCTGTCTCCTTCTGCCTAAATGGTAGAACCAGTCCTGACCCTGAAGGTATGGAGGGTAGGGACAGGTCCAACAGCTACCATGGCGATACCCCTTTTATAGGTCCATCTTTGGAGGAATAAGGATGCCTTTTGATAATCTTTTGATGCTACAAGGAAGCTTTGGTTGCAACAGACGATGGATTCAGTGCAAGCTTCTTGGCAGCTTCTTTAACCATCTGATTAGAAATAAAATATGTTCCAAATCTCATAGGGATAAAAAACTAATACTAAATGAGCAATAATAGCATCCTAATTATTGCTTGAAAGATCCAGCAGCACTAACGATCTTTGCTCCTACATGGCTTCCTATAGCATTAGGTTAGAAGCCACGACAATTTCACAGTCATGTACAATTAACTCCATTGCCCGTTTGGAAACTCAAGAGTGTCATTTTTTGGTCAAGGTTCTCTTCTAAAGCAATAAAGCCTCATCTGAGTGTGCAGTGAATATTACTAGAATATCACTAGAATGGTCACCTAGCTGAAAATTTGAAACAGGTTCGTAAATACCAGATGAGGTAAAGTTCCTACCGGAATTGTGGGATAACAAAGGGATTTTAATAATAATTCCATTTCATAGGGTTCCTATCAGGCTGTTCTTTTGACACTTGGGGTGTTTAAAAAGCTGGCAGCGGGGGAGGGGAGGGGGATATTTGGCAGACGTGAAACTTATTCAGAAAATAAAAGTCATACGTAAACAGGATCGGCTTTACCAAAGCAAAAGGTGAATGACAGCACAAGCTCCAATCAGCTGATATTTTGCATTTTGGCCGGGCAACGGAAGGGTGTTTGTTCGAGATTGCTATTTGCATCATTTTCTTTTTTGGGTATACAGTGGACCCTTGTATAACAAACAGCTTGTATAACATAAAATCTGTACAACATAATAAATTCCAGAGATAGGGGAAATTTGCTTAACATAACTGCCTATGGGGCAAATCCGTACAACATAAAAATGAGATTACTCCATTTTCAATGCATTCCTATGGGAAATTTGTATAAAGGAAAATTTGCTTAACATATTTTCATTTGAAATGAATTAATCCCTTTATACAAGGTACCACTGTATTAGGTATTCATTAGAGTTTTTCTTCTCTTTCAGACAGCTGCATTATACCTTAGAAGACAATCTTCTTTTGCATTATACCTTAGAAGACAATCAGCTGTGCCCCTGCTTGTGAATGAGCCACAGGTGTCTTTGAGTCTCCAGAATTTTCCCTGGCATTGATGTCAGGTTCACTGGTCTGAAGTTCCTAGGTCTCACCAAATCCCTAGTTTACTAAACTAAACATCGGGATTTTGGCTATATGTCTCTGTGTATGTTTACAGGAAAATTTGCATTTAGTGTAGATGTCTTTAAAAATACTCTATATGTTTTTCATGCAGTTTACCAAAGGTGTGCGTTGTTAAACACATAATATTTAAAGAAGTATACACTTCCCCCCAAATAATGAATCATTTGATAGCACATTTTCATCGAACATGTGCATTTTTGTCTCTACATTTCAATGTATGTAATTTTATTCATATTTTATAACCAATGAACTTGAACTCAGGGACCTAAATCCAGTTGCTTCTTCTAACAATTGAAATAACTGCTGCTTAGCAAGCAAACACTTATGCAAATCGCCTTGATCCAGCTATCTGTAACTGGATTTACACTAGGGGCTGTTGTTATGTGCCATCAAGCCACCTACAACTTATTGTTGTGACCTTATGGATGAAAATGTCCTGTTTCCAACAGTCCTGCTCAGCTCTTGCAAACTGAAATCTGGGGCTTCCTTTAGGGAGTCAATCCATCTCAAATTTGGTCTTTCTCTTTTCCTACTGTCCCTTCCCAGCAGTATTGCCTTTTCCAAAGAAGACTGCCTTCTCATGATGTGCCCAACAGCCACAGTTTCAACATATTTGCTTCCAGAGATAGTTCAAACTTGATTTGTTCTAAAACCCACAAAGTAATATTTCTAGCACTCTGAGGTACTTGCAAAATTGTCCAGGAGCATCATAGTTCAAATGAATTATCCCACCCCCCCCCCCGGTCACCTTTCTTTACAATCCAGCATTTTGCACCCATACAGGGTGATCAAGAAGACAAGAGTGATTATGGCCTTGGTCTCCATCTTTTACACCTAATGATCATTTCTAGTTTCTTCCTTGTTGCCCTTCTGAGTCTCAGTCCTCTTTGATTTCTTGGCTGCAATCTCCATTGGATGGATGACTGAACCAAGGTATACAAAATCTGTAACAAGGTCAGTTTCTTCATTGCCAGCGTTCAAGTCGCCAGCGTCAGCACTCGTGATTTTTGTCTTTTTAATGTTCAACTGTGGTCCTGCTTTAGCACTTTCTTCTTTCTATATACATTTTAGAGTACAGTTGTCCCCGGCCCTTTCACGGTTCATATACTGTGGTCCTGGTATATCGCAGGTCCGCAGTATATGAAAAAAGCCCCCCTGGGGTAAGGAGGAAAGGCCTTCCCAGGCCTTTTGGAGGCCCCCAAAGTGCTTCCCCGCAAACCGGAAGTGACTTCCAGTAAACCAAAAGTGACCTCCAGATCACTAGAAAGCACTTTGGGGGCCCTCTGGGGGACTGGAAAGCCCCTTGCCGGCCCGTTTGGGGCAGCGCCAGGCCTGGGGTAAGTACAAGAGCCCCCAGAGAGCCCAACCTGAGCCAGCATCTGCATATTGTGGATTTTCAATTATTGCGGGTCGTGTCAGGTCCCTAACCCCTGCGATAGGTGGGGGTTTACTGTATAACCACATTTCTTCTTGTGCTTTCATTTGGAAGGGCAAACAAGCCAACAACATTCCACTCTTTCTCACTATAGCAGTGAATACTGCCTTAATTCTCAAAGTCAGACAACTTTTGTATCAGAATCCAACTTGTTTGCTTAGGCTTCACCTTCTGTCTTATGCTGCCCACCAGTGTGCATGCTTTTTTCTACTCAGAAAATGAATGCTTTCCATTTATAGCCTGTATAATATCTTCAGTCCGTATAGACTGGAAAAAAATGTATAATTGGCGTTGTAGAGCGAACAATAAATAGGAGGAGGCTGTTCCAGATTGACTGACAGGCACAATGGAACAGATATATTAGACCTCAGAAAATGTGATCACATCTGTCAGCCCCATGCCAGCCACTCTGTGCTCACCTGTATTGGCCTAGTTGCTAGATAGCGCGGTATATAAATCTGATCCATAAATACAGACTGGGACCTCCCTTTGTAAAAGATGCCAGGAAGTGTCAGCTAGATCAGCAGTTGGGCTTTTCCATTCAGTGGTGGTACCCAGAGATGTCTGCTAAGTGAGTGCACGTGGGTCTTTCCTCTGATGCCACTTGGTTGTGCTGCCAGGAGGTGCCACTGGCTGCCAATGAGTTCATGGCCCTTTGATGCCACCCAGTGGTACTGGTCTGGAAATGTCAATGATGAGCTACAAAGAAACCTCCTGAGAACGAAATTGGTCTGAAATGTGATATGTGTTTTTGTGTTTGATTTGTTTGGAAATCTGACCATTCTACCTGAGAAGTAGAAGAGAAGTTTTGGGAATTTTTACATAGAATGAAGCTGAGTACCCCATCCCACTGAGTTCCAAGTCTCATGGGCTCTCCTGTGCCATCATCCCCTAAGGCTGAGGCTTGAGCGCTCAGCACCCTACAGGAAGTTTCCAAAAAAATAAAAATAAAATAAACAAACAAAACAAAACAAAACAAAACAAGCAAAACAAGAATCACTGCTCTCTTCAGGATATGAACAAACCATGTAGTTAACTGATGGCAGCAACTGGCACAAAATCTGTATTATCAGAAGGAGTCCCTGAGACTGTTTGCTGCCATAGACGTATTTAACTAACATCTCTGAAGCAAAATAAAGAAAACATTAACAGGAGTACTCTCTCTCTCTCTCTCTCTCTCTCTCTCTCTCTCTGTGTGTGTGTGTGTGTGTGTGTGTGTGTGAGAGAGAGAGAGAGAGAAAGAGATTGAGATTTTTTAAGTAACGTCTTGATGAATGAACTTGACTGTCATAGAAAATTTTGTGTGTCACTGGAAAGGGCAGCAGCTAAGCCACTGCTGGAGTCACAACATTGTCTGCCATAGCTGTGCTTGGTCCAGATATCCAGAGGTTGAGTCACGGCAACTGTACTTCTTTTTTGTGTGAGATCAAAACGTTTCACTACTCATCCAAGCAGCTTCATCAGTCTCACAAAAAAGTAGTCTAATTGCCATGACTCACTTCCAGATAACCTCACCTGGATGACCGAGAATCTTTGCAGACATATTGGTTCCAGATAATATAATGGGACCTCCACTGTCACCCATGTTTGATGACTAAAAATCCCATCTGATCATTCAACCAGCAGTCCAAGAAAGGGCTGGCATTTGATGGAAACACAGAGACCATGAAGGAGGCTTTCCCCTCTTTCTTGGGACTAGGTAGAAACTTGATCGGCCCTGCATTTTGGCTTTTCTTACAGAAAAAATAAGCTTGGCTGCCAGATCTCAACCTCCCAGCCTCTTTTGGTACCAGTAATGCATCTTTAATACTACAGGTACAGACCAGATTAGTATTCCAATTCACATATCTTTTAAAGTGGGGAGGGTGCGTACTTGGTTGGGTGGGAAGGGGGTATTATTATTATTAGCTGTTGATTCACGGCACTTACTTCTGATTAGTTCAACTGGCTTCTCTGGAGCCACTTTGGAGTTAAATGGCTTGGTGAGAGAAATGTTTGCAATAGTTAATACAGAATCAGTGGGCTGGAGGGAGTACACAAGCAGGACTCAGTCTAAGCCAGGGTGTTATTCTGGTTTCTGATGCCAAGGCTTGTCTGCCTGTGAGGTTTCCTGTGCTCCCCGTTGGGCATTTCATGTTAAGCCAGCTATGTGGGAAGCAGGACCTGAAGGAGAAAGGGACATAACATCATGATTGGTCAAAGCTAAGTCGTATGGTTGGTCTTGAGTTTTGAATTTTCAGAGCTGTCTCTACTAGAGATGGGCACGAAACAAACAATTTTTCGTTTCCGTTATTCGTTTGTCGTTCCGTTACGTAACGAAACGACAAATGAAAATTTTGATGAAAATGAAACTAAACGAACAGAACCATGAAAATTGTGTTCGTTACGTTTCGTTTTCGTTACTGGCGACGTGCAATGAAATGAGCTGTTTTAAATGTTAAAAAACGCCCTGGACATCCATAAAAATGCAGCGATAATTAATTATACTGTCTGATAACACCTACCGGGGGGGGTTGAGGTCCTTAAAACATGCATTTATGTCTTTTCTCAGATTGCTGTATTTTTTTCCTTTAAGGGGAGTTAGGGGACATCGACCCAAAATGGCTCCCAGATGCCTAATATTGATTTCTTGGGTATTAAAATGCCCTGGACATCCATAAAAATGCAGCGATAATGTGATAATTATTTGAAATCATTACCTACCAGGGGGTAGGGGTCCTTAAAACGTTTGTTTTTGTCTTCTCCCATTGCGATGTATTTTTCTTTTCCCTTTAAGGATGACAAAATGGATGTCGCCACTCCAGCCACAACATGGAGGCAAGCCATGTAATGGGATCATGTAAATTCTTGGACAACTTCAACCAATAGCATGCCCAGGTGGCAGACTGGGCAGGTCTGGCAGCCACAGAGGGCATAAAAAGCTCTGGCAGCCCCCATCCTACTTGCAGTCTCCAGTGGGTGTTAGGGTGGGATTGCTGTCTCTGCGACTCTAGCTTCAGTCCTGCAGCCTCCCTGTGTGCGTGTGTGTGTACCTCTCGGTGAGTACCCTCCCCTGCCCCGCAGTGCAGTCACTCTGCGGCTGCCTTGTACCCTGGGCAATGCCCACCGCTTCCTTTGCAGCCTCCCTGCGAACCTAGTCTATACTGTGTCTCTGCCAGCATCAATTTTTTTTAGTGTTTTCCCTCTGGTCTGGGGCATTGGGGGACACCCACGCATGGAAATGCTTTTAAAAAACGCGCAAAAAGCGGTAAGAAACGAAAAACAAAAAACGAAAAACAAAAACAAAACTTTTCCAAAAAAATTCACAAAAATCGGAAACAAACAGAAACGGACCTCTCAACGACAAACGAAACACCATTTTTTTGATTCGTGCCCATCTCTAGTCTCTACCATTCCACAATGAAATGGCAGTGCCTCCAGGTATGCCTAGAAATGCCCTCTTGCTGACAGGCTGCTTTGTCTGAGCTGAGTGTCTCCATGTTTGCTCATCCTAGGACTGCTTAGCTTAGCTAACCCTTTGCCTATAATTCTTGATTTGTCTAGTTTGTCCAGAGTCTCAAGGTTAGCTGTGGGATTCTTTGATTTTTTTTCTGGACTACAAATCCCATAACTAGATTCTGGAAGTTCCACCCGGCTTGCAGACACCTACATGCTATGTACCTGGAAGAAAGGCCTAAATTAGAAGGCCAGGAGACTTGGATAGGCCTTACTGCACCAAGCTTTCTGTTTCTGTCCTAGAAAAGTATGGAATCTGTAGTCCAGAAAATCCAAAACACGAATCCCGCCTCCATAGTGTGCAAAGACGTTTAAGAGTCCAGAGAAAAATGGCTGAACTTCGGTTCTGCTAACATAAATTTAACTACTTACTTGCAACTTAATTTAAGAACCACTACTTTTGGAGGAAAAGGTTCAGTTAATTAAACCCTGCTCTAGCGAGGGACTGGGGATAATTTCATATGGTCCTAATTTGCATGTCCTGGATCAATATAGGAATTGGAATGTAGCTAGCCACCAAATGTCCCTTAGGAGCTTCCACATTTTTCTGACAGATCCCTGGGCTCAAAGACTGCAGGCAAGATTAATGAAAGATACAGACATAATGCATCTATCAGGAACAGTGTACTCCTGAATATAATGCAAAATAATGTGTAGAAAGTCAAGAGTGTGTTTTGTGCCTTCCTTTTCTAAAACAGAAACACACACACACACACACACACACACACACACACACACACACACAAATTGCAGACTGATATTGAAATGGGAATTTATGGACTAAACTGACCTGTCATTTCCTTTAAAAGTAGGCTGTTCAAAGCAATGGGATTTAGGTAGGTGCTTACTTTAGAAAGTCGCAATGACTTATTGGGTTTGCAGAAGATGAGACTAATAACAAATGTTACATGAACAGATAAAGTCCAGTTAAAGGGATTTACTCAATAATAAGTGGAAACTGACACAGTCTAGAAGAGGACTAAATTTGTGCATCATTTGATCCAACCAGTATTTGTGAGAACTCATCCACTAGTCTATGAGGAATATTCCTCATAGGGTTCCCCCCCCATCAGATTCTGAAGACAGAGAAAATCACCCACCCAAGTCTTCAATCAATGGTTCCACTGAGCTCATGAACACTCAACTGGCTTCCAGAGTTGGAAACTTATCATGTTCCTTGTAGTGTGTTGCACATGGCTGGCAGTCAGCATTTGGCTAAATGACTCCCTGTGTTTCAAGGGTCTTTATCGGGGAAAAAACATTTGGTTAATTTGGGGGCAGGAGGAAGTATTAGATATGTGGAGAACAATACAATACCTGTATTGTGATGAGCAAAATGTCTAGTGCCGTTGGCTCCTCTGGTGTCGAAAGAGATTTCCTCTGGCTTTGCAGCTTGGATATTTGCATCCACTTGCCGTTAAAAAAGGAATAGAGTGTTTCCACTTCTCTTATGGTAACTATGATAATATTGCCATGCCGGTCTTTGATTGGTTCATAATAGACTCGTCCCAAGTTGTGGGTACCCAGCAGATTCTGTAGCAAGGTTGTGGGAGTATAGAAATAAAGACAATGGAATATACGGTTATTGGACCAGCTTCACACTTACTAGTACTGTAAACAGTTATCTTCAGCTAGCAAGAGAGCTGGCGGAGATAGGGGTGGGGAAATAGGTATCCATTCATGAGAGAGCCTTTTCACACGACCCCTAAGATCCGCTGGTCCCTTAATTTTGGACCAAAGATCTTAGGGGTTTGTTGCCCTTCCTTCCTCCCCACCAGAGAAAGAGGGGGGAAAATGCAGCTCACCTGGAGGAGGTTCCCGGAGCTCCGTTTCTCTTCCGTTTCTCTTCTGCTTGCTTTTTTCCCTCCCACCTCTTCTCTTAAAGGGGCAGGAGGCAAAAAAAAAAAAAAAACACAAGCAGAAGCCAGGAGAGCCCTGCACTGACCAGATTAAATCCGCACCTGGGGATTTTCACCCACCTCAAGCAGGTACAAGAAAGTGCAGCTGGGTTGCGCTTAGGTGGGCGGGGTCGCACTTAATTGTCTGCAAAGTCCGGAGCTGGTGGGAAAACACTTGTAAGGTCCGGACCTTGCAGCCATTTCCTGCGGAGCTTAGGGGTCGTGTATAAAGGCTCTAAGTTGCCACAGAAGTTTGCTAACAGAACTTTCCAGTCACACTGTAGTGTAAGGCATGCACTGGCAATGCTTTTCAACTCCCCAGATACATAACCATAGGAAAACTCACTAATTTGGATGAGGAAAGGAATATTGTTCATTGCATTGTTGAAAATAAAAGCATTTCTTCCCACTGACCTCCAAAGTATCTTCTATTTCTGGTCATATAAGAGGCTAAAATAATTGGTTTTGCCTGGTGGTTAGTGTGTGTTCTCTTAAGGGAGGAGGATTCCCTAAAGAGGAGTGCTTCAGCAACCTGATTTACATAGTAAGCTCATACTTATTTTCTGGTGGCCAGACATAAAACAGAGAAACACTAAATGCAAGATACAGAGTTTAAGAAACCCATGTGTCATCTTGTGCCATTTGAGAAAGAAGAGCTGTTGATTTCATGCATCCTCTGGCTCCCCCCCAACATCTAGTTGCCCGTCCATCTAGCCCAGCATTGTCTGCTCTGACTGGCAGAAACCATTAGTGGAGTCTACCCACCCACCCAGTCCTACAGCAATCTAAGATGCTTCAAAGGGGCAATTGCTCAAGGAACAGTCTTGACATAAAGCATACACTTGACTACAGAGCGGCTCCCATCCTTTGGCATTAAGGAGAAAAGCGATAGCAATGTTCCACCCGAACAGAAAGAAAGCCAGTCTTGCACAAGCTGTAAATCACATGGCACTGAAATCAACGGCAACACTCCCATTGAATTTTAATGGAACTGGACCAGATCCATAGCCTTAGATCTCAGCTCACAGATGGCAATGGGAGTTTCAGCACATACTTCAAAAGAAGGAGAATTAATCCAAGATGGAGATCATTTGAAGCCACCTCTGTTTATCCTTCAGTACAGCTATGGAAAGCCTCTATGCAGGCGGCTGGGTAGAACATGAATGAATGGCTCACAGAAGCCTGATTCATCTAGTGCCTTCCAGATGTCTTAGGCTACACACCCCACCACTTCTGCCAACTGGCACGCTGGGCTGATGGGAGTTGTAATCCAGCATATCTGGAGGCTGGAGAAGGTCGCTTCACAAGATCAGTTCTTCTCATCCCACGGTGTCCATCAGCATATGCCTCAAAGACATATATCAGTGTTCAAACTCATTCCACCAATGCCGACTTAAAGTGTTCTTAGGACTGTTCCCCTGAATGTCAGAAAAATCACTGACCTTTTCAGTTAATGGACATCAAGGCAGAGGAAGGTCAAAAGATTACCTAAAGAATGTGTCAGGTGCACGGAATGACACAAAAATGTGCTTGAAAAATCTACTCAACAATAAATCATCCTCCAGCAACAAAAGAAGAGGAAGAGGAAAAGGTTAAAAAAAATCTGATAAGAGGAATAGCAGGGGCAGGGACATTAGAAAGGCAATGAGGCAATATCAGCTTAAGGGTGAAACAAACGTGAGACATTGTTACTGCAATCATTAATAGTTGTTTTGGCCCACATGTTAAACTGTCAAATTTTAAAATGTGAAAAAGTCTGTAATTGATCATTTTCTTTTTCTTTTTAAAACGCCCAATCACCCCCAGACATATTCAATTTCTGACTTTGTTCTTGGATATGCATCAAAATATGCACATATAACACAGTGATTCTTGACTGGAAGTATATGTGTTTGCTCTTGCTCGTTGCCTTACACAGTCTTCCTAGCAGTTAGCACAAGTAAGATCAACGTGTCTTTATAAAACAATGGCTAGACTACAATGGCTAATCAGACCCACTGATTAGGTGAGTTCCTTTGCCTCTAAGTTCCACTGATTCAATGGGACTTCTATGCCTTGCAACTTACTACTGTACTGTATTTTGCTTCATTTTATTTTATTTCCCGGATTACATCCTGGAGGGATCTGGCTGGCTACTACTAGTATTGAAAGCTAAGAAATATGTTTACTTTTTGACGGCAGTTCCCAGAGTGCTCCAGAAAGCATGCACCCTAGCCACGTTCACTGGGGGGTTCCTGGAGTTGCAATCCCCAAAAAATAGGTTTTCCAACCACTGCTGGGAACCTAACACTAGGCCTAAAACGATTCTTGATCTGGTCCAGCTTGGCTTTGCTCCTTTTTGAGCACCACTCCTCCATATATGCACTTCCACTTCAACTTCCTGGCAATCCGTTTCTGAGGAGGTGCCCAGATTTCCCAAAGAAACAGTCCTAGCATTTTAAAAAAAATGTTCCTTTCTTTGGAAGTTTTCAAAAGATCTACAGTAAGCTAGTAAGGGCTGGAAGAGAGAGAGAGAGAGAGAGAGAGAGAGAGAGAGAGAGAGAGAGAGAGCCCTGAATTGACAATGTGGTTCATTGTACATGTATGAAAGCAGAGGGACTGTACGTTCACCTTCAGGACATTCTCATCTGATAGATAAAGCCACCAGGAGCTGACTTGATCTGCACTTAGCTGACTCTGTTCGCCTATGAACGGAATTGTTAAAACTATTTAGAAGCAAAGTACTCCAGAGTAGCAGGCAGAGGGGCTGCTATTTAGAGTTGGCTCTCATTAGCTTTTAGGGATGAGCTGTTCATTCCGGAAGCAGCACTTTCTGAAAAGACCCACATGAGCCCAGATGCTGTTCGGAAGCCTCCGAAACAGAAGCAGCCAATCACTTTCCTTCCTGCACAGTTGTATTGGGCTAAAGTCCAACCAGGAAGAAGTCTCCTGACATCATCTGTCATTCTCCCTGGCGTGGCCACTCACAGAGGGAGGTGGGATGATGCATTTCTCTGCACAGCTCTTGATTGGCCAGCACCAGGGAAGGACAGATGACATCAGGAGACTTCTTCCGGGTTGGAGTTTAGCCCAATAAGACTGTGCAGGAAGGTAAGTGATTGGCTGCTTGCATTTCGCAGGCTTCTGAACAGCACATGGGCTCGCGTAGGTCGTTTTGGAACGTGCTGCTTCTGAAACGAACAGCCCATCCCTATTAGCTTTAGGCATCCGCAACCAACACAGACACTGCAGGTGTTATGGATTCTTATGGGCCTTCTTCTCATTTTGCAGTGAGTAAAAATTTGTTCAGTAAGACAGGTGTGTGTGTGTGTTTGTGTGTGTGTGTGTGTGTGTGTGTGTGTGCGTGTGTGTGTGTGTGTGTGTCACACACAAACAGACAAGTTAATTGAAGATGATAAGAGCTTCATTTCCCCCTCCACAGGGGCAACAATCCAAAACACAAGTCTTGTAAATTGGAGGGATCAGGCCCATAACCAAGTGAACATGGGCTTTTAAAATCCAAACTTATTGTGGCATATGTTTTTCACGCAGTGCATGGAACAATTAGGACACAATAGATGACATCCTATCGGCCTAACACAATGTAGTGTCATCAGCTTGCCACAGTAATACTTAATTGAATTGAACTGAATGAACATTTCTTATTCCCATCCCCACTTCAGGTTCTGAGGCTCCCTGCTTGTTTGTTTGTTTATACTTCTATACCCTCCCCTTAGTGCAAACGGCACTCAATGCCCAGGGAAGTTTACAAAATAGTCAGTCATAAAATTGGATATGGGGCAGAGCAACACCTTTGATAGCCAAGTATTGTCAGTGGTGGCCATCTCAATCCTAGCAGCAGGACCAGTGGTGGCAATTTTTTTGTAACAGCTCCACCCCCACCTTGAGGCCCAAAGGGAGCAGCAGTGGGGGAGAGAGACAGGAGGGAGAGAGGGAGGGAGTCCCAGCAGTCCCGGTGTCAGGACTACAGAATTTAAAAAAAACCCAAAAACCTCTAAATTGCAAAATTCATCAGAAATTGCTGATTTGTCTAACATTCATAGCTTGGTATTTGTAAAGTATGGAGACCCCAACAAATACAAAGAGACAAATGTTTACCATTTTGAATCCATCGTCTTTGCCATGCCTCTGTAATGGCATAGTGATCACATATAGAATGAAGCAAATTTGGCTGGGTTCTGGGAAGGGATTTCTCTTGTCCAACCAGAGCCTAGGCAAGGGATGATCTAAGTAACAGGTATGCCAATCGCATAGATAAGGGAGCCTTGGCTGGACTCTGGGAAAAAGGCTCCCCCACCCCCGCCAACATTTTTCTAGAGCCCAGCTAGGCTTGCCTATGTTAAAACAACACCCCAACAAACTGATTTGTGGTTCGTTGTTTAATGGAGTGAAAATTTATGATTTGTGGTTCATCAAACTTGATCAACCACGAACCAAGACAGATGGCTATTTTGGCCGTTCACCCTTATCTCTCATCAGGACCAATAAATGAAGGGAGCTGCAGTAGCCCCAAAACATCTGGAGCTCCATCAGTTCCCCACTGTTGCTCTATGTCAGTGATGGCGAACCTTCGGTACTCCAAATGTTTTGAACCACAACTCCCACAGTCCTTTGTCATTTGCAGTACAGGCTTGGAATTCTGGGAGTTGTGGTCCAAAACATCTGGAGCTCCATCAGTTCCCCACTGTTGCTCTCTGTGCTAGACTCCTAGGCAGACTGACCAGTATTTGCTATGTCACATTCAATTCTTCTCCCTGCCTACTTCTTTCTACTTTGTAGGTTTTTAGCTCTGGCTGGGGTGGCAGGTTGTCCTGCTTGCTTCATAATGGGAAAACATTTCCCCCAAGAGGGCAATGCATTGGGAAGTGCCAGAGCAGGTGACTGCTGTCAGCTTCTCCCCTCCTGGGCCCAGATTGGCCCACAACTGGTGACTGAAAAACTGTTGCAGCAACACAGACCTGTAGCTGGGCTGTTGCAGAGAGCATTTTCTGCCTGGCCTGAAGCGTTGTGGACGAGGACACGGAGATGGACATGTTCTGCCTCAGCCACCGAATATCATCCCACATACAAGACAGCTGCAAATAAAATAAAATAAAAATAAAGCAGAGTTGGGTGGAAGTGAGAAAGAGAAAATTAATTTATTTTATTTCTTCAAAAGCTGTTTTTCTTTACCCATCCCTATGGGTGGCAGAGTGTTGACGACAGTAAATAAATGATGGATATAATGGCATCTAAGCAACAGAAACAGCAGGTATCTGTCCAAATGTGCCTGCACACAGGCTCATAAAACTGGTCAGTGTGTCCTCATGGAGAGCCAGACGTATCACAGGGGGAGGCCCTGTTTGTAGGTCTGGCACTTTTCACTATGAGCAAATGTCTGCTCAGTGGTTAAGGCTCTTTGAATTTTGCTAGCTTCCCATGCTTGTTTCCACCAGGGATTTCTTTTTGAAGCAATAAAAGGTTATCAAGCACATTTGTACCTTAGTGGCCCAAAAGTTGGAGGAGAAAGTGTGTGTGTGTGTGTGTGTGTGTGTGTGTGTTGTGAGGCAAAATCCCTTGCAGTCAAATCCTGGCTGAATCAAAATAATTTTAAAGTCACAGTGAATGAACAAGGGCTCCTCCTAGATACAGTGATGGGATGCGACAGGGGACATATGGAAGTTTGGAACAATTCCTGGTGCATTAGAAAACCATGGTGAAAAGTGCTGCCGGCTGGCCACAGATGAAGGCACAAAGGGAGGGTGCACTCCCTTCCCAGTCTCCTTTATTTTGGGTTCCATGACATGGAAGTCCAGCCCATTATATATCATATAATGTAGGTGCCTGGAGTAGGAACTGGCAAACCACTCCAGTATTCCTGCCAAGAAAACTCCATGGACGTGGAGTCACGAAGAGTCGGTCACGACTGTAACGACACAACACACACACACAATGTATACATTATATTTCGGGTTCTTTCCCAGTGGTTTGTTTTCTGCCTTCAGAATTCACGAAAAACATCCCCCTTTCTCTTTCCTTCCTTCCATGCTTTTCCTCTTTTTTTATCACTTATGACCAGAGATACGGACAGCAACTCTCTGTCAGAATGTCCCAGTTTGGAAATACCGCCCCCCCCCCTTTTCCAGTTGCACGGGCCCACTTATTCCGTGAGTTGTCATCCCCAAAATTATTTCTTTTCATTTCAGCTGAGGGCTGAATTAGAGGAGACAGCAGCAAATCCATGTGTTTTAAATTTACAGCCAAATTGTCTCTTACAGATAATTCATCATTCCAGCTGAAGTTGGTGTCAGTGGGTTCCAGACACATGGTTCTGGCAGAACTTCACATCTGTGCAACCAGACTTGCAAATGAAGGGCCAGTTATGAAACGAAGCAAGCTACCGTATTTTTCTGAAAGTGAGACACCCTCCCACTTTTCCAAGCCAAAATTAGTTTTGCAAGTGCGCAGCTCTCTCCTTGGCTTACTTCCGTGTATAAGACAACCCTCAATTTTTAGTCTAACAATTTTAGACAAAAATATAGTCTTACACATGGCAAGATACTGTAAATTGCAAGCTCCAGTGAGGGGGAGCAGTGCTCCTGCGCTTAGAGGCTTTCAACAGTTAACAAATCCGCTCTGCTAGCAATAGATTTGCTGTTGTGTTTATTTCAGGCCCCTCTGGGCTGCGTCACCGAATTCACAGCGAAGGCAAGGTCGGTTCGAAGCGAGGCACTTCGTGAAGTAACGGCCATTGATACGGAAAGTGGCTGTGTGATCTAGAGCAAAAAAGGAGTTATTTCCACTCCTCTCTTGCTGTTTAAGAGTGGAAATGTTCCTCCCTCCCCAGCAGCCAGACTTATTTTCATGACTGGAATCTGCCCTCTAGACACCTTCCGTCTGTTTGACTTAAGGTCCTGTGGCCAGGTGACCTATGAGGAGAAGTATGGTATGTCTCCTTTGCTCCAGAAGTTGGACACCTCCACCTTCCTGTCCACTGTGGCCATCCATTTGGGACACATCCCAGGTTGAACATGTCAGTCTGACTCCGGTGATCCCACCACAGGTACCTTGCGCCCCATTCCCACACGGAAGTAAGCCTTTGCCCATGTGGGAGTGAAGCCCGCTGCCTACCCAGCTCTCTAGCACTTCAGATAAAAGCAAAGTGTTCTGCTTATATACCGCCCCGTACCACTTCAAGTAGTCTCTGGGCGGTTTAAAGTTGTTTTTTTAATTACAGCATGCAGGCTACACATTGCCCCCCCCCCCGCAAGCTGGGTACTCATTTTACCGACCTCGGAAAGGATGGAAGGCTGAGTCAACCATGAGCCTGCTACCTGGGATTGAACCCCAGGTCGTGAGCACAGTTTTACCTGCAGTACAGGCATTTAACCACTGCGCCACGGGGCAGGAAAAAAAAACTCTCTCCCATTGATCCCAATTGTCTTCTTGACACTGGCCTCTGGATAAACCAGGCGTGGTTCTCCAGATATAACTGGAGTACAGCTCCCATAATCCATGACACCTGGCTGTGTCAGGTGGGAAGCGGAGTCCAACAGCAGTGAGAGGGGCCCCATGCTTCTCCACCCTGCACTTTGCAGGGCTTACACTCCACCTCACAACATTGTCCCTTCCTGACGACACAGGAAGGCCTGTGGCTAAGAAGACAGCAGGGCTGCTTGTTGGTGGAGGAGGGAGAAGAGCTGTGTCTCTTTTTGGTATCCTAAGGAATTTTTTTTACAACAGAGCCCTAAAACAACTCAGGCCAAATCACTGCATGTAAATGTACCCGACGCCCAACAGCCAATGAACATTTGGCATGAAACTGATATTTCGCTGAATATTTCATTTCATTGCCATACGTCCGAAGAAGTGGACTTGATCCACCAAAGCTTATATTAAAATACAATAGTTAGTCTTTGAGTTGGCACAGGTTTTTGCCTTTTGTTCTGTTTCTTTGAATTTTGCCTGGAAGTGTTACCGTACCTTGGTGAACCAAAGGAAGTCTTGCATAATGTTGCTGGCATGAGAGTCGTCAATTTCCACAATTGGAATCTGATCTTCATTGGTTACTAGCATGTTGTCTTTGTAATAAAATATCACAGCTAAATACATGCCTCTGCAGAGACAAGAGAAAAAGAACACGGAGAGAAGAGAGAGAAAGAGGGAGGGAGGGAGAAGCAATAGATGGTGACTAGAATGGCTGCTTTGGGGGAGTTCAAAGATTTACACACTCAGAATAAGAGCAAATCATTACAGTACATTCCTCCTCTGGCCTAACAACTTGCCGAAGCAGTAGTATATATTTTGTTGTTCCCAAGAGGGCATATTTTCTAGAAATGTCATGATACTAAATTCCAGGGGGGGGGGGGAAATGGAAAATAGCTTCAAGAAATGTCAGAACTGATACGGCCTTCCCAGTAGAAGAAGAACAACTCATGATGATATAAGTTTTCTTGCAAAAAAGAAAAGAAAAGAAAAGAAAAGAAAAGAAAAGAAAAGAAAAGAAAAGAAAAGAAAGAGAGAGAGAGAGAGAGAGAGAGAAAGAAAGAAAGAAAGAAAGAAAGAAAGAAAGAAAGAAAGAAAGAAAGAAAGAAAGAAAGAAAGAAAGAAAGAAAGAAAGAAAGAAATCTGGGGGACATTCCTGGACCTTTCTACCTTTGGAAATAATGAATGAATGTTATGTATCAGTATTTGATGTAAGGGTGGTTTTCATTACGGATGCACAAGAAATGCAAGTTATCTTTGTCATTCTCCTCCTTTTGATATTCAGACGAAAATGTCTGGCTAGTCACCTGCTGGTGTTCAGGTACATTTTGTATAATTTGATGTGCCTAATTGCATTTAATTGTCCAGGGATCTAATTGTCCAGGCAGGTGCCTGAAAGCATGACTGAGGGCCTTTTTACACGACCCCTAAGATCCGCTGGCCACTTAAATTCGGACCAGAGATCTTAGGGGTTCCTCGCTCTTCCTCTGTCCCCACCCTCCTCTGCACTTCCTGGTTGCTGGCTGCCTGAGGGAGGGAGAAAAAAGAAAGAAAAGAATGCCAGTTTACCTCCGTTTTGTTCCCGGCAGCATTCAGATCTCTTAAAGGGGCGGGGCGCAAAAAAAGAACAAACGGAAGCCAGGAGAGCCCCGCACTCACTATCCTTACACCGGATTAAATATTTGTCACCTCCAAAAAGCAGGTACAAGAAAACTGCTGTTTGGTCTTGCTAAAGTGGGCGGGGTCGCACTTAATTGTCTGCAAAGTCCGGAGCTGGTGGGTAAACATTTTTAAGGTCCGGACCTTGCAGCCATTTGCGGCGGAGCTTAGGGGTCGTGTATAAACACCCTGAGATGCCCTCACCCACACCTGCCGGGCACCTTGTCAATGAACTATATTTAGCCGTGGCAGGTTATGCAGAGCTTCCGCACACATCAAGAGGATTCTGGCCATGGATTCCTTAAGCTAAGGGTGTCCAAGCTTCGGCCCCCCAAATGTTTTGGACCACAACTCCCAGAATTCCAAGCCTAGATAGCCAGTAACAAACGACTGTTGAAGTTGTGGTCTAAAACATCTGGAGGGTCACAGTTTGGACACCACTGCCTTAAGCCATCATTCAACCAATGAATTCAGCATATGCTCTGAAAATAATGGGTTCTCAGCAAAGGATTCATGCGGCAGTGGTAGGGGGCAGAAGCAATCCAGGAGAGACACCATTTTTTCATAACAACAACCAAGAGTTTGCTCCCCCTCAAGCCTCATGTTCTCCTGCAATCATCAAATTCAGTGTCCTGCTCACCATATTTTATTGATCATCTTTGTGTAAACACAGCTGTAAAAATTATTCTTAACACAAAATTACAGTTTTTAGCTACTAATGGAATTGTCGCTGCTAGTGGTGCTGGTGGTTTCCATTGTCCCCAATTTGTTACATATCCTTGACTCGTATCCTGTTGGTTCAGTATTTCTGTACACACTGTGGCCTTTTGGATGGGGCAGCTGCCCCCTTAGGTAAGGTGCAGGGGAGAATTTCTATGCCACATCATGCTTTCTCTGCAACCTAGACTTGCATCCCATAAGCAAACTTAAACATATTTATGAGTAACCTGGCCTTTCTCACCAGATTCCTCATAAATGTGTCTAAACCCACTTATAAGTTCAAACATAGGGTGCAGGGAAAAATATGAAATATCATAGACATCCTCCCCACGAAGGACAACACCTCTTCTTTCGACTAGCTGATCTCTGCTTTATGGAAGCCAGAGATTGACAGGGAAAAAGTAGAATGATCTACAAGATTCTGGCATTCATCAACAATAAATACAAGGAAGACAGCATGCATGAGAAGGATTTAAATGTCCTTTCTGGAAAATGCAGGCTTTTATTTTCATTGTGATGAACCTACACAATCATTAGATGGAATGATTGTACAGACTAGAGATGGGCACGACTTAGCGGTATTCCCGTTTCCGTTTCCGTTACTCGTTTCCGTTACTCTACGGAAACGGTAACGGGAATCACTGCCCCAGACTTCGAGCTCGAACCGACGAACGAACAATTTGGTCTGATTTGTCGTGCTCGTTACTTGCATCGCGCAATGCCAAGCGGCACAGAAAAAAAGTTTTTAAAAGTTTAAAAAAAACCCGATTCCCGGCCCTAAAAGTAGGCGAAAACTGTCTGAGGGCACCTACCAGGCCAGAAGGGTGTTTTATTTGGGGGGGGGGGTTCCCCGCCCCCTCTCCTTGGCTATTGCTACTGCTGCGCTGCTGGTACCAGGCTGGGAGGGCGCATCCATTTGCCATGCAGTGCGGGGGATCCAAAATGGCGACAGCAATATTTTTTTTGAAATCGTTGCCCAAAACCCCACCAAAGCACCACAGAAACATGTGAAAATTAGCTATTTTAAATGCTTGAATTTTTACAGGAGCAGCAGTGGGTTTTTCTTGCAAAAAAAGTCTCCGTTGATTTTATTTTATTTTATTTTATTTTATTTTTTTACACCTGCGCATTCGCAATGATGGGCTCTCCCATGGGAGTAGACCATGCAAATTTTCCACCAATCGCATGGCCACTTGGGCAGGTTGACCACAGAGACTTCTGGGATGTGCCAATCGGGCATAAACAGCCCACTAATCATAGCCCAAACCCGAACCCTAAGCCTAACCCGTACGCCAGTACACTGTCCTTCTAAGTGGGTCAGAGAGGCACCCAGATGCACCCCAATACTCACCGTAACCTCACCCATAACTAGCCTAACCCTAGCCGTTGCGCTAACCCGTCTTAACCCTAAGCCAGATCTACTTGCATTGCACTACATGCAAGTACGTGAGACACAGCGGGTGCAAAGAGTCTGCCAGTCCGTCACTTGTGGCTCTGGCTGACTCCTGCAGCTCCCTCCAGGAGCCCGCTACCCCCTCCCCAAACCAGTACTAACGACAATGAAAAAACGAAAAAACGAACCGACTAATTTTTGCAAATTTTTGCGAAAAACGGAAACGAGCCGAAACGGAACCGGCCCGACTAACGACAACTCGAAAATTTTTTTTTTCAAGTCGTGCCCATCTCTAGTACAGACAATGTATTCTCGAAGGCTTTCATGGCCAGGATCTGATGGCTGTTTTGGGTCTTTCGGGCTGTTTGGCCATGTTCTGGAAGTTTTTCCTGCTGATGTTTCGCCAGTCTGTGTCGCCAGCTTTTTGAGATGGTAGTTGTGGGCAGGCATATATTGGGACCACAAAGTGCAGCATCCAGACCAGAATCAAAGAACATGAAAGACACTGCAGACTAAAATGACCAGAAAAATCAGCAGTAGCTGAGCACACCCTGAAACAAACTGGACATGAAATCCTCTTCCAACAACAACAACAAGAATCTTTATTTGCGGTAACAGACCCAACCAAAATCCTCTTCCAAGACAGAGAGGTATTGGACAACACCAGCAATCACTATGTCAGACTACACAAGGAAGCCACCGAAATCCACAAACACCAACACAGCTTTAACAGAAAAGAAGAAAATCTAAAAATCAACAAAGCCTGGCTCCCAGTACTGAAAACTATAGCCTTCAAAAGATCAAGGATCCACACCCAGCCACAAGCACCCAGTGATCACTTCACACAATAGTACAGCTAACAACACCCACGGACCACAGAGACAGATTAACCCTCCCTTATTACAGTGAAACTTTTAATCCCTCCAACACTTATGCTTCTGAATAGGACAAGTTCCTCCTTTCCCACATCTGTAAAAACCTCACAGCACACAGAGAGAGACACCTAGTTCCCTAAGTTCCTTGCCCTCTGAAGATGCTGGCCATAGAGACTGGTGAAATGGCAGGAAGAAAAATAATAATAATAATAATAACCTTTATTGTCAGTGTACAACAAACTTCCAGAACCCAGCCAAATAGCCCCCCCCCCAAAAAAAAAACTACAACAGCCACTGTAGAGACATTTCATATAAAAGGCTGAGAACTCCTGCCCTAAATTAATTATAGGGGGAATGCATGGCTGGGTGGCCAAACCATCTTCCAGGAATTCTTGGATGCTGCTGCTCTTCATTTCACGGAGGAATCCTTTCTTCTCACCAAGGGATCCTTCATGGGTTTCCAATGGTCCCCTAAACTATGGGTCGGCAGTGGTGGGTGGGGAAGAGACCATAAATTATAGTGATGTATAGGGATAGCATTTTGGGCACTTGAGTCAATTGGGTTATTTTATCTTTGTCTTCATATAACAGGGCATTGTTTTGTCCAGCATAGTTTATTTTTATTTATTTATTTCTACAACTTATATGCACTACCCAAAGGTCTCTGGGCAGGTTACAATCAAAAGAATTAAAACAGTTAAAGCATAAAATATCAATAAATAATTAAAACAATAATAAAAACATTACACTAAAATTGCCATCAGAGAACCCACAATGTGTATTGTGTCAATTAAAAAACTTCTGGAACATGAAGGTTTTTACTGAAATGTCATCAATGTTGGTGCCAAGTGGATCTCTTTCAGGAGGGCATTCCACAGCCTGGGCGCAGCTGCCGAGGAGGCCCTGTGTTTACAAGCCATCCCTCTCACCTCCTTGAGGGACAGCTCTTTCAAGAGGGCCCCCTGGCTCAATCTTAATTGCCAGGTAGGTTCATATGGAAGGAGGTGGTCTTACAGGTATCTAGGCCCTAAGCCATTTAGGGTTTTATATATCAAAACAAGCACTTTGAATTGGGCTTGGACAACAACTGGTAACCAATGCAAGCTACGCAGAACTGGTGTGATGTGATCCCTGGTGGCCCCACCACTTACCAGCTGTATGATTCTGAACTAGTTGCAATTGCTAAACCATCTTCTAAGTCTGTCCCACAGAGAGCGCATTGCAGTAATCAATATGGGATATTACCAATGCGTGTGTAACTGTCATGAGACTCTGCTTGTCCAGGTAGGGGCGGAGCTGGTATATTTTCCAGAGCTTAAGGAAGGCACCCCTAGCCACCGAATCCACCTGGGTTTCCATAGTTACACCATGGTCCACCCCCCAAGCTGTGAACCCTGTCCCTTAGGGGGAGTGCAACCCCGTCCAGGACAGGAATATGGCCCTCTAACCTGTCTGGCAAAGCACCCATTAACAGCACTTCTGTCTTGTCTGGAATGAGTTTCAATTTATTAACCCTCATCCAGTCCATTATCTGGCCCAAACACGAGTTCAGTATAGAGACAGCCTCACCTGGATTGGTGGAAAATGAGAGGTAGAGCTGAGTATCATCAGCATATCGCTGACTCTCAGCCCAAACCTCCTGATGACCTCTCCCAGTGGTTCCATGTAAATGTTAAACAGCATGGGGGACAATATAGAGCCCTGTGGAACTCTGTGACACAAATGCCACGGTGCAGAGCAATTGTTCCCCAGCATCACCTTCTGGACACGGTCAGCCAGGAAGGATTGGAATCACAGCAAAGCAGTGCCTCCAACCCCCAACCTGGCCAGCCTATCCAGAAGGACACCATGGTCGATGGTGCTGAAAGCCTCTAAGAGGTCCAGGAGTATCAACAGGGCTGCACTCCCCCTACCTCTCTCCTGGCAAAGGTCATCATACAGGGCGAACAAGGCAGTCTTAGTACAAAAACCTGGCCTGAAACCTACTTGAAATAGATACAGAAATCTGTTTCATCCAGCAGCGCCTGGAGTTGCCTGGCCACCACCTGCTCCAGCACCTTGCCCAAATAAGGAAGGTTCGCTACTGGTCAGTAGTTAACCACCAGTCCTGGGTCCAGATTAGGTTTTTTGAGGTGTGGTCTAATTACCACCTCTTTCAAGGTGGTGGGGACCACTCCCTCTCTTAAAGACACATTCACAACCTCCTGGACCCAGGTGCAACCCCCCTGGCAGACTTTTTGATTAGCCAAGAAGGGCAAGGGTCAAGTTGCATGGTGGTAGCACAGACAGATCCAAGCACCCTGTCCACATCCTCGGGTCTCAATAATTAAAACTCATCCAATAACACTGGAACTAAGCATGGCACATTGGGCATATACCTTGATTCTCCACCAATAGTGGAGTCCAATTCACTGTGAATCTGAGCAATTTTTCCCTCAATGGGCCGACAAGTGATCCAGAACCTCCATCATATTTCTCGGTTGAAGAAGGTCCCGGACCACCTGAAACAGCTCTGCTGGGCAGCACTCTGAGGAAGCAATATGGTTTGTGAAACATTGCTTTTTCGCCAACCATATCACCACAGAATAGGCCCGATAATGGGCTCTAAGCCATGTTCGATCAGACTCACAGTGGTATTTTCTCCACTTGCGCTCCAGCTGTCTCCCCTCCTGCTTCATCACCTGCAGCTCAGATGTATACCAAGCAACCATTTGGGCTCTGCGTAATGGGAGAGGGCACTTAGGTGCGATCGTGTCAACCGCCTGGGACATTTCCATATTCCATAAGATGTCCCGAACTTTGACAGTCCATATCAGACGGATAATCCCCCTGAGCTTTCAGAAAACCATCCGGATCCATTAGTCTCTCAGGGCAGATCATCTTAATAGATCCCCCACCCTTGCAGAGGAAGCTAATAGCCTAAACTTGACCAGAAAGTGGTCTGACCATGACAATGGGGTCAGAAGTAACCCCTCCACATCCAAACCATCATCCTCCAATCCAGTTGAGAAGACCAGGTCTAGAGCATGGCCCTTCTCATGTGTCAGGCCGTTGACATATTGAGACAGCCCTATGGTTGTCATGGCAGCCATGAAGTCCTGAGCCGCCCTGTTCAAGGCTGCCTTGGCATGGATGTTGAGGTCCCCCAGTACCAACAGTCTGGGGGTCCTCAGTACCAGGTCCGACGCCACCTCCATCAGCTCAGGCAGGGAGACTGTTAGTATGCAGCAGGCTGGGCGGTACACCAACAGGATCCCCAATCTGTCTTGTTAGCCCAACACACCCCCTCCCAAGGAGATAGGAAGTTTGGTCAAGGAGATAGAACTCCTATAGACTATAGCAACTCCCTTTCCCTGACCCTCCGAGTGACACTGGTGCTGGATTGAGTACCCAGGTGGGCATAGCTGGGACAGGGGAACACCTCCCTCGTCTCACACCCAGGTCTCAGTAATACATGCCAAGTTGGCTCCTTCATCCAGAATGACATCATGGATGAGGGTGGTCTTATTTTGTACCAACCTGGCATTCAACAACAGCACTGTGTGGCTCGTGGGCTCGCTAATATGGTCACTTGATTCCTTCCAGCTAGGGGTGGAACCAGAAGAAGGGATAGATGTAAGGTATCTAACCTCTCTTCTCCTACACAGGCACGTCACACCCCTACCACCACACCTTCCCCTACCTAGCTCAATTTCAATGGCTG